>JAUPFV010000002.1:206529960-207129960 GCA_036936605.1 Limnanthes douglasii subsp. nivea
TTCCTTTTTTTACACAAATAGCTCATCCCATGTTTTACTCTGCTCTGGATCCCAACTTATAGACTAAGATATTGACTCAAATAAAATATTAGTTTGGCAATGCAAATATAGTTTAAAACATATATTTTGAGAGAATATGGATGAGCAGGGTTTTGTTTCGATTAATTAAATTGTTGGCTTTAAAAAAATTTCATCTTTGACTAATAATGGTGAGTTTATATTGGATTATTTATGGAGTTCATCTTTGTTGGAAGTACAAGGTGACAAAATTAGAAAGAGAAATGATTGGATGAGATAGGTTATACCTCATTGCATGATTTCTATGGCTCAAGTCCTTCGTCATTTGGAAAACCGGAGCTTGATAAGTTGGTAGGCCATGTCCATAATATTTCACTCGAAGGTACTACTAGCCACATCAGTGCAACAGATAATGAAGATTCATTTATTTCATATTGAACATATTATGTCACACTATATATTTTCGAAGGATCTAACCTTTCAACATATAGAAAAATGTGAATTGGAAATTTTGGGGTGATGCATATTTTCTCAATAAGATTTAGGAGAGTTGAGGCTTTCTTTAATGATGCTCGACTAGAATACTTTTACAAAGGACCAAAAAATACACTAACTTTCTTAAAACAAAAAAAAATCCAAAAAACTCCAGAAAAAATAGAACTTTTTAGACTTTAACTACTTTTGACTGATAAGTTTATTGAGATGTAATTATGGTTGCTTTGCAATGGCATGGTCTTCTGTTATTGTATTTTTTACATGAAAATTATCGGTTTCTCATTCTTGCTCACGATGTATGGATTTTCATACCCAGAAGAGAGCAAGAATGGTGGTTCTGGATTTCAGAGTCTCATATGCATTTTCTTTGCTTTTTTAGTATTGGTAGTAAAATTTGTTGTCGTACAAAACATTTTTTTTGTTCTTTAGGTTATGGTTAAATGTAACTTTTAACTTATGTAAAAAGAATTAAGTAATTATTCTTCAAACCCGAATATATATTCATAGACCACGCACCCGATAAAGATATTTTATGGACCCATTAATCTATGTGCGGTTCTAATTTTATAATTTGTGAAGGACTTTCAAAGTGTATGGCCGATAGATGGTTGCGTTGTCTGCATATACTGGACAGTCACCGAGAACTATATTGTGACTTTATAGGATATACTCTCAATTGAAACTGAGACTCACATAAGTTTTTTTGAAGACACTCTTCTCTTTATTTCATCCGCATTGATATTTTTTAAATACCATATATCTCACATTTATAAAACAACTTATGAGATTTTTTATTTTCTACATCATCATAAAGGCTAAGTTGTGACGTACAAGCTAACATCATTCGATCAATTCGGATTTGGTGTAAGACTCACGTACAAAAAAATATATATATAATTGACACACAAACATGTTACCTCAATGAGTTCTTACATAATTTGATCATAATATATAATTAAAATACGCGAACAGTTTTAAAAAAATATAGAATTCTTAAACACAATGCTTAACATAATATAAACAATATATAAACATTTTCGCATGATTTATGCAAAGTGTATATGCAAATTCGTATGTTCCAAACGGAAATGCGTATGTATTTTGCATAAATAATGTGAAAATACTTTTGCATTTTGCATGTTTCATACGAGAATATAATTTCCAAGCTTAAAAACATAATGTTACTTCCATTGTCGTGTGTGAATTCTAAACGAAAATGCGTATGTATAATGCATAACATAACTAGAACACACTACATAGCAATATAGGCAATACATAAACATTTTCACATGATCCAATGGGGTAGCTGAGTTGGTGGAGTAAGGCATGGTTGTGACCAAAGGTTATGAATTCGAATCCCTCTAGAAACGTTTTCTTGGTTGAATATATCACCATGTGTGGTTTACCTTCGGACGTTGGTTTGCAGGCTATTGCATCATACTTGTATGTATGAAAATATTTATGCATTTCGCATGCGAGAATCTAAATCTCTATTGCTATATTATTGACATTTTTGCATTTGATTCTCAATGTCATGTTCATATTAAAAGCTATTTGTTTGAAATTTAGTCGTAAAAAAATCAAATTAAAATTTTAAACTATAATTCTTTTTATGTGTTTATTTTTTGGTGAACCACCGTCAATAACTAATTTTAAAATTTATAATAAATACAAAAAAAAATCACAAAAATTAAAGGAAGAAAATAATGGACCCAACTGTTTTTTATATCAAAAGTCCAATACTCATCTAAACTCCCTCATCTAAACTCACTTAATTGTCATCTTTGATTTAAAGCCCAACCCATTCCTTATAAACCCGAAAGAAAAACACCAAACGCCTCTTCTGGCGCACGTTAGCTTTGCCCGCCGTGAAACTTCAAAGTTCCAGTCTCTCGTACTGTACGAGAACCAAAAATATACCAGAAACCACCCTCGATGGACGCTCTGTTCGACACGATCAACCTCAGCGACCTCCTTTCCGGACACGATCTCACCGACACAACTACGCCTCTCTCCGCTCCTGATCTCCGCCTCCTCATCAACCGCCTCGACTCCCACTCCCTCCGCATCAAATCCAAAGTCCAAACCTACCTCCTCTCTCACCATGCTGACTTCTCCACCCTCTTCTCTCTGTGCAACGACGCCGTTTCAAAAACCGGGGAGATCTCCGAAGAGATATCCGACGTGGTGAGACTGATCGATGATCGTCCAATAGACGTAGAGATCCGGCGGCTGGTGGAGGAGATCAGCAGGAAGACGAAGGAAGTGCGGATGAAGAGGGAGTTGCTTCATTTGGTGGGGTCGATTGTGGGAATCTGCGAAGGATTAGAGAGCGCAAGAGAGGGATTGAAGACCGGTCAGCTCGTGTTTGCGGCGAAGCGAGTGCGGGAGCTGAAAGTGGCGCTTAGAGTTGGTGACGAAGAGGAGGGAGAGCCAATTGTGTATGGTTTGTTGAGAAAAGAGTGGTCTGATTGCTTTGAAGAGGTAATGCAAAAATGAAAATATATCAATTTACTTTAGAATCTATAGCTCTGAGATCAGAACTCAAAAGTTGCGATTTGCTTTATCGTCTGATTAGAAGATATTAGGCTTGTTACCCATGCTGTCTACTTTCCTGTTCAGGTTATGAGTGTTTATATGTTGGTATAATCTTCGAGGTATTAGTGTGATTATTTCATTCTAAGTGTTGGATTTGGGTCTATAGATTCAAGAGATGCTCTCCAAATTGATGGAGAAAGCAATACATTTCGAGCAGGAACCTAATAGAGTTCGGATCAAGTATGGGCTAGGTATTGATGGAACTGATGGGATCGAGCTACGAACTGTTTTAGAAGCAATGGATGTGAGTTGCTTTTTTTCTCTGAAACTGTAAGTTAAGTTTTAGTGTCAGCTCTTGTTTTAGATAATTCATTAGACGGAAGTGCGACTTCTATGACCAATTCATGATATAGGCTAAGCTTCAATCTGCATACTGAGTAATTCTTGTCTTATTGGGCACTCTACAAAAGTCTATTTGCATAACTAACTTCACAAGGTGGCTTTATAGGTTGTTGGGGTTTTAGACTATGGTTTTGCTAAAGTAGCTGACTTGATGATCAAGCATGTAATCACCCCAGCTGTAAGATCTGTGTCCGTATTTACACTTGTGGAAGACATAAATTCAACCTCAGGAGAGGCTATATTAAAGCTAGTGTCCTCTGATTCAAAGGTAGCTATCTTAGTTTAACTTTTACGCCTTCCACCTTTGTTACTTTTTCTGGAACTTAAAACACTTTTAATGGAATAGCCTGATCGGATTTTGGATTAAAAATTTCATCCTTTGTTTCTCAGTCTCAAAATGAGGATGGAGATGCTATCTACTCGGGGATTATTCAGGCTGTCAAGTTTCTATACAATTTCTTGTGCTTTGAAAATGTCTCGTGGATTAAATGTTTCGGGAGACTGACATGGCCAAGGATATCAGAGTTGATTATTTCCAGCTTCCTCTCAAAGGTCTGTTTTGCTGATTCTTTTGTCTAGGCATTTAAAATGAGTTGCTAGATATGATCCGTAATATTTATACATTTACTATATTGCTGGCCCACAGCTGATTTTGATGCAAATGTAGGTGGTACTTAATGCTTACAAACTGCTCATCTAGGATTCTGTACGCATAATTTAATAGTTGGTGGGAATTATGGTGTTATAGTACACTTGTTTTTTCGTTGCTAGTACGAATGATTAAAGTTTAGCTTATTCATTCAGGCTGTCCCTAAAGATGCTGCAAAACTTGTTGATTTCCAAAAAGTTAGTGATCGTACATCTGCATTCGAGACTGCTCTGAAGGAGATGAAGTTCATTGCATCTGATGACAAAGATGAAAGGTTGAGCAAATTTACTGAAAATGTCCAAGTTCACTTTGCATCTAGAAAGAAAATAGAAATCTTAGCAACAGCTAGGAATTTGCTTCTAAAATGTGATTTCACAGTTCCACGGGTGAGCTTCCTCCCCTAATCTTACTTTTGCCATTATTTAAGCTTCAGAGACTGATTAAGGATGCTGTCCTCAGGAATTTACTATGAAAGGTTCCATATTGAAGACTGATGATAAAGCTCTTAATTCTTCTGAGCATGTGGTTGATTTGATGTTTTCATCGAAGAGGTGTGTGGTATCAAAAGCAACATCTCAATTGATGGAGCTAGTGCATAAAACCCTTCAGGTTATTAATTCGATGCAACCAAATAGTTTGCCGTAAACTTTTAGGACATTGTCCTCGCTAAAATGCACATTGTCACAGGATGTCTGTCTGTCATCTGATAGAGTTGCAATGGACTTTTACCATGCAGCTAGAGATTCCATACTTTTATACGAAGCCATTGTTCCTGTTAAGGTTAGTACAGAAAGACTTGTAAATTTGAACATCATCTGCTTGGTGCTAATAGGCAAATCGCAAACTTTTGTCTGCACTTATGTGTCATGTTTATGCTAATGAATATCACTATTATTTTGGATGCAAGCTAAAAAGGCAACTCGATGGGATCAATCAGGCTGCTGTTCTCATGCACAATGATTGTCTATATCTATCACAGGAGATACTTGGACTTGCATTTGAGGTACTCCACACTTATCGGTATTTCATGTTTGCATAAGTGTTTTGTACATTTGTCACCATTGATGTTTACTTTTATTTTCAAGTTATATATGCTTTTATGCTCTTCTAGAATAAAGAAGGCCTACATATTGTGCATATTAAAATGATGAACTCTTAGATATGGTCTCATGTTACGTGGTGTGACTAAGTTAAATTTAATCATGGCCATGTGATATCACTAAAACCATGGACCATGGTTATACCTAAGAATTTTCCTGTTAATTATACTCTTCCTTGCGTCTAGAAGATCAAGTGTTGTGATTAGCGCATAATTTGCTTATCTGACGTTGTGAAACCTGTTACATCAGTATCGTGCAGACTTTCCTACTTCCATTAAAGAATATGCTGTTTTTGCTGATATGGCCCCAAGGTTTCAATTAATGGCAGAAGAAATATTGCAGAGACAAATTCAGCTTGTTATTTCCAACTTAGCTAAGGTGAATATTTTGACAGAGTTGCTCTATCAGAAAAAAATGAAAATACAACTATTACATCATTTTAATTTCAAATGCCATTCATTGTAGTCTCATTCGTCGGCTCCTGTGTTTATCAGGCTATAGATGGTTCAGATGGATTTCAGAATACCCACGAAATCCAACAATATGAATCCGCAAAGTTTAGTATTGAGCAGGTATGCAGACATATTTTTATGTCTTTCTATTTTTAATCTTTTATATATACGGGGTCGTTTGCTTCCACCAGCTTATTAGCCTCTTTTAAGCAATAAGATTGTTTGGTTACCCCATCTTTTAATATTATTGTAAGTTAGCTTAGGCTTTGAAAATTAGCCTTCTTTGGCTTGTTTAATTTTGTACTATATTTTTCTTTATATTTTTCTACCAACTATTTTTCTTTATATTTTTCTACCAACTATTTTTCTATCAATGTCCTAATGCAAAAAATGTTTTAAAAAAATTAGCTCTTGTTTTCATTTAAAAATTAGTTTTTTTATTAGGCACCAAACAATGCATGACTTTTTATAAAAACTAGCTTTTAATATTACTATTTTTTATTATAAAAACTAGCTTTTAATATTACTATTTTTTTTTTATATAAACTAACTTTTACTAATTTTTTGGTTTCTACTAGCTTTTAATATACTTATTTTTTTACTAGTTTTGGCTCAGAAGTTGAACACCAAGTTACGAATTTAGTAAATTTTATTTTGCAGGTTATTTTCATGCTCGAAAAAGTGCATATAATATGGGAGCCACTTTTGCTGCCATCAACTTACAAAAAAAGCATGTGTATAGTTTTAGAGTCAGTTTTTTCTCAAATAACTAAAGATATACTCCTTCTGGACGACATGGCAGCTGAAGAGACGTTTCAGGTAAAATTTATTAAGTTTCTGATACCCCGATCTCTAATTTTCTTTTTCTTGTGATGTGAGAATCCTTACGCAAGTGTTCTCATGTTTCCCAGCTTCAAAAACTGATTCACTTGTTACTGGAAAACCTTTCTTCTTTATTTGAGTCCATCGTTTTAGCCGAGGAGACTTCACTTCCTCTTGGCGATCTAATACCATCACTAAATAAAATCCGCAAAATGGCAGGCAAGTTTTCTATTGCAACCTGAATCCAGTTTTTCTCTGTGGACTTGTTTATTGAAACATGACTTTTGTTCTTCTTTTCTATTTGGTGTTTCCACAGAGCTGTTGGATATGCCTTTAAAGTCCATAACTTCAGCTTGGGAAACTGGAGAGTTGTTCAGTTGTGGTTTTACAAGAACAGAGGTATAATGAATTTGGTTTTCATATACTTTTTTGTGGTTAACAACGATAAGCTTTGGCTTCATATTCTTTTCTAAATTTTATGGAGTATGTAACTTTTACAGGTACAAGGTATGATCAAAGCCATATTTACCGATTCGCCTCTTAGAAAAGAATGCTTATGGAAGATTGAACGTGCATCTTTTTGAAAGGGTAATTTAATATAACTAGTTTCAGATTGAGCTTGTAAATCATTTTTGCACTGAGAAGAAAAGATTATCTATATATACATGTTGAATTTCCGGCTGATTTCTTTTGTTCTATGTGAAACATGAAAACAAGCAAAGATGTATAGTATCTGCAACTCTCCTTGCGGTAGTTACTTAGTTGCGTCATGGGATTTCGGAGAATCCATCAAATTCGATCGGGTGTTTATTCGAGTAGATGATTTTTAACAAAGTGGCCAAGCTATTTGGCCCAAACTCCATGCCATGATGTACAAAATAAAGTGACCAAATATTGACTTTTATACCATTTCATATATCACACCTACCTATTTAATTACAGTGATTAATGAAAATAAATAAATGACGACGTCCGCTCCCACCTAAAACAACTCTATCAACGTCGTAAAAAAGTTTAACTTTTTTTTTTTTTTTTTTAATTCTAACTTTGGTTTTTAAAAGAGATTTAATACAAAATATTTCTTAATGTGATATATAAAGAATAACAAGATCCAAGAGGATAGGCTTTTACTATAAAATGTAATAATAATCCTGCGAAAAGTATATACGACTAACTTTAAAAATATTTAGGGCACAAATGTTACTATAATGCCTACTAAAAGGATGAATATTTATATCGGACTCCAGCTATTATGTTCGTTTTGAGTCAATGGTGCATGGAGAGGCTATATGCATGCACAAATACAAATTGAAAATGCTATTATTGTCAAATAATACGTTAGTATTGAATCGATCATGTATAGGGCTGTTAATGGTTCCTCGGAACCGGGAACCGGACCGGAACCGAACCAATAAGGACCGGACCGAGAACCGGACCGAATCTTAACGGTCCGGTTCGCGGTTCTATTTTAAAAACCGAAACCGATAAGGAACCGAAATAGTAAAACCGGTAAGGAACCGAACCGATAAACCGATTAGAAACCGATCAATAAAAAAACTAATATATATATATATATAACAAAATTATTTATATAAGAATACACAAACAGAATAAAAATTAAATATTTAATATACTATGATTATTTTTTAAGTCAAAATTAAATTACGTATATCAAAATCACAGATAAACAAAATAAACTCAATGCAATTAAAAAGTTATCCTAAAAAGGAGAACCCATAAAGACTACAAAAGCATGTAGTAAAAGTATTTAAGATAACATCAAAAAAGTAACAAATGAAAAGAAAACACCATAAAGGGAAAATCTGTCTTGGGTCGGACAGTGCAGCAAGTAAATTAATCGGCCTTCTTCCTAAAGGAGCATCCTTCTGTAAGGCGTGCCTTACCACCAGTAGGTTGGCACAATAGTTTGAGAGTGGCTAAAGACTATAGTTATGTTAAAGCAGCCTTGGCATTTCACATCCATGAAAAAGGAATTGGGAGTCTGTACAAGACGCTTAAGCTTGTGCTTCCTCTTCTCAATATCTACTGGTGGATTCAACAAATCGATATCGTTTTGGAGAACCATGTTAAAGGACGGCTATAGAGAGATTGAGCAAAATAAGCAAAGGCGCAAAGAAAAAGACTCTGCAAACTCTACAGAACGAAGTTGTAGTGTTAAAAGTGTCAAAATTTGAAGAAGGTTGTTTGAATCCCACGTCGGTTTGGTGAAATATGAAACAAAACTCCTAAAGCTATATAAAGAGCATAAACCACACCATTTATATTACCAAACACCTCAAAAGGCTCACAAAAATAACTAGAAGGCCCATACTAAATTGTAGCCTTATAATAGTTAAAATATTTTGGCTTGTCGGTCCGGCGAACCGAACCGGACCGAACCGAACCGATTCTTAACGGTCTCGGTTCGGTTCTAGTTTAGAGAACCGAAATCTTATCGGTTCGGTCCGAACCGACAAGGTTAGCGGTTCGGTCCGGTTTTGTTAAAACCCGGACCAAACCGGACCGATAACTGCTCTAATCATGTATGAAGAGATTACAAGCATCCACAAGAATAAGAGTAAACTTAAAATGCTGGTATTGTTGAATAATATTTGATGATGTATGCTGGTTACACGGATTCTCTATACCATTTCATTATGTGTGAAACAAAAAATAATATCGACGATGGAACTCCATCATTTATTATTAAAAAATAATACAGACTATCAAAATAACGATGATTAATATTACTTGACAAAAGATTTGCATAAAAGAGAAAACACGTGCATCATTTTTCGGTCCTTGTCCGATTTGGAGATGATGCACAACAAAAGAAGTCCAAAAGACATCCAAACGGAGACTTAAAATTTAAAGAGCATAACAACAATACACCATGGAAAAATCATTAACATGGTTATTAATATACACAATTTTCGAATCACAAAGGTTTTCTGCAAAACTAAATTCGGAGATAAAGATAACGAGGACATAAGAAAGGGATATCATATATTAACAACATATATATTTTCTACAAATAGGACAATAAATATGAGCAAGACAACCTATCGACGCACTGACGTGATGATACCGAACAAACAGCATGAGACAACGATAGTATCACACACAGACAACAAATAAAATAATAATCAAATGATAAAAAATGAATGATAACAAAATCTAACACGAGTATTACTCACCCCTAGAATAAAATGTCAGCCTTGTCAAATCAATGAGATGAAGATTAATGAAATTGATATTTTGTTCACGTGATGGATGCAGTCAAAGTAGATTTTATTAGCAATACCATTCTTGTTATAAAAGCGATACACCACGTAATCCTAACAGAGTCGCAAGAAATAACTATTTACCAAGAGAAAATGAGAAGTAACAAACTAACTTTCATAATACATTTGACAGAAAATACACACCGATCATTGCTCAGGTTAAAATATGAGGAATGCATTATCATACAAAAAAATTAGACAAATTTTTTCTAACCGAATATCACGATGTTGCAACAGATGTATTACATACGATAATAACCTCGACCGTTGTACAAGCTAATACTTTCAACTCAATGACAAATACAATGTTTAATCAAAACACGGATTTAGTATAATATATCCTTATGAACAAAGAAAAATAACTGAAAAAATATTAATTTTGTCCGTTATTGAAGAAACAAAAACTTGCTAGGATAGATGAGGAGATCGACCTATGAAACTATTAAGGTTGTACATCCAATAGATCTTGCTAACATTATACATGTCATGTCAAAAAAAGAACCAAAATATGATCACGATCAAATTCTTCCATAAAAACAGTCATTTCAACGAGTGCAGCTAATAACAATGACCGAAATGGAGTATCCAACCCATATAAAGAGATGTGTTGATAATCATGGCATACTTAAGCGCAAAAAGTATTAGTAAACACATAATCACTAGTATAAATATTATTTTCATAAGTAAATACAACCAAATAAAAAAATGCAATAAAATAGCATATGTCCGCAACATCTATATCTTATAACCTCAAGGCTAGTACAATTTATTTTTAAAGAGTTATATCAAGAAATTTCTTCGACCTCTTAGTCACTTACCACGGTTTTAAGGCAAATTCATCATAATTTCAAGCTCTGTAATCCATGACATTAACAGATAACGGTGAAGGTAGTTACATTAAACGATATATTGTTAAATCTTCACAAAAATATTTACCATTTTAATAATTTTATGAGAGCTACAACATTTCAATTAGAAAACAAACTGTGATATCCTCGTCTAACAATTAAAAATATATGCAATGTCTTTAAAAATTCTTTTAGTAAATGAACATGTGTACATTTAATTGGTTATTTCAAAATATCTAGTCAATTAAAATCTCATATGTAACGAGAATATAATTAAGAAGTTAGAATATTTCATAAAATATATTAAAGATTGGCAAAGACAAATTATAACAAGTCTAAGAAACTTACTTTTGCACTAATTGTGAGTGCCAAAAAATGTGACCATACTTCCAAATTTATTGAGTTATTTTCCTTCATGTGTTATTTTTTGGACAACACTTCCTAAACATACAATTGGATTTGGATTTGGATTTTGGATCTTTTTTTTTTAATTTTGCATTCAAATCTTTCTTTTATTCTTTGTTAAGGTGTTTGATTTTCAATACATCTTTAATAATCTTCTCATAGTTTTAATTTCATCTTCCGATCACCAATCATCGTGTAGATACAACCACTCTCGTACAAATTTCCAAATATATCGTTCCCATAAGATGCATCGGATATGATGATATATAACAATGATTCAAAAAATTTATATTTTAGTTTTAAGAATTCAAGTTCTTTTCTATATTTTTTATCTATGAAATTACTTTTTTAAAAATAAAACAATTGATTTACGTAAGATGCTGTTTGTACTATCTCTTTTATATATTCTTGACTTAACCAATTTTTAGCTTCATCATTTAACAAAACACATATAAATTCTTTGTTCAATATTTGAACAACCCGGCACCCTAAAAATATTTTGTAGTTGTTTGATATATTGTCAGCTTTCCAACTCAGTTTTTTCAACAAAATATGTTTGGAATGGTGCCTTTAGTCACTTTGTTCTTTATCATTATCGGTAATCCAAAAATATTATCTCTTAATTTTCCATATCTATTCAAAAATATTCTCCTTTAAATTAGTCCACGATAATGCTTGTATCTCATATTTTACAAGTATAGTCTTAACCTTGATGAGTTCGGATTATCTAGTCACAACTTACTGTGTTATCCGGAAAAGGGAAATTCGGACATAAACTTGCCACTGAACTATCCGGACAGGACAAAAGTAAAGAAACACCTTTTGACTAAGCTATGTGCTAATCAGCTTAATAAGTAAATGGATCCTTAAACTTTACCCGATTTCATAACTTGACCTGAAAGCCCATAGATCCTTAATTAATGGTATAAATACTCTAACTACTTTCATTAATGAGAGTAATGAACATTTAATACAACCACGCTCCTAAAATCTCTCACTACCTTATATCAAAACACTTAATACTCTATTTACTTTCCAAAACACTTTACAAAATTACCTTTAGCTCAAAATAAACCACACCAAACCTAATCTCATAAAAATAAATTTTTTTGTCTTTCAATATTAAAAAAATTAATTAGTTGATTTTTTTATTTTACAGAATCAACTATTCCAATAAAAAGTATTTCAGGATCTAGTGATTAAAGTGACTTGTCAACTTATTACTAACATGTACATAATCACATGAGAAGTGTTATTTTCTCTTTTAAATAACAATAAATAATAGTAGGGAATCGCTAAAAAAAAGCCAAAACTACTCCGCGAAGTCGCCTTTTTCTGTTTTTCAATATTTACAAAATTGCCACTAGCCAAAAAACCCAAAAAGTTCTTAGAAGTTCATTTAATTACGTTTTATGCCATTATTTACTTCATGAAGTTGCAAAACAGAAAATCTACCATAACCTAACATTTTACTTCCTAAAACTCACTAAAATCATAAAAACTCAAAACTTAAACTAACCAAAACTCTTTTTTTTCAACTTTGTAAAACTTAATAAAATGTTAACAAAACTTGCCGAAATGGTAACAAAACTTGTTTTTCTACAAACCAACATGAACATTGACCCTTGTATCTTGTTGTTTTTCTGAAAAAATAATTTTAAAAAGAAAATAAAAAAATGTCCGTTTCCGCCAGACGATGGCGTCCAGGTGGTGTTCGTCGTCATCATCCTGTCGAAGAAGATGGTACTTTCCGTCGGGCAAATGACGTACACGATGGTGCCGACGCCATTGCATGGCGGACACAAGGGGTCTGTACGCCATTGCATGGCGTACAGACCCCTGTGTCCGCCTTGAAATGGCGTACAGACCCCTGTTTCCGCCATGCAATAGCGTCAGCACTATCGTGTGCACCATTGCATTGGCGGACAGACCTGTATCAGATCTGTATCATTTTTTTCCAATTTTTTAACATTTATCTTTCAATTGTGTCCATTTTTGTAATTTTTTTAGTAGGTTATCATTTACTAAAGGCTTATACTAACTAAAAACAATATAAATTTAAAGTAAAACAAAATACCCATTATGGTTTAAGAAATCTTTCGAAAACTAAGATCTAAATATGTTTTTTTTCAAATAAGTCATTTAAGTGTTATGATATATGATTAAGTGGTTTTGAAGGCAATGGGTAACATTTTAATTGATAATGATAATATTAACTTCTTTAGTTTTAGTTTTAGTTCTTTATGATTAGAGAGAGAAAGTAGAGAGAAGGTAGAGAAATTGTATTTTTTTTGGAAATTATGGTAACTTCACGGAGTAATTTCTTCTATTTATACGATTTCGTGAAGGACAAAATCGTCAAAAAAATAACTTCACGGAATAATTTTTAAAATTCAAAACAAGCGACTTCACGAAGTAAAAATGGCTTTTTTTAGCAATTCCCATAGTAGTATTCTTAGTTAACTTTTTATATCTTTTATATTTATTATTTCATAAAATTTATTAATAACAAGAATATAAGAAAATAAATACTATATATTCTTATATCTTAACATAAACCTAAGATTTGATATCAAACTATTACATCTGTCTCAAACTTTTACGATTAATAACTTTACAATTAAATTATGGTCAAGCTATATATACCCAAATGTGATTTAAGTATACCCAATTTTGAGTTTACCCAAAAGTGGTATAAGTTTACCCAAATTTTGACAGAAATACCCTTTAATGGGTATATAAGGTTTTTTTACTAACCTTCATCCACCTCATTTTTTCTCTTACACTCTCTAACTTCTCTCTAAAACCTCTAAGTTCTCTCTAATTTATCCGGTGAACTAAAATATGGAAACTTAGTGTTAGTATCAAAATTATGATTTTTTTAATAATTACATCCTTAAGTTTTTTTTTAAAAAATACCCCAAAAAACAAGTTTTTACCTTAATTTAGGTTGATTCATATTTGACTTTGTGTTTTTATTAGAAGGAAAAAAATTGAAAAGAGTTTGAATGTTCTTGAGGTAACTTTGAATGTTCAAGAACAATTTGAAGAACTTCTCATATAAAAATTTAATCATGCATATGTCATTAAACATATTCATAACATGACACAAAAATGCACTAACAACAGACTGTCTTATTCTGAACCCTCCATAAAATTATTTGAGTATGACCAAACTACAAAATAGACCTTAATTCATTTGATTTTATAAAATGGACATCCATTTGATCTAATCACATAGTGAATGTCGATCGATAATCAACAACAATTAAACAATATCACTGGTGATAAAATTTACATCATTTAAATAACTAATCTAATTTTTTTGATATTTTCTTATAAATTTAATATAAAACTACATAGGTGGATCAGTTTTGAAACAAATAGACATATAGTAAAATAATATATATATATATATATATATATATATTAAAACTAGTTATACATAAAATATATATATATATATATATATATATATATATATATATATTTATTTTGTTTGGAATGGTAGTCTGGATTGATAATTGTTTTATCAAATTGTTTCGAATTTTCGATAACATTATCCAAAAAAGTTAAATTATTTTATAACGTTTGTTTAAAAAAATTCTCCCAAAACTTACTTAAAAAAAATTTAGTTCTTAAAACGTTTTGACATTAATTAAAAGTTTCAAGTTTACATTAAAACACGATTTAATGTGTCATAAGACACATGTTTTAATAATTTTGTTTTGGATCTACATAACTTTTATAAAATAAAATAAAAAACTGATTTCATCATTATAAATTAAATTAATTTAAAATTATGATTGTCGCCAAATTATTTACAATTATAAATATATTATGTATGAATAAGCATAGAAAAATTAACCGAAACCAAAAAAACAAATATTTGGTGTGGTTTTGGTTCCATTATAATAGTGATTTAGTTCCGGTTTTAATTAATCACGGTTCTTGTTTCGATTGGGCTCCGAACCGATAACTATTAAGTAGCCAATAAGAACGGAGCCAGTAACCCTAAATGTTGAAATATAAAAGTTCTTTTTCCACGTTCGTTTGTCTCTTCTTTTCTTCTTCTCCTCTCAACTTTCAGGTTCTTCTCATGTTGGTTCTCTGATCTATGCAGGGGTTATAAACGCAAGCTCCAAGATGAATCCTAAATTTCTATGTTACGATGGTGAGTCAATGGTCATGTCTGGTTATAAATGAAATGAATTCATATATATTTATATTTATAATTTTCTGTTTATTGATAATATATCTTTGAGTTTTCACTATTATTTGATTTTATTTTGATAGAAAATGCAAAGCTGCATAATTTGAGTGACTTACAGTGAGAGATATGTTTAAGACTTCGCTGGTTTGTCTAAAACTTGATCTCCTTTCAGGGTTATTCACATTTTTCTACTGATTTTTTAAAGGCGAAGTAGGTAGTCATTGAACTTCCAAGTCAACCCTCATCATCCCTCTCTTTCTCTTGAATCTAATCCAATTACTTTATTTTTTACTCCATCTTGTTTGATTTTATTATTGATCTACAGTGTAGTAAACAAAGAATATTCCAGCTAAAGAACAAAAGAGGTCTAAGTCTTTGATATTTTGGAGCTCCAAACTCTTAACTAAATGCGAATAAGCTTCTCCTTTAATTTGTCCAACTCTAAATCCTAATTTTAGGAAAGTTGAAATGACACAATCTGGTTTGAAGTTTTTGTAGAAGTTTTACCTTTTATGATTTTGCAATTTTGAAGTTTCCGTTCTTATTTCAAGTTTGAAAAGTTTGTGTTACTATAAATTTGGATTAATTATTCGAAGGGTTAAGCATGAGCTAATTATATGGTTTTGATATAAAACATGCGAACAAATTAAGTATTTGACTGTTTTTATCTACTTGAAAATATACTTTAAAATATAATAAGTTGTTAAACTTTATTTGCAATAAATAATAAAATAGCTTATAACTTTAAAAACATTAGTAAACAAGAAGATAAATAATAAAAATGAAAATTTTAAAGTATTTTTAGATGATCTCATTTCGTTTTAGCACATATTGTCACAATTAACAACGCCACACCATATTATTCACTGCGGTAAAATAAAAAAATTGACATAAATTATTTTCCAAGTTTTTTCATCATGAGTCCGACTCTTGTCGTGATTGATTTGGTCATGTGGATATGATGAACACTTTTGCATACCATGCTACAACAAGAGTTTGTTCTTGTAACATCAAACACGTGACACGTGTCACAATGCTTATGACATATGGTATGCGATGCATCTTTTTGACACACCTTTTTTAATCTCATAATAAGTTGCAAATCTAAATTTCATCGATACAAGTATGATTTTATAGTCATTTTATTTTATCAAAAATCTATTAATTTTACGAAAGTATCGTTTTTAATCACCATATTTTAATGACAAATTTTAATATGTTTTTAATCATTTTATTTAATCAAAATTTCAATAATTTTGCTATTAAGTGTAGGCTAGAAGTAACTCGTCAACAAAGGTACTATCGTAGGACTACATGGACATAGTTGGGTCCATTAAAGATATATATTAGGCAAGAATTATTCTCTAGGTGAAGCTTGAGTTGTAACTTAGTGGTAGAGACGTATGTTGGATCATAAAGGTTGAGACTAGCTGACAATACTAGTGACTATTGGGTCAAATGAGATATATGATGGGCCCAAGTAGGATGGTCCAAAGCAAGATGCTATAAGTTAAGCTAATCCAAAGTAGTATGCTTCAAAGCGAGCTCGACCGTAGCAACACAGTTAAACATAACTAAATTTTTATTTCTTATATCTCCAATACTAATTGGGTCTCTTATTTTGGTATATATACATTAATTAGATTCCTAATATTAATTGGGTATTCTACATTAATTAGGATTTGTCATTATGAGGTTTATTATATTAATGAATTAGGATTTATTTCAACCATTGATGAATGGGATTTAATCTGGAGTATATGATGAAGAATTAGGGTTTTTCCTAAACCTATAAATAGAAGAGGATAAACTATACAATATGTGATGTGACAACGAGTTTCGTGAGAAGTATATTTCATGAGTGAGTGAAATACTTATAGGTTTTTTGTGAGTTAAGAGATATGAGATATAAATATTATAAAAAGTGTTCTGCGAATCACGTAATCTTTTGTTACAAAGAGTTATTAATTCATTTGTGTTTAAGAGTCTTTCTGTAACCTACTTATTTATAAAAAAAAGTGTTCGTTTCCCGTAGGATTTCTTCACAATCTGAATTAAATATGTCTTATGTGCTTGGTTTTATTTATGTATTCATTTATTTGTTACTCATCTTAAACAGTGTATTAAATCATATTTTTGTAGGTATGTTAATCCTACACATTGGTTCTTGCCTCGGTTGAACGCTAGTGGTTTCTCTAAGAAATTATTGATGCGTGTAGAACAATATTAGTAGAATAATATTAGAACAAGTAGATTGATCACCGGTCTATAGGTTGGTGAAGTAGATCTCTCCATGAATCTTAACCTAATTTTTTTTGAAAGATCTAATGATTTCAATATTTAGAGAATTAAGGTTAAAGCTTACCTAGTACATAAGAGAATTGTTGTTGCTATCAACGATAAATCTACACAGGTTGACATTGTGGTACTACCTAAAGCTCATAGCACCCTCATATGAATCTTGGGAGATGAAGTGCGAGAGGTATGTGGAGACCCTACGACGTTAGGGATATGAAGTCAAATGAAGGTAACTTATATTAAGAAGGCCTTGGCGAATAAATTTTATCTGAAGAAACATTTCTACACGGTGTGTATAGATAGTAGTACATAAATGTGGAGGAACCTAAATGATTACAATTGAATCATACTTGACTTAAATGCAGTTGGTGTGAAAATAGAGGATGATGACCAATCAATCATCCTTGTAAGTTCTATACTGAAAGAGTATGATACTTTATGGGCATCATCCTCCACGGAAAAGACTTTGTTACGATGACCAAAGTCATTAGCGCTTTGAACTCCAAACATCTTTAAAAACGTTTTCTAAAGGGTGACTCTGAAGGGCACACATTGAGTGTGAGGGGTCGTTTGGGAAAAACTATAGTCAAGTAAATTGAGAGGAAACTCGCAGTCAAAGTCCAAAGAGGTTGCCACGGTTCAAAAGTGATATATTGATTATGCAAGAAGAAATGATATATCAGTCGGAATTTTCCAGAGTAGGAAAATAACAACTCTTAGAAGATAAAATTCAGAGATACTACAATGGTGTCTAATGATTGTGAGTACTATGATGGGTTAATGAATTTTTTTCTTGAAGATATAACAATAAATGGGTGTTGGACTCGGCTGCGTAATTCCACACGAATTCTAATAAAAATTGGTTTGAAGACCTGTGAATGCTTGATGGTGGAAGGATCATCCTCGGGAATGACAAAACATGTTATGTCAAAAGGATTATAACGATTCTTCTCAAATTTTCTACACAACTTGAGAAAGTGAATAACAATGTAAAGTATATAGTTGTAGTTAAACTTAATATTCTTTCTATTTGGATATTAAATTAGGAATGGTTTACCTATAGGATTGGAGATGGAAAACTAAGGGTCTTGCAAGTTTAACTTGTCGTTATGAAAGACAATAAGACTAATATTATGTTTGTTCTTGAGGTCTCTGTAGTAGTAGTAAGAGATGTGTCTAGTATATGGTGAAGGATTCTACTAGGTTATGACATCATCGGCTGAGGTGTTTAAGTGAGAAAGGACTTAGTCAACTAAGTAAGCATGGATTGTTAGATGGACGGCGGTTTAACAATGATCTTTTGTGAAAGCTATGTATTGGGTAAGAGAAATAGGGTAAATTTTATGCCCAACAACCAAACGCCCAATAGAGTACTTGGATATGTTCATTCAAACCTTTCAAGTCCAATACGAGAAACTACCATAGGTGGTTCAAGGTACTTTATGTTTTTTATTGATGAACATTTCAGGAAATTATAGATTCTACTTTTGAAGACCAAACATAAAGTGTTTCCTACCTTTGTGAACTAGAAAAATTTGGTAGAGAATATAACCTGGAAAGTGTTGAAGAAGCTTCAGAGTGATATAGATTGGAATATAAAAAAGAATCACTAGATATTGTTCATAGCTTCGCATTGCTAGACACTGAACTATAAGTCAGACTTTCCAACATAACGGGTATGCTAAGAGAATGAATCAAAACCTGACGGAATGGGTTAGATGTGTGCTTCATACAACTGAAATGGGTTGTAGGTTACAAGGAAAAGTCGTGATAAAAGCTACATATACTATCAACAGTAGTCCCTCTTTGATGCTTAAGTTTTTCTGTCCTCAATAGGCCTGGGTTGAAAAGAAACCTAAGTTAGAACATTTGAGAGTGTTAGGATGTGTTGGCTATGTATATGTGAAGCAAGATACACTTAGACCAAGAGCACTAAACGTTTTGTTCATCGAAAATCCTGAAAGAGTAAAATTTTATAGGTTGTGGTGCGTAAAAGTTGAATATCATAAGGCTTTGATAAGAAGGGAAGTGGTTTTCAATGAAGAGGACATACCATTAAAGAAAGGAGTGGAGACTCAACCCAATACTACCTGGAATATATGTGAAATTGATGATGGGTCTAATCTACAAAGTGAAACTAGAGAAGTTTCTATCGAAAAAGATTTTGGATCTGGTTCTGCTTCAGTTTGTACAGAGGAAGTTCAACCACTACGTGAGTTCGAAGTAAACTGAGGTTCTGGTGTTCCGAGGAATTTAGATGATCATATTTCAGAGAAATACAAACTTGATAGTTATCAACTAACACAGATAAAGAACATATACCAAGCAAACATACACAAAGGCGTGGTTTTGCCGATGTAATTGGTTATGTTTTATCTAATTGAAATACGTAGATATATTTTTTAAACCGAAACATATCATAATGTTATTAAGAGCAATGATAAGGATATGTAGTTCAAAACAATGAAAGAAGAACTGAAATTTCTCAAAAAGATGAACACTCGGATGCTCGTGAAGCAGTCAATGGGTCAGAGGCTAGTTGGGAGTAAATGAATAGTCAAGAAGAAGCCAAGTATTCATGATGTTGAGTTACCCATATACAAGGCTAGGCTTACTGTTAAGGGATTTACACACAAAGAGGATGTGGATTTCAATTAGATATTTTTATTGTGATACAAACCTCTATTAGGGTTATGCTGAAAATTATTGCTAGATTTAATCTTCAGTTAGATCAAATGGAGGACAACTGCCTTAGTGCGTAGTGACCTGGAAGAGACAACTTACATGTGTCAACCAAAAGGGTTTAAAGAAGGGAGTGAGGGTTAGTGTGTTTGTTCAAAAGACTCTTCTACATGCTGAAACAGTTGTCGGTGCAGTATAATAGAAGATTGATTCTTGTATGATGTATGTAGCTGGTACGACGATTGTGTTTATTATAATGGGGAAAGACACATGGAGATACCATGCACATTGTTGTTGTATGTTGATGATATACTAATATGTGTAAGAGATATGAGGAAGATTGAGTGGTAAAAACTCAATTGAAAAGAAAGTTTGAGATGAGGGATATGCGAAAGACTAAAAGGATACTTGGTGTTGAGACATCTACTGGATCCTAAGAGTTGAGACAAGCTGACAAGACTGGTGACCATTGAATCGAATGAGACATGTGTTGAGTCGAAATAGGTTGGTTTGAAGCAAGCTCATTTAAAGCAGTTTGATCCGAAGAGAGTTGAACCGAAGCAGAGTCTTCTATTTGCTAGATCTCTCCAATGGATTTGTATTTGAAAAGTTTATTAATTAATAAAAACCTGTTAGGTATAAGTTTAACTTTATAAGATGTTATTTCCTATAGGTTTTGTGAATCGCGTCATCTTTTGATATAAAAAATAATTGAACGGTAATGTTGAACAACTTTTTGTATCTTACTTATTTATAAAAAAAATGTCCATTACCTGTCGGTAGATGATTCTTTTCACAATTTGAACAACATTAAATTTGTTTTATGTGTTTGATTTTGTTTATATTATTTAATTATTGCTCGTCTTGAACAAGGTAAATTAAATCCTTCTTCTGTAGCTTTGTTAATCCTATATATTGGCTATTACTTCGACCAAACATTATTAATTTTGACCAACATTTAAAAATTTATTTTTAATCATTTTTATTTTTACTTTTTTGTATCCATCAAATTTTAGAAAAAATAATCATCTCTCCAATAGATTTATATTTGAAAAGTTTATTTATTAATAAAAACTTACTTGGTGCAAGTTTAACTTTATAGGATGTTATTGTTAGAGCTATTAGGTCTAAAGCCATAAATAAGAGCATTTAATCCTTTGGCATTGATACACTTTCTAAATAATAAAATCTTAACAATTTTTTTTATAAAAAAAACCTACAAACTAGATAAAGTATAAGTTATTATTTATAAATAAAATATATA
This sequence comes from Limnanthes douglasii subsp. nivea, assembly GCA_036936605.1. NCBI lineage: Eukaryota > Viridiplantae > Streptophyta > Magnoliopsida > Brassicales > Limnanthaceae > Limnanthes > Limnanthes douglasii. The sequence goes on from JAUPFV010000002.1 coordinate 206,551,431, forward strand.
AGCTAATAGGGTTAGGCCTGATATATTTCATATAGGATGTTATTTAAACTTTTTATTTACTGCTTATATCTTTCTGGATAAAATTTTGATTTAGTAATTTTTTTTTAATCAAAAAATAATCCTGGTGTTAAATTTATTCAGAAAATAAAACTAGAAAAATATAAAATGGGTTAGAACAAACTCGTGTAGATCGAAAATAGGCCAACAAAACCATACAGTAAAGTTTAAAAAGCATGCATAAGGGCGGTGCTAAAAGCGTTAAACATGATTCATGTGATGCAATGCCAAACTCCACTTTTCTATCAATAATAAATATAAAGCATAAACACCAACCACAAATCTGTAAAGAGCTGTAAAATGGACCGAGTCTTAAAATATTGTAGAAGGTTGAAGAAAATATTGAGGCTGAGCTGCAAGAGACCCGATGAAAAAGAAACAAGTTCAGTCGCATCTGACCGACAAGTTTTATGCGAGGAGCTGTTCTTGTCCGCAAAAGCGCAGATTAGTAAATGCGGTGATGAGAAGGATCCCTGTATAGTAGCTTATCTTGCAGCCCAGAAACACTTCTCTTCCAGGGCTAACATATACATTTGAACGACGATCTGGTGTTATAATTGCGGTCTCGTGCTCTTTTATTTCAAGTTCATGACATTGGAAAGTCCTACACTATAGAAGGCTATTCAGTTTATGTACTTTTGGTTTTGGAAATGCTTTTTCCTGGTTTTGCTTCTATATGTTTGTTCTTTCTTAGTCTTTTCGACGTTTTACATTTTATATTCTAGCGATGTATAAAGAACACAAAAAAAAACCGAAACGTAAAATAAGTATATTGTAGTGGATCTTTCCAGTAGTCCATATGAGATAACATTCAACATCATTGGCAAAATAATAGCATAACGGACGCAGCCTTATTCTCTTTAATTCTTTATTATTGAATCGAAAATGTTAAGTTCGGATCAAAACAAACAATCTGCATCCATATTTGTATAATAAAATAAACTATACTTTCAGTCTCATCACACATGTGGCATATAGAGATCATGTTTAACCTAACAAAATCATGTTTTACTTGCCTTTTTCTGATGAGCTGCTTTCGACACATCGCCACTGAGTCGAATTCGTAGCATCGACTTTATGTCTTGGGAAGGGTCTTTTGACTAATTGCAATGACACTCTAAGCTACACAAGTATATGTACCATCTGAATAGTTTAGGCCTAACTTCAGTAACACGAATATCGGTCCCGGTTTACACGTTGCTAAAACCTTAAACTACTTAAATTTGTTCTAAAATTAATGAAAGGGTACTGTGCGTTCTGTACCTAGACCCAACTTAATCATAAATGCCAAGTTTAGTTTGCATACACAATACACACAGAAGAAAGAACAATTAGGAACTAACCCGATAAAAAAAAGTAGTTCCAGCAGTTGCTATCCATGCAGCAGTGAAACTTCATTAATCAAAAATGAAGAAGTTCAAGACAGAAAAAAAGCTTTTTTTTTTTTAATAGAGAAGAAAAAAATTCAGCAAGGAGATTTTTAAATCTATAGTTGGTTTTCATTTCATTCACTTGAAAAATGAGTTATTTCCATATAAGAAGCAGAATCAATAAGAACTATTGCATACAAGTTTGAAATAACAATATACTCACAGCTTTCTCAATAGAATCAAGCCTTTGCTCAACTTTGGTTTCATGATAATGCCGTAAACTATAGCCTGCGAACCCATTACAGATTTTAACTATAAGCTTAATCCTTATAGCATATAAACAAGACTACTAAGGAATCGTATTTGATTCCTGAAATGTTTTTAACTGTTTTCTATTTTAGCTAGGCAAAAAGTTAAAATACTAAATATTTTAAAACCCGATATAAAACATTCATACAGAAATATTGAAATAAATAGTCACCAGCCCAAGCCGTAGCAACTAAAGCTGTAGAAGTTCCAATTGTAAAAACCACTTTGTGTCTTTTAAAAATTTCCTAAAGAAACATCGAATCCAAAAACACAAGACAGTCTCTTAAACCCAACCCAAAATACAAAACTTAAACCCTAATTTACTGTAAGAGAATATATTGAAAAAGAAAAAGAAAAACTAGTGAGGTAGGATTAAAAAGTAGATTAACAAATTTTAGATACCCATTAACATACAATAATGGAAGAACGTAAAATCTATAAAAAAGAATCACCTTTGTTGAAAGATAGGTATCTTGAACAGCGTACTATGAATTAAGAATCCCTTTCTTCAATCTGGGAAATCCAAATGAAACCAATAGTGAAGACCATTTGCTTCTTAGACGGTGCATAGCGCATTCTATACACAACTCTCGAGTGAGTTAAGTCGGACGAGTTGTTTCAAGTTTCTCCAAAACAAAAAAAAACAGGGAGGGAAATCAGAGGGCCAACCTAGAAAATGCAAATAGGGAGGGAAACAAACTATGCCAATGCGCTGTTAGTTGATCGGGTTTAGTATTTTTATGTATGTGTATGTCCGTTTATGTTTGTCGGTTCATTCGATTCACAAACATTAATTTTAATACTTTTGTATATATTTTATTTTATATTAAATATATTATATAATAGAATGTTTTTTATATATTTTTTATAATTTTTGGACCGGAACGGATAAGATAAATTAAAATTTTGAATTCGGTTTGGTCAATTTGTGGGTTATAATTTTTTAAATCCATACTCGATTCGTTCTATGTCTGGAACCGTACAAAATTTGATCGGACCAAACCAAACAAACCTCAAATTGTCATCCCAAAAAAAAACTATCTTGGATATCTCATCTTACATTTTTTAAACTCAAACTTAAACATTCAAAAGAATCTTTTTAAATTTCTCTATTTACAATAATGTCATTCGCTCATAAATTAACCGAAAATAATAATAAAAAACCTCAAATTTTATAATAACCTCAACATTTTAGTACTTTTACACTAAAATTTTACTATCCAAACACAAACAACCATAAAAAAAAAAACCAAACAAAAGAATGGTTATTAAGACGAGGAAATGACGTCTCTTTGGATGACTTAATGGACGAGGAAAATGTGTATCGAATGGAGGTAACAATTTCAATTTTAGTTTATGTTTCCATACTAATTGCACGCAATATAAAATGAACTTCATGATTTTCGCATACATCGTGCGACAAGAACCTAAGTTTCGCAAACCTTCATGCATTCACATCTTTTTCGTTGTATTTCTTCATGCAACCACCATTTAACTCTTGTCCCACGATCTATGCGAACAGACTGCAAAATTTTGTTTATGTTGTGAGACAGATTAAATATCAAGTATTTTTAACATATTGTTATTCGTTGTAGGAGGAACCATCCCAACCACCATATATGATGGCTGATTACGCAAAAATATTCACAATCAATAGGTTATTTACGAAGCCGGACATGAATGCTTTTGTCGATGAGGAATCGAAGAAGATTAAATTCGTCACAATTACAAAGCTATATGATAGTGGGAAATGGGGAAGAACTCCTAAATTAAATTATTTTTGCGAGAGGTACGGTATTTTTTTTATCAAAAGTGAAGCCAGAAACTTTTAAAAAATGAAAGTGTATAACGAAGAAATGTAATTTTCCATTTCAATAAAAAGGGCATCCGATTAACGTACTAGCTATGCTATGATGTTTGGAAGTTATAAACAGTATACACAATCAATAACCTTAGGTTCGCTTAGACGGCCATTCCCGCGCTTGTAGGCTAAAACCGGATGAAGATGAACTAGTCTGTAATTTGTCTTTCCTTGGTTTGCATTATAGGGAGATATATAGTGGGTTGAAGAATAATAACCTAGAGAATCTTTCGAAGATGTCATTGTTAGAGATTGTTGGAGTAACTTTGACTTCAATTTACATTTACCGTGGCGTATGTGTTTATGAGCGAGGAAAAGATATCAAATTATACATGGCTTTGGGTGTTCTTCGTGGTTTGACGATGGATAGTGTGTGTGCATTTCCTGGCGTTATTATTACTGACTGAGAGTTAGCTCTCATGCGATCTATCGAGGAAATAGTTCCGAGCACACATAACTTGTTATGCACGTGGCATATTAATAAAAACATTTTTGGGATGGTTGGAAAGTTAATGCACGATGACGTGATTCTGAAACAATTTGTTGAGTTTTATGACTACGTTGCCGGAGCGAATACAGTCGAAGGTTACAAAAATATATAAGTCTTAATTATCTACTTCCTTTATGTAGGTACGAGAGTGTCGCACTCGACCTAAAGAAATACATTGGAACTAACCAATGCAATTTTAAACATTTTGTTGGGAAAAATTTCACAATCTCCTAACGAAGCAACATGCAGGGATCCTTGAATAGTTCGAGCAAAGTAAGTTTCATACTCTATCTTATTTTGAAAGTGCTTTGACCAAGGACCTAGTCGGTTATGTATCCAATGCAGGCCTAAACTAATTGACGCATAATATCATACATCTTAGAAATATACGCGTAGATCGGGTAGCATATGACGGATGCGTCTTTAGGAAAACACGTGGGTTACCTTGCACATGTGAAATTTCATCAATAGCAAGAGAAGGTAGATCCCACTTCGCGTGAAGACGCCTTATAAAACATTATCCATCATAGATATTTACATTTGTAGTTTTGGCTATGAACAACAATATCACATTATCAATAGAGTTATGCAACTCTTAAAGCCCGAAACTAGTTATGTTCAAAAGCATAAAGAAGTGGTTATAGCTAAAGTTAGGTCAAAATAATGTGTTGATAAATTGACCAAACGGAACCCTAGTTCGTAGGGCAAGACAGCGTCAAATTCTGTCTCCACCTCAAGTGCTACCTATGAAGATGAACTTGCACCGCTGCTGCCAACCGTAGCCCAACCAGTGTGATGGCTGGTATAATCCACTGTACCACCACGACGCAAGTGTTATTTCGTACGAGTTCCTAGTGAGACTTCTTCTGCAAGGGCAATCCCCCTACGAACAGGTGTATGGGGGGCATCTCAAGACCACGTTGCTTATTAGCAGTCGTTTTAGTACAAACCATCCTGAAAGAAAAATAGATAGAAACAAATACCAACAACATGTCATAAAAAAAATTCTAATGAAACAAAGTGTACATTTAAATGTAAAAAGTTAGTGTAATTAGACATATACAAACAAACATGTAAATGGCATAAAAAATTAACTAGTTTATAACATTTCGCACAAAACAATTAATTTTGGATGTCACATAGGAGCCTGGGTAAGGCTAGTCGCATGTGAACCTCGTCTAATCTGTTGTGTACGACACTCAACTATCATGTTCGCACGACATATGCGATTAACACTAACCAAGTCATATATGTTGTGCGACGAACACCTGTCGAAAGAAGTTGCTTTGATTTTCGGGTTGGTTAGGTTTGTAGACAGGTTTTGAGATTTTAAGAGAGAAAAGGGGGAAATGGCGACATATCTATCAATTAGCTTATATAACTTGTTTTTCTGCGAAGGGTAAATTTATAAAAAATTAGGTGAAATATCTATCAATTAGATGTTGGATCCAGTCGTGTAAGATTTACCAGAATGTGGCATTTTTTTAGCCTTGCCCAAAATCAAATAAAAAGATTCGAGATTATATAATTCTGCTTCTACTTAACGTCACGACAACTAGTTAGGAAAATAGAAATAGAGGTATCAACACTAATATTTATATTTAGTAGTTTAAATCTTACTCTTAGTTATTTGATACCTATTTGATATACTTAATTCAAACAAAATATATATTTTTTTAAATAAATAAATCATACTATCGATAATAATATATATCGTTTGTATGCCATTGTTAATTATTTAAACAGAGACAAATATTTCTTAAAATTTAAGGAAACTGTCTATTTGTTATGTGTAGCAGTAAAAAAATTATTTTTTAACTCTAGGCTTAATAAGGAAACCGCCTATTTGTTGTGTGTAGCAATAAACAATTTGTTTTTTTTAACTCTGGATCATCCAGCTACAGTCTTTGCATTTGAGTGAGTAGCTTGAAGTCATGTTTTGAGACTCTTTGTTCTTAGCTTCAAGATTTTGGAATGATAAGAGAAATAATAACAACAAAAGTTTTCACAACTTCGATTCCGACTTTTTGTTCAAATCATACACGGAGATCCATTTTAATTTCTTCCTTATACCGGTGAGTTAAATTCCATATTTACTTAAGAAGAATACTTTCAGTGGTAAACCAAATGATTGTAATACAAGATAGGTTGAAGCAATTGATTTTAGTTTAAGTGATTCCTTTCTTTGAAAATGGTATATCCATATTACCATAATTCCATCTTTCTTCCTGATGATAGCAGAGCGCCTGCACTTCAACTTTCTCTTTAATGACATGGAGTTCAACTTTCCAGAATATCAATATTCAGGTAATACTTGCTTATAATTGTTACTACCATAGAAACTTTTATAATTATTATCTCAATATATCTTTAAATTACATTAGAACTTATAGAACCATAGAAATTAGTCTTTTATCCCTATATAACCTAAACCAATGCTTTCGAACAAGACAATATCCCTGAGATGATTTAGTAATTGATGGTGATTATAGTACTTTCATTTTATATTTTTTTGGTCTATTTGGCAAGTCGGTCAACTGGCTTCTTTTGATTTCTAAACATATGAGTTATATTCATATTAGACTTGATTAGTTTCCTACAGTAGCTTAAAATAGGTCCCAGAAACCAATGAGATCTACCATTTCTCAACCTCTCAGCTACAGTTAGAAGGTCAGTTTCAATATCCAATTTGTTGATAATTAGATTCTTACATAACAAAATTTCATCTAATAAAACCCTACTCTCAGCCAATATAGAAGTTAGCTTCTCATGAGCCACCAAACCAATTGTAACCTCCCCATTGTAATCCCTTATCAGACTATCTTCATTGCATTCCCCATGGGTTCCACATGATCCATCCACATTTAGTTTATATATGTTTGGAGATGAAGGGATCAAGTTGTATACAGTGCATCTTTTTTCCATTGATAAGTGATTATAACATCGAAGAACATAAGCTGCTACATACCCATTTATCTAATGGCTCCTCTTTAAAAAGTTGGCATGGTCTAGTCTCAATAAGATATGCTTAGTATGGCTTATTATCACAGTAGAAGAACTATTATAATTATCATTCTTAGCTTTAATCATGGATCTTCCAATTTTTCAACATATGATATGGGGAAATATAATCTTGAGATGCACACCTTGTTAGTAGATCAATACCAACATCTAATCATATAAGAAATCGTCGTATGTTTGTTTATTATAATCTTGAGTAACTCGCCAAAATATTTCCAAACATCCCAAGTAATATTGCATGAAACAAACTGGTGTTTGATGGTTTTTGAGCTATCACAAAACTGGTATTTGGAAACTAGTGTAAAGTTTCTTCTTTGAAGAACATAATCAACTGATAACCGGTTGTTAAGAACTTTTCAAAATATAATTGAATATTTAGTAGGTGTGATGTTGTTCTAGCTTTTTGTATAGATAAGACTTATTCCTTTTAGTCTTCAATTTCTCTCAGATGTACTTAGTTCAAAAAGTAGTAGGTTTAGATAATGACCACTTAATATATTCTTTCACATTCTCTTTTATACTAACCTTTTGTATATTCGATATATTAAAAGATAACACCAATCCTGTTAATTTTTCAAGATTTTAGCCATATATATTCTAATACAAGTTAATATTTTCCTTTAAGTACTAGCTGTTTTCATATTTATAAGATAACTTGATGAAATGAGTAGGATTACACCACCTGTCTAGCCAAAAACCAACATTTATTTTGCATATATTCCAGTAAATAAAATCCTCAGCAATTTCTTTTATGTTCATTAGTCTTTTCCAAGATCTAGAGTGGTTCTTTTCATATTTGACTTGTAATGAATGTTTATCATTGTAGTATATATTACTCATAAACCTCGACTATAATGTGTTTTGTTCTCGAAAATTGTACTAGAGCTTACTACATAAGGTATCTTGAAGGTCTTTTATTTTTCTAATGTTTAGACCACATTCTTCGTAAGGTCTACATAGATTTCCCCAGTTAATCCAGTTAATTCTGTTAGTATCTCGACTAGATCCTCAAATAAACCTGTTAAACAATCTATATATTCTTTCTATAATATTTTTTGGTAAAATAAAATATTGAATCCAGTATATATGAAGAACCATTAAAACTGACTAAATAAGAGTCAATCTACCACCAAATGATAGTTGTTTTCCTTCCTATTCCAATAATCTATTCCTAATCTTAGATATCAAGACTTCATACTTACTAGCTTTGTTTTGGAGATAATGATAATCCCCATATAAGATGTAGGAAGATTTCCAGTTTGAAAGCCCAAGTGAGAACCAAGTAAAAAAACTATGGATTGAGCAAAATTGTTAGAGGTAATAACTTTTGTTTTTTCCTTGTTAACAGTCTGACCTGATAGGTATTGGTAATGTTGCAGTAAATCCTCAAGTCTATCTATATTATTGGCGGAGCGATTCATAAAGATGATCATATCATATGTGAAGGTTAAACAAAGGTTCACCTTTAATTTTTTTTATCTTGAATACCATTTCTTTCATCAACTCAAACAACAATTTTAAGCCCCTCATCATATACTCTTTTGCTATAATAAATAGGATATGAGATATGGGATCCCCTTGTCTAATTCAATTAGTAGCTTTTAAAGTAGCCATGAGCCTCACTATTAAATAATATGGAGAAGTAAACCTGATATATAATACTATTAATTCTGTTAAGTAGAAGCATGCTATATCCAAAGTTTTTCATCATTTTTTAAGATAAAATTGTACAACAATCTATAAAATGCCTTAGAAATATCTACCTTGATCATAATATTACTTTTTCTTACTTTTTTCCTAAGATCATGGGATAATTCCATGGCTAACTGAATGTTATCATGAATACTCCTACCTTGTAAAAATCCCCCTTATTTTTAAAAAATTATTTTATGAAAGACAAGTAACAACCTATTATTAATGATTTTTGAAATTATTTTATTCAAAATAATGCACAAACTAATTGATGGGTAATATTTTCATGTTTGATGGCTACTTACCTTAGGTATTAGACAAATGAATGTAGTAGTTATACCACGAGAGACATCTTATCCTTAGAAGAAAGCTTGTATTACTATGCAGGGTTCTTCCTTGATGCTATTCTAACAACTTTAGAAGAATATTCCATTAAAACCATTAATACCAGCAGTTCTTGAGAGATTAAAGTCTTTTATCACTTCATGGATCTCATTCTCCTTAGGTAATTCTATTAATCTTTTACTATCATCCTAAATAAACAGTTTAGAAATGTACTTTTGAAGATCATCCTCATTGGAATAGTTAGGCTGACCAGTCAAAATATCTTTGAAGTATGATTCATCAGAAGTTCTTAACTTTGTAATATCAGTAATCCATTCATTTTCATTATGAAATTCCCCAATTTTTTTTCTTCATTCTCCTTTTTTACCAAAATTGCGGTAAGTGGCGGTATTCTTATCCCCATCTATGAGCCAAATGTAATTACATTTTTGTTGCCAATAAGTTTCTTCTCTAGCTAATAACTGGAGATAAACTGCCAGACCTTTGGCTAATCTAATTTTGTCTTCTATGTTATTAGTCTCTTCAAATCTTGTTTCCAAGTTTTTAACTTCCTCTTCAGCTTGATGAGCTAAGTCAAAATGTTTCCAAAATACTCTCAATTCTAAATTTTGATCACATATTTTAACCTCTTGAGTTTATTTCACAAGATAAACCAAGGTTGACCATTCATTTCCAACTTCCAATTATGTTCAACTATGTTAAGGGAATCCTTGTGATGTATTCACATGTTCTAAATTTTACAGGAATCTCTTACTTTCCTAATGATGTCTTCAATAGTAATACAAATATGGTATGATTATAGTAGGTTCTAGTCATATGTCTCATTATAGTTTGATAAAAATAATCAGCCCAAACATTGTTAACTAATACCCTATCAAGCCTTTTCTATTTTTGATTATTTGACCAAGTATATTTAGTGCCAATATATCCTACATCCTTAAGATAAAAATCAGAATTAAGATTATTAATATCTTTTAAACTTCTCTGGCATATGGATAAGTAGGCATGGTGTTCATGAGCAACCGATATGATATTAAATTCCCCCATTAAGATCTACTCTTTACTATTATCAATTATAGATCTTAAGTTGTTCCATAGGTTAATCCTAGTTTCTCTCGAGCATTTAGCATAGACTATGGTCATTAGAAAGTTTATGTATAGAAGTGCATGACTGACCTTAACATGTATGAATTGAGCGTGGTTCACTATCAAATATAACTTGAAATCATCCATCCACATTATCCAAAACTTGTTATTGTTATTAGCTAAGCAATCATTATATCTAATGTTTTTACTGAATTTGACAATATTATCCACAATAACTAATGGTGCTTTGAGAGTTATAAAATCGATATTTCCAGACATTTTTATGAACCTTAATATTCTTTTAGTTTTTTCTTCTCAATTCTCCTTATATTCTAATTCAATATCTTTATTGTCATTTAAAACTGCTAGAGGATTCCATATTTGGCCATTTCATCTAAGTAGCCTTGATCATGATTGTACTTTTTCCCGCATTTCTTTTAGCTTTCTTTACTCTCTTACACAATATTGCCTTTAATTATTTTCCAACTTCTATTCTAATTAGCTTCGGACAGTAAGGTAAGCTACCTATGTTTAGCTGCTTAAGAGAGTTATGTCAAGACACTAGATTAACATAATCATTTGAGGCATAAAAATTAACTAATATTTAAAAGATTAGATAGCCTCTATGATTTCATATTCTTTAAGTTATGAGTTCTCCTCCAATTTGTTTTGTTTCTCATGAATTTCTTTCATATCCTCCATAATTCCTAAGATAGCTTTTGGTATCTCTTGAGTATTTTTTTTACTGTTTTCTAGTATTAACTTGTGTTTTTGCAGAAGCATCTGTATATGGATTCTTACCTTTAAAAATAATAGACTTTACCTTAAGTGGACCATTACTTGTTTGATTGTAAGTGTTGGTAGGTTTAGACGTCATGGGAGATTTCATGGATTAAACAATCTGATTTCCATAAGAAACTGCAATTTTTTTACAAGTTATATCCTTCTTACCTAAGTGTCTACAAGTATTATAGTATGGAATATATCTCGAAATATAATATATATCCAACACCCATAATTTTCCCCAAAGTCTATCCAATATTTGTAGATAGGTTCCTAGTAACATCAAATTCAATTAGGGCTTTACAACAATTGTTCTTGGCCCTATGTTTCTCAGATATCCAAACCTTTAGTATGTTACCTAGAAAAGAGGCCACATTTTTTACGGTTCCTTCATTATAAAAGAATTCATGAAGATTTAGAAACATTAACCAAATTGGAGTAGTTGGGCATTCTATCTTAGGATAAAAATAAGGTTGCCACTTAAGAAATCTCATAAAATATTCCCATATTTTACATACATTTATTTTCAATAATATACATAAATAAACTTTAAAAGTGAAATCTATTAAAATGTGTCTAGAGTCTCAGGAAGCTAAATTTACCTCTCTAGCAAAATGAAATGAATTTAGAAACTTTTGGGTGTAGATTAGTTGAGGCTTACCATTTGTAAACTTGCCAAATAAGGTAAGTTTTGATGATTACAAAAGCTTCTCCTTATATTTTTTTTGAATGAAGGGCTATGTGATCTTCTCTTACTTGGATACCAATATTTTTAAGTTTAGGCTCTTTAGATGTAGCTCTTGTTACCTTAGTGTACGTTTTGATTGCATTGTTCTTTAATGTTTCCTTCTTTTTAGACATATCAAATATAAGGTTATTTCTAAGATCATCACTATGGATATTACTGTTTTGGTGAGTATCCATAATAGGCTGATTATGTCATTTGTTTCTTTTTACAGTGTATGGTACTATTTTCCTGATTGTTTTCCTCTAGTAGATCTTTAGTGGTTCCTCTGTTATCTTGATTTAATTTCGTTGAAGAATCAGAACTAGTTCCATTGGTTATACTTTCGTGTTGTAGGCCTTTTCTTATACATGTATTTACTCAACCTCTTTAATATTCTAGCAAGAAGTCATATTTCTTGGCTTGAAGTCTCAAGACTATGTTCTTGGCTTTCTTCCAGATCGGGTCAACCTATGTGTTCTAACTACCAAATTTATAGACTATGCAAGTTAATCAACTTGCAGATACTATCACCCTTACTTGGGATACCATTTTAAGTATGGTTTTAGCTATCATATGTCAATGTCTGATTCATATATCATAACAAAATACAATTTTCTAATAATACCTCAAATATCCACATTTTATCGTCATCCACGTATCCATTTTTTAAAAAGAAAAATTCAATTTCTTACTTTCTATTTTATTTGATAAAGAGTTTTTATATTATTAAAACCAGAGTTTGGGAAAAAATATATGAAAGTATCATCAGCATTTTCTTAAGAAAAAAATAAAACTAGATTCATTAATGATATTTTTTAACTTTTTTCGTCAAAAATCATGTGAGACCATACATATTGCAGTTGAGAGACTATACATTATTAAATCATGCAAGAGGAGCATAATAAAGTTGAGAGATCAAGCATTATTAAATCATGCAAGACCAGGTACGACAAAGTTGAGAGGCAATGTAATTTTAAATCATGCAAGACCATACATGATAAAGTTGAGAGATCATACATTATTAAATCATACGAAATCAGGCACGATAAAGTTGAGAGACCAAACATTATTAAATCATACGATACCACCAATGATAAAGTTAAGAGACCGTGTATGATAAAGTTGAGAGACCATACATTATTAAATTATGCGAGACTAGACATAATAAAGTTGAAATACCATGTATTATTAAATTACATAAACCCAGCATGTTGGGAGTTGATAAATTCGAGGTCAAGCATAATAAAGTAGAGAGTGTGATACATATACTACTTGATGATAAAGATATAAGACCAGGGTTACTGCGTCTGGCGAAAAAAAATACCATCAATGAATATAGTTTTGTTTGTCTTAAAAAACAAAGTCACTAGTATTTTAAAAACAATCGGAGCTACGGTTTGAAATATACCAAAGCTTTTTTTATATAAAAAGTATGAAAGAAAATGTTTGGTTCAATGATAGAGAAGAGGGTTACTTGTATTTTTTTTCTTTCCTCCGTATAGGTAGTTATTGGTAGTTTACCAATTTTGGGTATTACGTGGTAATGATAAACTTGGTTTAGTATTTATGGGTAGTTCACCCAAAAACTACTCAAACATATTTTCTATTTTATTATTCCAACAATTATTTACTAGTAGCTAAGATCTATCTAACTTTCTTAATTACTATTTATTATCCAAGATGTTTTTCACACATATATTTACTGACTACTATTGTTTTTTTACCAAATTATATATTTTCATTAAAATCATGTCTATTTTACGACTTTTCTTTTTCTTTTTCTTTTGTTTTTCATCTCTCCTCTCTTAATCTTTTTTATCTACTGAAGTTGAAACTAAAAACTTAATTTGTTCTAGAAAATTTGATTGACGAAGAGCGTGAAATTTAGACAAATTGAAAGTTTTTTAATAGTAGATTCGAGTAATGGAATCATATGTAAATCAATAAACTATGATTGAAAGGATAAATTATAAAAATTGGAATTGGAATGTGTTTCTAGATCTAGAATTAAGGATAATTTAGAGAAAGAACACGATTATGTGTTTTAGGTAGATTTTACTTCGTTATACTGAGGAAAATGAAGTAAATGGACTTGTGTCTCGCATATCACATTTAGTGTCTTGTTAGATGCGATACGAAAGTAAAATAAGAATGCTAAAGCGAGACGTAGATGCTAAATGTGAGATTATGGTAAAATAAAAATGCTAGATGCGAGACTTATATGCTAGTTGTTGGATGCGAGACATGTATGTTATATGTTATGTGCTACATGCTAGATGCGAGACTTAGATTCTAGATGTTAGATGCGACACCTGGATTCTAGATTTCATATTTTAGATACACGACAGAGGTAAAATAAAAATACTATATGCGAGAACTAGATGCAAGATGTTTGATACGAGACCCGGATGATAGATGCGAGATCAGGTTAACTGTGCTAGTGAAAACATAAAATAAAATAAAAATAAAATTATTCGTTAATCTATTTTTGTTCGTTTTGAAAATAAAACTATGGTATTTTCAGTTCTGTTTTCCGAATTACACTTTCAAAGATACAGACTTTTAAAAATTTCAATAAAAAATTGAAAAACAAATGTATTTGATGTTTTTTATAAGGTGGTATTTTTATAGATAATTTGGATATGGTAGTTATTACTCCGTCCATTTGGATTTAAATATCATTTAAAAAAAAGGAATATATTCCACACTAAATGATGTTTTACGTATACCAATAAAGCTTTTACTTTAAACTGTTATCTCACTGAACCACATTGTTTGTCGATTGTATTTTTACTGAGGGCTCGTTGTTTGGTTGTAATTCTCCTGCTCGATCATCTCTCTCACTATTGACCGATCATATATTTTTGTCTTTTGGTCGTGACTCGTTTGCTCGATCATTTTTATTGCTATTGATCGAGCATATTATTTATGTAGGCTTGTATGATTGTCTATTTTCCTTGACTTCTCAGTCGCCATCTTGTTATTTAACAATCTCACCTCATCATTATAAAGGATATAAACCATATGAGGGGTATAGCCTTATTAAGACTTCTCCTAATCATTTACGTATGATTTTGTGTGGTGATTTTTACATAGAGGAATACAAATAAAGGTATACGAGGTGAGCTACACATGTGATCGTTCGTTGTATGATATTTGTCGAATTTGTTTTGATTTTTCATTAATTATGATTCCATGTATGCGGGTGCTCCTTGTCAATTCAATATTACCACGCGTCAGTTGCTTTTGTTGACCATGCCGTCACATGGACATCTTAAAAGTTTCTCCCACGTACATGAGTATGACGGAGTTTCGAATTTCATACTGTTTGATATGTTTTATTTTATGTACATGCATATCAGGTATGATACTGTACGTTTTTTATCGCCTCTACATCGGTCGGTTGAATATAACCGGGATGTTTTGTATAAAAGTTGAATAATAAAAAATAAATTCAATATGTTTTATTTTGAATTATCTGAAGAGAGAATGAACAGAATACTTGTGTTGTTTTCATCATCGTCGTTCTTCAACTACTACGTACGCAAGGGCTTTTAAGAGAGTAATTCACATGTGAAATAATTTATCCCCTTCTTAATTATGGTATCCATAGCTATTTGGGGGTAGAAATTTGGGTTTAGCTGAATATGGTGTTTAAGATGCTCAGTATTCATTGTCAGAAAATCCTAGATACACAAGGTGCATAGTGTAGGCGTGACATAAACATTCATGCTCAAAAACTCCATATGTGTTTTCAAATTTCTGGTGATAAATTATCTTTTGGCATGTCAGAAATGGCTTGTAAAAGGGTTTAAAATAAGAAAGAACGATAAAGGTACGCAACCCACAACCTTCCACCTAAGGATAAGGAGGAAAATAAGGAATTTGGAGACCATTTTTTTGGTCGACTGTCGAAAACTTACAAACATATTACATAAAAAAGGTCATTGTAGTTTTAGGTTATAGTATGGTTTCCCTGATTCGGTTGAGACTTGATTACTTGAACTGGATGAGCAACCTCACATTGGTTGAGAATAGGAGACCTATTTTTACGATACTATTTTTGAATGAGACTTTGCTTGTCTCTTCCCCGACTTATCAATGAGTTCTTTAGGTACATTCACATATATATCACTCAGTTAAACATGAATAGCTAGCGAATAATATTAAGTATACTTGTTATTTCTAAGGTGTTAACATCTATATCTCTCTAGGGGTTTTCAATCCAGTGTGGATGTATAAGATTTATCGGGGGACCTTTTCTTTATTACATATAGATGCGAAGTGGGAGTAAAATTGTCAATTTCATTAGTCAGAAAAATACTGGATAACATCTTTTGTTTTCGTGTTAGGTAATTGGGAACACCTGATTGGGGAGGAAAATCTCCAATTGGAGAGGAGGTGTATGCAGACATGTAAGCTAGGACTTGTGCTATTTTTGTTATTAAGGATTGTTAAATTTAATGTATTGATATATGTTTATGTACTGCTGAAGATACATACTCGGACAAATACAAAATACTTTGGAGAAAAATATACGAGAGACCTAAAATAAACCCTTTTGAGGGGTTTTCAGTTGCGGTGTATTCAGTGTGGTCGCTAGAGTATCATCGCTTGTTTATACAAGTAAAATTCCTTTTAGATGGGATGTGGCCAATACCCAAGTTGACCATTATTGATGAGGGATTTTCCAAGTTTACTGCAATGGGGCAGGTGGCTAACTCTAATCGACTATGTGGCTTGTTATTAGAGCGTGTTTATAATAAGAATCCTGGTTATATTGGCTTGGACATTCCAATGAAAACAATTTAAAAAGAGGATGAAGTGGTGTCTCCTAGAGAGGGTGCGAAGAAGAATAGAGCCAATCGAGATGTCGACCTTGGCCATCAAAAACCAAAAAATAAAAGGAAAAATTTAACTCATGGAGTTGATCCCAATATTCGTGTTGCAGAGCTTAAAGATACACCAAGCCCATCATAATAGAGGGATTTGAGCAATTTTATAATAGTGTGACTTTCCACTATGGGTAGCGGAGAAGTGAGTCAGAACAGTCCCTCGTCATCTGATGGTTCATGGACAATTAGAGTAAATGACACTTACAAAGAATTACATCATGGTCGGTTAACAGACGAGCATTTGTGATGTTACCGAAGCCTCTGGTTCGGAGAGGCTAACGATTATTGCTAACTCAAGTACCCTAGATACTCACGAGGAGGGTGTCACCATGAAGGTTACCAACAACAAGGGTTGCAAAAAGAATAATGTTATTTCTCAATTTGCGCATGATATGGTTTAAATGGTTGGCCTCAGAACAAATCTGCTTGCGGTCTTTGGTCATGAGCTAACAATAGTTTATTATCCTTTGGTTTGGGTTCACGTTAGTGAGCAGACTATCTTTGGCTCCACTATTTCCTCTACTGAAGGTCATGCAACTTATAGCCTTTCAAAATAATATATATTGTATGCTGTAAACTATATATTTACCCTCATTCCTTAAAATAAGTTCAGAGTATTTTTTCAAAGATTAAAAATGCTTGGACCAATAGCTTGACACTTATTATTTTCGAGGGATTATTTCATGACCTTTTTTATCCATGAAAAACTTTGGCTTGTAGCTTTGTATTTATCCTATGTATAATATGTGTTATATTTATTCAAAATCCTTACATGTACTCAAAATGATGAATTCTTCCTGATTGTATGCATGTTCACTAATATGTCTTATGATGATTAGTTGAGTTATAAGATATACCTCCCATTTAAAATTTTATTAACGATGTGTAGTGGCGGTTGTTGATATTGTATATGGTTGGGCTTAAACATTATATAGATCATTAACTATTCTTTCATGCATAAATGGTTAAAGCATCATGCCTAGATAATAGTGAATAAGTGAATTTTGGTCAAGTATCATACACGACTATAATATTCATGCAGCCAAGCTCAATAATAGATGGTCAAACATATTTTGATGATATGGTTAAGAATACTGAAATAAAAGAAAGTAACACCATAATACTAGGGTCAGATGGTTCTTACAACAATGTTTTTTATAAACCACATCTGTCGAAGCATCATAACATATTTCATTATCTTCACAACAAATCAACATATATTCTTGTAATTATCTTCTTAATCTTCGGATCATCACTTCTACTTTTCACTAATCCTTAACAGCACACTTAACGTTTTTATCCAAATTTTTCTTCTTATTGCTATGATGTAGTCCAAAAAGTCCAAATAAAAACCTATTTAATTTTATTTTATTCAAATATCTTATATTATTCAAATCAAATCTAATTAATATATTAGTATATTAATATTTCTCAGTGTACACATTCATAACCTTAATATTTCCAAAGATGATGAATTTGTACTTTTAATCATCCAAATTTATCAATTAAAAACTAGTTTTAATTTATAAAAATCTATATTTTCTTTAAAAACTGATATGCAGGTTAAAAATATTTTTAATGAAATTTTCATATAACAATTTCTATTATACAATCATTGGTTTCAGAAAAATAACATAAAAATAATAGTTTTATGAGCTTGGATATATCTGCGGGTTTTGTTTGATTTTTATTGTTTAAAATTGGTTGAGTCGACATTAACAGTTTTATAATTTTTTATAATTTAATATTTTAAATTTGGTGAATTAAAAATGTCATTAGATGGATTGAAGCCGTGAAATGAGAATAGAAAAAAGCTGATTTACAATGTTAGTACACAACGACAAAAATTAGAAAACAAAAAAGTTAAATATTTTTTTAAAAAATAAATAATAATTAAATCTAAAATCAAATATTAATTTATTTTAAAAAACATTGTTTTATTAATATTTGATTTTATTTTATAAATAATTTTAAAGTTCACTTATTTAAATTTGAGTTATTTTAATCCAAAAGTTATATTTTCCATCCACTTTAGATTTATCAAAAATCTATTTCCAATTTGAATTTACTTATTAGGATGATTGAGTTACAATAAGAAAGAATGGCAAAAGCTCTCTCAAGAATCCTTTTTTTTCAAAGTCTCATTTCAAACTCTAGCCGCCGACAATCTTTTTGGAGCTCAATTAATCAGATAAGCTCTACCTTTTTGTTCAATTCGACTTCCTCAGTAAGCTAAGATCTCTTTCTTCTTCAATCTCAAAGAATTTTAGAAATCCAGTCTTTTTTAAGAACTTTTGAATCATAGTTAAAGGGAAGGAAAAGCTCTTTCAAAAGGTTTGAACTCCTGAAATCTCTTCTTCAAATGAATGAGTCTCAAGATCAATCTCACCCTGATATTGTCTTGAACTCATCGTAAATCCAAGAAAATAAAAAATTTCTTCTATTATTCAGTATTTCTCGAGATCCACCTGAAATTCAAAAGGGGTTTAGGGTTTAAATCGTTGTTGAACACCCAGTTCAAGATGGTGTTGCTATTTAAAATGGGATTAGGACTCCACTTGCTAAAGATTCACAGATATAAGAATTTCCACCACTTCCCTCCAATAACGTGGTTCAACTCAAGGACGAAGGACAAATTACTCACTCATAATCAGTTTGGTCAACAACAAATCAACACCAGAGGAATGGAGATCCAAAAACCTATGCCGACGTTATAGGAAGCACCAAAAGGCCCTTCATTCACTCAAAGATCTCATTTCAGGATAAAGAAGGTCACAAGGCTATCTTCTTCCAAGAGACAGATAAGAACTCCTTAATTATTTATTCTAAAATTACTATAGTTGTAAAATTTAGTTTTCGAAAACCTAGCCTCATTGAATTCAAAGTCTTCATAAAAAAATTAATTTCACTGGTATATACAATATAACAGTATACGATTATCTTCATGTCTTTATAGAATTTAATAATAATCAAGATATTAAAAAAATATGGAAGTGAAATGTCTCGATTATAGGTAACTATACTTTCAGAATTCTTAAATGGTCCCTAAACTTCAACCTCAAATCAAAATATCCCAAGACTTCGGTTTGGATTTCATTTCCTAAAATACCTCAACATCTGTATAACCAAGACATCATCACCAACCTGGCTAAAGCTATTGGCACACCTTTAGCCAATTGGATTCCTTTCAAGAATCGAGCAAGCTTTAACTGTTGTAAAGCTTGGCTAGTTGTTGATGTGTCTTGTCCTCTTTCTAATACTATTTGGGTATGTTTTGGTGAAAATGATGGATATTGGCAGGATATTAGATATCCCATAATATTGTCATATCTGTAAGAATTTAGGTCATTCTTACTCTAAATGTAACAAATATCAACTAATCAAACCAAAAATAAAAATATTAACTCTATTTGTGTTGATGCTTTGCTCACACACAAAACCTTCAATCCTCCCACTAAAGTTTGGGTATAAAAAACTAAATCTATCGTTATTAACCTTAACAGCACCCAATCATCTCTCATTTCCAGCCCTCAAAACAACTATAAAAATTATATTGAGAGTATTGATACTGACAATACTCCCAAATCAAATACTGATCATGTTCCCTCTCAAACTATCTTGCAAAATATAAACATTGATCATTCTATAAATAATTCTCTAGAAAATAATCAAATCCCTGAATATGTCATCAATACTAATAAGAATAACTTAACTTCTGTTTCTAAATACATTAACCAATATGATATAATTTAGGCCCTCAACTTGACAAATAAGTAATTCTTTTAATATATTTAATGATATGGACAACTCTGATTTTGATCATGAAATTATAGTCTCCTTAAAGACTGACAACCTTCCTAATTTTCCAAAAAAATATGACAAAAAATATTTCTACAAGACTTTTAATAATAATCATATAAGAACCAGATCCAAAGACAATACTAAACAAAGAACACCAACCTGACCCAATTCAAAGGATCTTCCAGATCTTCAACAAATTCATCAAAATAACCCTCACTCAATGCCCATGGGGTTGGAAACAAAGGCACTGTCAGAAGAATCAAATCCATAATTAAAAGTGAGTATGTTGATTATATATCTCTACAAGAGCCTATGATATCAGTTACTAATGTTAATAAATTATCTAAGAAATTAGGTTTCTATCACAGCTTTGCAAATGTTAATAATAAAATTTAGATTTTCTGGCCTGATCAATTCACCATTCAAATCGTGATAAACCATAATCAATTCCTACATATCTCCATCAATCACATTTTTAAAAATGTAGAAGTTCTTATTACCATAATTTATGCTAAATGTAATAGATCCCAAAGAACTGTTCTTTGGGATCAACTTAGAAATCTTCCTGCTACTATGCAACCTTGGTTGCTAGTAAAAGACTTTAATGAAATAATTTATGCTTCTGAGAAAATTGTTTTCTCTTCTCTTAACTTAAGAGGAATTGATGAATTTAATAATATGATCTTTGATTGTAATCTGGAGGATCCTGGATATTCAGGATCTAATGTTACTTGGTCTAATAACAATAAATGGAAGTGCCTCGACAGAGCATTACATAATGCTTTCTGGAGGGATACTTTTGATATCACAAAAGTGAAGCATATGGCCAGAACTGGCTCGGACCATTCACCTTTAGGTCTATTCTTGTCAAAAAACTCAACCAAACCAAAAAGTCATTTTATATTTCAAAAGATGTAGTATCTTCACAATGATGTTTTAGAAATTGTTAATCAAAGTTGGAAGGAAAATTTATATAGTGACCCCATATCAATTTTTGGTCAAAACTTAAAAGACTTAAATTAAAATTTTAAAAAATGGAATAATGATGTTTTTGGCAATATCTTTGGCAGTATTACCAAAGCTGAGGATGAAGTTAGATTCGTTGGATCTTGTCTAGAAATGTCTAACACTTCCAATAACAAAATGAATTTAAACAAATTCATATCAAATCATCTTAACCTTCTGTCTAGAGAGGAAGCCTTTTGGGAACAAAAGAGTACCACTCTCTGGATTAAATATGGAGATAAAAAAAAATTATCACGATTATGTCAAGAAGCTACTGAAAAAACAGAATTCACGCCATTAATCATAACAATAATTGGATTGGGGATCCCTCCTCTGCGGGGGCATCTGTCGTGGAATACTTTAAAGAAATATTAAACAATAATTATGTTCAACTTGATATTGAAAACATATTAAATATCATTCCTTCCATCTTTATTGATCATGATAATATCATTCTAACCATGCATCCTTCCATTTATGAAATCCACAAAGCAATTTTGTCCTTAAATATTAATAGTGTATCTAGAGTTGATAGTTTCAACTCCATATTCTACAAACATTATTGGGATATTATCAATCAAAACATTTTCAATGCTAATTCTGCTTATTTTAAAGGTTTAAATTCCCTTAGTGGCATTTACTCCACTGCCATTTGCTTTATCCCGAAAACCAATTCTCCTAAATCTTGGCAGGATTTTAGACCAATTAGCCTATATACAGTATTCAACAGAATATTGTCCAATCTTATCAATAATAAAAAAAAATTAGTTTTTTTCCCTAAAATCATCTCTGATGTTTAGGGAGGTTTTGTTGAGAATAAAAGCATCCATGATAATATCCTGATCACTCATGAATTATCTCATTATATCAATAAAAAGACCACAGGTAGTAACATCATCATTAACCTTGATATAACTAAGGACTTCGATACAATTTTCTTTAAGTTTATATACACTATTCTCCAAGCCTTTGGCTTTAATAATAATTTTATTCAGTTAATTAAAAGAGGAATTTAGCACACATAATACTCTATTATTATTAATGAAATATCTCATTGTTATTTATCTTCCAGTAATGATGTTAGACAGAGAGACTCTCTTTCTCCCAGCATGTTCATCATTGCTGAATAATACCTCTTAAGAGGTATTAAAAGTCTCTAAACTTCTAATCCATCACCGTAATTCAAGGCCAAAGGTATCAACATACTTTTGATATAGCTAAGGACTTCGATACAATTTTCTTTAAGTTTATATACACTATTCTCCAAGCCTTTGGCTTTAATAATAATTTTATTCAATTAATTAAAAGAGGAATTTAGCACACACAATACTCTATTATTATTAATGGAATATCTCATGGTTATTTATCTTCCAATAATGGTGTTAGACAGGGAGACTCTCTTTCTCCCAGCATGTTCATCATTGCTCAAGAATACCTCTTAAGAGGTATTAAAAGTCTCTTATATTCTAATACATCACCGTAATTCAAGACCAAAGGTATCAACATACATTGCCTTTTTTGTAGATGATTTGATTATCTTTACCAATTGTGCCCTTAATAATGTCAAGAAATTTTGTGACTTTTTTGTTCATTATCAACATGTGTATAATTAACAACTTAACAAGAACAAGACAACTTTTATTCTTTCAAAACATATGAATAGAATTAGAATCAGATCGTTATAATTTTTAACCAATTTTTATTCCAATTCTCTTCCATTTAAGTATATGGGTTCCATAATTCACTATAATAACTTCTCTTGTCACTTTGAAGGCCTAGTCTCTAAAATTAGGACCAAAATCCTTGAGTGGGACAGTAACAATCTATCATTTGGTGGTAGATTAATACTGATCCACTCTGTTTTTCTCTCAATCCCCCTTTTCCATATGCAAAGTAACCTCATCCACAATCCTGTCATTTCCAGAATTAATAACCTTATAAATAAATTTATTTGAGTCTGCAAAGATTCTAATAGCACCATCATATAGTCTAATTGGAATAAGCTTTTCTTTTTTTATTTATGAAAAGACCTTAACATCAGAGATCTTAAAGACTCTGAAAAATAATTTCTTGCAAATTATGGTATAATTTTAGAAATCATAAATCTTTTTGGGCATCTTTTATGCATTCAATTTATTGCCTCTCTTCCCACCTTTTACAAATCAGTGTTAAAACCACTGCTTCTAAAGTATGGAAGAGGATAATTAACATTAGATCTAGTGTTGAAAACTATATTTTTGGAAGGCTGGTAAATGAGACATCGACTTTTGGTTGGATAAATGGTCTCATTCCCATCCGTTTATAACTCTTTCAAACAACAGTGATAATTCTTGGTATAACCAAATCAAAGTTTTTGAATTCTGGCTTAACAACT
Source organism: Limnanthes douglasii subsp. nivea (assembly GCA_036936605.1). Lineage (NCBI taxonomy): Eukaryota > Viridiplantae > Streptophyta > Magnoliopsida > Brassicales > Limnanthaceae > Limnanthes > Limnanthes douglasii. Next base: position 206,575,247 of record JAUPFV010000002.1, read on the forward strand.
CTTCGAACATCCCAAAGCTCCAAGATCATGTTCTTTGATAAGGAAATATAACTTTGAGGACTAAAATGTAAATAAATAAATAAAATTATGACAACTTGTATAATCATATGAGAGATTTAAAGCTTTACATTTTAATGAGGTACTTATATGCAATTAGACCTCTTTTTTAACTATTTCAGTTAAAGCTCAAGTCTTTGCGCTTCTATATAAAGGTCAAGATTAAACTAAGAAAGCTCTCTGAATTTTGAGATTAACTACTTTTATCTGTTGACTTTCTCTCTCTAGAATCTACTTCTCTCTACATCCTTTTACTTCTCTCTATTTTACTTTGTGAAACCAGATAAACACTTATCAAATTGGCGACTCTACTAGGGACCGGATCACCGATTGATGCCTAGACTGTTTTTGTTCGATTTTTCTCTTTTGTTCCCGTTCGAATCTTTGAAAACTGCTTCAATTGATAATGAATCCAAGAAACGAAAATGATCCACTAGTTCGAGCAGCTGTCAAAAAATTAAAAAGGGATTTGCACAGAGTTGATAATAGGCAGGATGAATCTGTTTTGATTCGAAAAACTCAATCGGACATTGAAATGTGAATGAATCAACTATTGGATAAAATTACAGCTCTGAATGAGAAGTACGACGAGAGAGAACAAGAAATTCAGTCAGCTAGGCTGAAATCAGAAGTAAGACAAGTGGATGACAAAAATGACTTGACGACCAATCTGATCAATCTTTCACAGCTCGCCATGTTAGAAGTGAACATAAAAAGTATGTTTTAAATCTTCCAAGGAGCGTTACACTTCACGAAAAGATAAAAAAGACAAACAAAGGTATATCATGTCCATTGATGAAGAAATAGAAAATTCAGGATCTGATTTTAAGAGGTATCGAGGATCTTCAAAATAAGAAAAAGATCGACCTCGAAAATCGCAAAAGGATTATAAATCTAGGAAGGAAAGTATACAACGATACTTGAGGGAAGCTGATTGGTGTGAAGGGTACACATCGAACAAATACAACATGGTGGATGATCAGAATTTATACGTTGTGATGGGAGTTGGGAATGACAATAAATATATCTAGGGTGTTGACTTGAGAAACTCTCTCTAACAAGTGAGATATGATCTATCACCCTTCCAAAGCGGTTTGATATTTCAAAATTTGACAAATTCGATAGGATGCAAGACCCTGACGACCACATCGAACAGTTCAAAAATTACATGATGAATTTCGAGGACGATGATAGGTTGGTGTGTCGAGCTTTATCTCAGATGTTCAAAGGAACAGTGTTGAAGTGGTACAACAGAATTCTGAGGGGGTCAATTTCAAATTTTAGAGATTTTTATATACTGCTTTCCGAAGATAGTTTGTGGGGAGCAAAGAAATGCGAGCGAATATAGATACGATAATTCAATGCAAGCAAGCAGTGGGAGAAAAAAAGAAAGAATACACTAAGCGGTTGTCTTAACCAAGGCTGGTTTAGATAATTGTGAGGAACTGGTAGCAATGACAGCCTTTCGACAAAGATTGTTACCATGAGAACTAGCAAATTAAATGAAAAAGCGAAGAGCTTTGACTTTTGGAGCATTGATGGCTCAGGTAGAGAACCAAATCAAAGTAGAATAGTTGACTAGAGTTTGAGGAGTAGTTGGAACTAGTCAAAATTACTCAGGGCAGGTGCTAAACAATCAAGGACAATCTTCAAATTCAGCTCAACCCGCACGTCCGGAGAATAACAACAATTTACCTCCTCGAACTTGGGGATATTCAAATCAAGCATCAGGGTACCAGTTTCATAGGTCGAGGCCCAATCATTGGATAAGGCATGAGTATTATACCGATCTAACTGAGAGTGTTTCTACAATCTATGAAAGATCCAATGGGTGTGTAAATTTCAAGAAGCCTGCCCTGATAAATAGGCCAAGGGATGAACGAAATAACAGGGTTTGTAAGTATCATAATGATATCGGACATGACACTGCGGACTGTATTGCGTTGAAAAAGGAGGTACATGCATTGATTAAGAATGGAAAGTTGTTGGCCTATGTAAAAGGACGGAGCAACGCGACAAAGGCTTATGTTGCATCGACTTCACATTCAGCAAATCCTAATACACCGGAACACTTAATGATTATGGATACAAAGATTTATGATTTTGACGTTACATCGTAATATTTATATGAAAATCCGGTTAGGTTGGTTTTAATGACAGTTGACGAGCCAGTGAAGCAAGGCCATGTTCGAATTCTGTGTGAGTATTTTTAGTTATTGGAAATTTTCAGAGGCGATACCATGGCTGGCAATACTGACAGCTCTAGAAAAAGGCATATAGTGATCTTAGCTACTCAGATAAAGGGAAAGATATCTACTCATCTATATGAAAATAAAGATATTCCCTTTATTCTTTTTGATGAAGATGATTTAAGAGGCACTGCAAGACCACATGAAGATGCAGTGGTTATTGGAGCTGAGGTAGCTGGTGTCGAAATCCGACGCGTGCTAATAGACACAGGGAGCTCTGCAAATGTTCTTTTCATGAAAACTTATGATAGAATGCGCAACCCTCCTCGGATTTCCCAATCATAGTGTACTATCATTGTTTTACTGAAGTAACGGCACAAGTAATTGAGGAATTTGAGGGAGATGTAAGTTTGGGTGAGGGGTCTTTCAAAAAGAAGGTTCAAGTACTATTTATGGTGGTGAATTGACCAACAAGCTACAATGCCATTTTTGGAAGATCTTGGCTATCAAGGATGTATGGATTTGTGTCAACAGTCCACCAATACTTTAAATATGTCATCGGTGGTCGTCCAAAGTGATCAAAAGGTTGCTAGAGAGTGTTATTCCACCGCTCTTCGAATTCAAGGGTCGAGCATTGGTGATAAAATGGATGAATAGTAACCAAATGGGGTTGACCTCATATCTCGAGGAGGGGGTTGACGATCCGAGGGAAACCACGGGTTCTTTGTTAATAAGGGAAAATATTGAGGAATATACTTTTCCTAATGGAAACGTTCTTCCGATAGGAACCTTACTAACTCCAATTTTACGTCAGCAGCTATTGTAGTTTTTGTCTCATAATTTGGATGTTTTTGCTTGGAAAACAGAAGATATAATAGGAGTTCCAATTGAGGTGATTTTCCATATACTCGCAATTAATCTGAAGGTCAAACCTGTTATATAAAAAAGGTGGGCATTTTCTTTTGAGAAAGCAGAAGCAATTGTTTCTGAGGTGGATCGCTTATCAAAGTTCGGACATATAAGGGAGTCGCAATATCATTTATGGACAGAAAACCCAGTGGTGGTTAAGAAGAAGAATGAGAAATGAAGAATGTGCGTGGATTTCACAGATCTGAATCAAGTTTTTCCTAAAGACCCGTTCCCTGTTTCTCGAATAGACCAACTAAGTGATTCCACTTTGGGAAATAAAATATTGACCTTTATGGATGGTTTTACAAGGTATAATCAAATTCATATGGATCCAAAGGATCAAGAGAGTACTACATTCATCACGGATCAAGGCTTGCATTGTTATAGGGTTATGCCCTTTGGATTAAAGAATGTTTGAGCCACATATGAGAGATTAATGAATAAAGCCTTTGCTTCTTAGATTGGAAGAAAAATGAAGGTGTATATTGATGACATAGTGGTTAAAAGCTTAACAGATTATGCACACTTTGAAGATTTAGAGGATACTTTTTTGAATTTAAGAGTAATTATGCTAAAGTTTTGGGTTATATTATTAGTGAAAATGAAAGATTTATTGTCATCACCTGAAATACTATCCAAGCCTCAAAGTGGAGAACAACTCTCTTTGTATATTACAGCATCAAATTTTGCGGTAAGTGTAGTGTTGATAAGTGAAGATTTGGGAATTTTGAAGCCGGTGCATTATGTCAGCAAGAGTTCAGTAGCAGTAGAAAAAATGTACTTCAAGCTCGAAAAATTGTCTCTAGCTTAAATGATGGCTGCCATAAAAATGCACCTTTATTTTCAAGCTCACAATATTAAGGTTTGAACTTTGTTCCCACTAAAAAATGTACTACATCGCCCAAATATTTCTGGGAGGATGACTAAGTCTTCAGTTGAGTTGGAAGATTTTGATATCACCTTTTCACCTTGAACGACTATTAAGGATCAAACCTTAGCAAATTTTCTTGTTGAATTACATTCAAGCACATCAGATGAAGAGATTAACAAGGAAGTTTTTCCAAGCATTTCGACGTGGATAGTTTGAACCGATGGGGGTTCTAACATTTTAGGGTGCAACGCTGGAGTTCAATTGATTGCTCCATCTGGGGAAGCAATGTTTCAATGCATTAAGTTTGGGTTTCATGCTTTGAATAATGAAGCTGAATATGAAGTTGCATTAGCTGGTCTAAGGTCGGCAAATATTTGTGGGGCAACTTCAGTTCGTTTAGAAACAGATTCCTAGTTAGTAGCAAATCAAGTAGCTAGAACTTCCGAAGCTAAAAATGATAAATTAATTTTATATCTTCGAGAGCTTCGGACTTTGACTCTCCTCTTTGATCACGTTCCTGTAGAACATTTTAACCGAGAAAACAATACAATTGCTGATTCTTTGGCAACAGTCGCTTATTCAGACGAATATCCTTGGATTTTAATATAGGAGAGTCCTTCGATTTTAACCCATTTAGAGCAATGTGAGCACACTGAGGAGGAATTCGTAACTCCATATACAATCCGATGTGATTGGAGAACTAACATTTTGAATTTATTATTAAAAGAAACATTGCCCGATGATATAAAATTAGTTAAGAAGCTGAGAGGCAAAACATTTGGCTATATGGCGTTAGATGGGATTTTGTACAAAAAAAATCATTGAGTATGCCATTATTACGATGCTTGAGAATGAATCACAAGAAATTCTATCATAATTACATGATGGAGAGGGTTCAACACATTGCGGAAGACTTGGTGGGAACTTTGCCGAAGCTTCTGGAGGAAGACAAATGATTATTGTGGCAGTGGACTATTTTACGAAGTGGGCAAAAGCTAAACCATTGTCTGGGACAAAGGCCAATGATGTAATTAAATTCATAGTAAACATTATTCATTACTGTTTTGGATTGCCTCGAAAAATTACCACGGACAACGGTCCGCAATTTAATAATAAAGAAATAGCTTCGTTTTGTGCTTCTAAGGGGATAAGACAATGTTTTTCCACACTTTTCATCCCTAAACAAATGACCAGGTAGAAGATCATTGGATTTTCCTCATACGTTTTTGGAAAATGAACAATCAACTCTCAATTTTGGGCAAATCGCGAGTACCCTACTCGTAATTTGTCCAAAATCGTGAAGGGTTGTTCGCAAATCACCAAGCAAAATTGTGAATAGCCAACTCCCAATTTTGGGAAAATTGCAAGTACCCTACTTGCAACTTTCCCAAAATTAGGAGTTGGCTATTCACAATTTTGCTTGGTGATTTGCAAACATCCAACTCCCATTTTTTGCCAAATTGCGAGTAGGGTACTCGTAATTTGCCTGAAATTGCGAAAGGGTTATTCACAATTTTACCTGTATTATTTAATTGAGCATTTTCGACCTCGATTTGACTTGCACATTCATCTCGCTAGTTTTTGTCTTACATTTAAACATATAACAATATGTTGTTTTCAATTTCAAGATGCCTCCTAAACAGCAAACTCATGTTCGACAGTTAGGATCATACAATGATACGGAGGAGCATGAGCTTTTTTCATCATCACGGTCAGTTAGGCGTAGGCCTCGCACTGCCACTGCTGCGCCGAATATATCCCTTGTGCTTGGGAGTCTGGATCAGTAGTTCCGGAGAGTTAATCCCCACGTGCTGGCTTTTTATCCGGACTACACACAACATGAGGCATACATCGTGTTTATGGGAGATGTAAGTTATGATTTGTTTAACATGAGGTGAATGTTATTTTATATAATTTTTAACTTACTGAAATATTGTGTAGGTTCGTAGACCGTTGCGGTGCTACGCGATGTACGGTACCCATCGTGCATGGGATCTTACCGGGCAGGGCAAGGTGAGACGGCAGGTTATGATGTCTTGTTTCGCTCCCCTCGTCGGTGTCTTGGAGCGTTGGAGTACCAACGTGCACATGGTAGATGTGTTTATCGAGAGGTGGAATTCAGAGACAACTTTCACTTCTCGTTGGGTGAGATGACCGTGACGTTAGACGACTTCCATTCTATCACTAATCTTCCGGTCACAGGTGACGACACTATGTCTGATGCTATGGTAGAATGTGTCACTAGGGGTTATTTGTTACACATGCTAGGTTGTTGTATTCTGTTGAACAAGACGGGGAACAGTATCGTTAGATTACTTGCAGTTTGTATAGCGATATAAGACATCTGTTAGATATAACTGGCTTCAGCATTTATTAGCTCAGATGTATCACCATCTAGGGAAGTCGTCCATACACAGCACATTAAAGATAGCTGGTTTTGTTGCCATGTTAGAGACGTGGATATACAGTCACTACCCCCCACCCCCTTCTTGACTACGGTCAACACTCTCTACGAACCTTGTATGCCTACTGTGTGCAGATATGTACCTCCACCTTATCGTGCGGATGATGAGACTTGTATCAACATCCGCCATTTACTGTCTTCATTTAGAGAGCACGATGTAAGTTACGAGGATTTTTTTTGTTTATTAGTCATTCTTTTATTATTACTTCGCGTTGATGCAATCATTTTTTAATTATGATGTAGGTCTGGTTCATGTCTTACGGGGATATAGGCGAGCATTTCCCTTGCTGCGCTGTGGCCTAGATAGACCATACGCTGAAGACATTTGGCATAATTGAGGCGTATTATCCATTGCGGGTCGCTTGTTAGTTTAGGCATATTCAGGATATACCACCAGGGCTGCGACCTGTTTTACTAGCAGACAGGAGGAGGCGTATCAACACGCGCTATTTGTGGGATGAGGCTACATGGAGCTCATGACAGTCGTCGTTGATCCGAGGATTCATGATGACAAATATGTTATAGGCAGTCATAGTACAACCTCTTTGTCCGATGTATGGATCCAGAACCACCTATGGTATACCCTGATTGATCCTACGTGCGAGTTATCCGGTGTACATGTTCCAGATACCCCGAGAGCGAATGCACGACTGTTTGACTTGGTTGATCATGTGATTGATGGATATTATAAAGTGGACGAGATGACTATGGATGAGATGTGTCGAGAGATGCGTGAGTGTTTGCTTCTGGCGCACCGGTACCGCGTAACTGATTGAGTGGATTTGTATTGTATGACTACTTATGATTTTCACCGCGTGACTGATTGATGGATATACTATCTTATGTTTTGGCTTTGGTTGTTATTTTAGTTTTTAGTTTTTGTTAGTTATTCTGAATTTCTTATGATTGATATTTTTATTCTCAATTTTAGTTTTTAGTTTTCATTTACATTACTAAATTCTAAATTATAAAATAAAATAATAATCAAACCCACATAGTTAAATTTTCACTTAAAAAACACGCGTACATAAAATTTCACTTAAAAAACCTGCGTACATAGTAGGATAATTGAATGCAAAAAACTTAAGACCCGAACAACAATAAAAAAACAACTTAGGAAAGCATGTAAACTCAAAACAAAACGGAATAAATCAGGAAGCTTAATCGTCGAAGTCACATCCCATGTTGTCTTCAAAATTATCGCCCTCATCCCTTTCCGCAAACTTATCCTCAAGATACGCTACCATATCCCTAGTGATGTAGTCCACCATCGTCATGTTCCAGATAGTAGCCGCTTCTTGAATAGAAAATAAAACAAACTCTGGAGCGGTTTGACAGAAAGGTATCGACGTCTGATTTCGTTACGGTTGTACACAACAAGATCTCATGTTCCTTCACGACCATAGTTGAAATATATCATACAGAGGACAGCTCAAAAAACGCATCGTTGGTATCTTCCCCCATCTCTCGGCTGTCAACCTTCACCTCCTGAAGCATATGGTAGTCTTCGTCGAGCGTAAAATCCATTTGTAAAAGTATTTATGTTTTTTTTAATGTTTGATGGTTGTTATGTTGCATGATATTACATATCATTTTATAGGTGGTTTCCAATTTAGGTGGGACTTGATTTTGGCGGGAGCATCATTTGGTGAGAGTCACATTTGGCGGAAGTTGATATTAGGTCTCGTTATAGCGAGACCCCTAATAATAGAACCTCTGCTATAGTGAGACCCATAATAATGCCGAACGGGATGTCTGTACGTTTGTAAGTATTAGGTGTCACACAATTATTGGTCTACTTGGTTTGCGTTATCCTTATCTTACAAGTTTCGTTTATTGATTGGTCTACTAGGATTACGCTATCTAAAGTCAATAAATAAAACTTCCGCCATAATCACTCTTCGTATACCCAACTTTGCGCCAACAAACATTTGGAAACAATAACAAAAAAATAAAAACCAGGATACTATTGATGGATTTTAGTGTGGCTGAATACTACCATTTAGTTCAAGCGGTGAAGGTTTTCTTTCGAGAGATGTCCGAAGACTCGAGCAATGCTTTCTTTGAACATGTCTTGTGTAGGATGTATTTCAATTACGGTATAGTTGGGGAAACTAGTTACATACCGTGAGGAAGTGAAAACCAGGTATTTAGCTGTTCAAGCACTCGAGCGTTTGATGTTCCTCCCGTTTAAAATTATGAAATAAGAAAAACGTGTGTGGAACATGACGGTCGACGATTTCATTACTACAGAGATGATATTGTATCTGGAGGATAACATTGCATATATGGATGATGATATTGCCAACGGCGTCGATGTTGAAGACAATATCGATTACGACTCCGACTTCTAGATTATATGTTGGCGTTGTTTTATGTTTTGTTTTTGTGTGTTGTTTATTGGGTGTTATTTTGTTGTTGTTTTAATGTTTTCCCATGTTTTTGTTTTTATGCTTTAATGTTGGCTAGGTTGATCGTGTTATTGACAAACATCATATGGTACTGTTGTCGTGTTTAAGTTTTCCTTTGATTATATCTTATGCTATTAGAACAAAACAAAAACAAAAACTAAATTTTTAATTAAAATAGGTGCGTACAACATACCATCCAACATACTTAGAAAAACAGAAAAACGGAAAAACTAATAAGAAAAAAATCACAACTTCAAACAACAAGTTAAAGAAACACAAAAACTTGAAACACAAACAAACAAAATGAGTTTCAAACTCGGGAACTTACAAAAAATAGTAAATGGAAAAAATTTCATAGGGTTTCCATAATTTTTGATGAAATTAAAAGAAATAAGTTAAGATGATTAAAAACAAAATTAATATTTATACTAATGATGAAAGTGGAATTTTTGATATAAACAAACCGTGGTAATATAGATTACAAACAATGAGGAAATTCAAATAAAGTACTCGTAATTGTGAATGAAAAAAACTATGGATGCATCAACAAATCATAAGTCTTTGGCTAATTCGTGGACATGTGGTGGATTTTCGCGTGCGTTCAATGGTTGGGTGGGCTTGATTTGGTTATGTTTGTTGAATCGTTTGTCGAGCGGTATTGCCCAACCGTTTACAGCTTCTTCGGTGCGAAACGGAAACCAAGTAGGATAGATTTCCGGAAGTGGTCCATTCAACACAACCTACACAAAGAAAACTAAGATAAATATAAGGTCACAAAATAAGATATAATATTAAAGGATTCATTGGTAAACTTAATTTCACGAAATGGTTACCGTGTACAAAACCTATACCAACTTCCATGTTAGGATACGATTGAGGAGGCACACCGCTTAGAGGTAGATACGTGTAGGATTGGTGGAGCGATACGTGGTATACAATACACTTGTATCTAGTGGCTATCACTAAGCCGCAGTCGGGTAACGTCATCCAATGTCGACTACCGTTACCATACATTTAAAAAACGTCCAACCTTTTGACTATGTTATCTATGCGTTGTGAACAATCAAACACTCTCTCCCATAGATCGTGTTGATTTTGCAATTTGTTGATCAAATCCCGTCTAACTTGGTCCCATAAATAAGAGTTATTGTAGACCGTTAAAGCAACCGTCAGGAGACACGTCTTCAACGCTAGAAATGTACTCATACAAATAGTTGGCAAACCAACTCCCGTAGCCACTAAATTCTTTGTCATTCAATGATTTTTTTCGATCGAGTCACTCTCTCCTTCTTGGGTTGAGCCTTAGTTTTCTCTTTATCTTTCGCTTTATATTTTGGCACTAAAAATGTTTTATTAGCTATCGAGACGGCCGAGCTACCTATCGTACCGGGAGTGCTAACGCCTAGAGTATCATTGTATTCCCACTCAGATGAGTCCCGCTTAGTTGATTTTCCACGGCCGGATTTTTTCCTACCTTTAGTGACAACCGGCTCCTTCGATTCCAAAATATGACTTCTAGCGGGATCTAGGATTTGCGTCATCCTATTTATGATGTGATCTTGGACGTGCGCACCGTAACCACGGATGGTGCTATCTATTAAGGAGAGTTTTCTCGTGAGCTCGTCTTCAGTACCAACCTCATCCTTAGCTTTGATCTCTAACGTACTCCAAACATCAAACTCATTTTTCTAATCGTCATTCCTTCTTTATAAATCAAAGCTAACTCACATGCACATGGTAAATTATGAGTTTTCCTAATAACACAACCACACATTCCGGGAGTGAATCATATTTTCAAGGCGGTTTCAAGATTTATCTCTATTAATTATATAGTCGTACATGAAAGTTCACATTTGATGTCCTTATAGATAGTTTTATTAACCCCCTAATTGAGTTTCTTGGACGATACCTACTACGCTCGAAGGATTCAAAAATGTTAGAGTGTTAAGCGGTAAGCAATGCATGAACATTTTTCCAAAATTGCTCAAACGTGCATAGACTACTACCGATTGACCGCTTGGGGCTCGAGTGAGCACTCTCCGCCGTATAACGTAAGGTAAAATAAATTAGAAGTCTAACACTTAATATTAAAAACTAATGTATGGAGATGGTAATATAACTCACCGATTGCTAGTTTGATTGCCCAAATGTTTAATTTTGTTCGTGTAGATATTGAGAAATTTGTGTCCATAATCGGCTATCCATTGCTTTATCACGTACTCGACAACCATTGGACAAAATGCGTATGTGTGGTATAACTCGACAAGGTTTTTGTTATAATCTTCGAGCGTGGCGGAATAGGCAACCCTTTGATAATATTCGACGAACTCATCGACCATGTCCGAATTTGGTAAAGAGTTTTTTTAACGTAAGAGTTAATGTTCCTACTAATATGCCAAGTACCTAGCATATGAGTGGCATCCGGAATATATCATCCATAGCGTTCATTAGAGCCAACTCTCTGTCGGTGACAATAATGTTAGACAATGCACACATGTTGTTTGTCAAAACATTCTTTAGAACGCTCAATCCCCAAGTGTAGTTCTGCTGTTTCTCGGAGCTCAAAAAAACAAAAGCGACATAAAACATCTTTTTCGTCGTAGTTTGGCCAACTATTTATAGCAAAGACATCTTATACATTTTAGTCTTATACGTGCTATCCATTATAAGAACTTGAGAAAAAAATGCGCATGAAATCGATGCTTTTAGGATGTGCAAAAAATAACTCGAGGATCTTGTCCGTTGCTTCGCAAGTTCGCTCCAAAACATAGTAATCGTGTTCTTTTAACTTACAAAACAAGTATTTCATTTGTGTTTTGCCCGCTTTATCAACCAAATCATGTTTTTGCCGCATGTTGTATATCGTGCGCTTGTTAGATACATTTTGCGGGTTTTTAATCTTCAAACTGCGGTATATCTCTCTTGGTCGACAAACAACTTCCATTTGACTACAAACAAACACATCTTCTTCTACTTTTAGTGTAGCAGCTCGTGAGTGACTATCCAAGTACAAAAATGGTTTATGGTTGTGTTTCTCGTTTAGTTCTATCAATTTTCTAAAACTGGGTAGTTCTAAGACCGGTTTCCCCTTAAATAAAACGGACACCCGCATTTTTTGGATGAACATTCTCGGTGCTTCTTAACATACCCCGGTTTGGGGTTAGGTGTGTAAACCCCGTGCCTCGCACCTAAAATACATCCTAGGAATTTTTATACTTTTGTTACAGTTTTCGTCTTTACTCTGCAACAGAATGAATCCTAGTTTTATGCTTTTGGGGTTAGGTGTGTAAACCCCGTGCCTCTCGCACCTAAAATACATCCTAGGAATTCTCATACTTTTTTATCGTTTTCGTCTTTACTACGCAACAGAATGAATCCTAGTTTTATGCTTTCGGATTCGACCCAAATGATCAAATCAGATTTGGTGTACAAGGTGTTCGTACTAAACATTTTCGTGTAATCGGCCATCGAACATGGCGGTTGGTTCGGTCTCTACAAATGGTTTGTGCAAATTATATAAAAACATCTTTAATTTTAATTAAACCCACTACCCAATAAGCATGCATAGAAAAACAAAACTAACAGGTCAATATCTCGCATTGAGAACGCTCGATTTTGACAAAATCGCAAAAACAGATTTTGCAACATTGTCAAAATTAAACGTTCACTGCTTACGATTTTGACATAATTGCGAAGGCTGTATTCGCAATTTTGTCAAATTCGGGAGCATCGAACGCCCAATTTTGACAATGTTGCGAATTCCGTGTTCCTGATTTTGACAAACAAAAACACATAAATCTTCATAGTGCGTCCAATTCATAGCGTTGGGAGTGCTATAATCGTACTGAAAGTTCAAAAAACACGAAAAATATCTCCTCGTGGGTTTCGAGATGGTCCGTCAAAAGCTCATCCTTCTCAGACGCGAAATCATTGATATTACCGCTCAAGTCTTCATTTAAATCGCTCAAATCCATAGTTTTTTGTGTTTTTTATAATTTTTGTTTAGTTAGAGAAAAAAAACTATAACGAAAAGAAAAAAGGAAATTAATTTTTTTTTACAAATTTGATTTGATATATGAAATGTAAATTGGTCAATTCACATAAACGGAAACCTTCTTCTATTATTTTGAAATCTTATTATAGAAAATAAAAAATCCCAATATAACATTGCCCCTTTGTGAGTCTACCTACATTGTTTTAATAATTTGGTGTCTACATGCATTGTTTTAATAATTGAACAGCTATGCTTTATTTATCTCCAAAACAAAAGTAAGGTTTTCAGGCGTCTTCCTCGCTATAGTTACAATTATGTCACCTTCCCCATCCACTAACGGAAGTTATATAACTACACTTTAGGAATTGTGTTTTCTATTTTCAAAGTTATTGCCCAGTCAATCGAAATTTATCAAAATTATTAAAATTGCCTTGTATAAAATTGTTTTCTATTTGCTAGAGATTCCATACTTCTATACGAAGCCATTGTTCCTGTTAAGGTTAGTACAGAAAGACTTGTAAATCTGAACATCATCTGCTTGGCGCTAATAGGCAAATCGCAAACTTTTGTCTGCACTTATGTGTCATGTTTATGCTAATGAATATCACTATTGTTTTGGATGCAAGCTAAAAAGGCAACTCGATGGGATCAATCAGGCTGCTGTTCTCATGCACAATGATTGTCTATATCTATCACAGGAGATACTTGGACTTGCATTTGAGGTACTCCACACTTATCGGTATTTCATGTTTGCATAAGTGTTTTGTACATTTGTCACCATTGATGTTTAATTTTATTTTCAAGTTATATATGCTTTTATGCTCTTCTAGAATAAAGAAGGCCTACATATTGTGCATATTAAAATGATGAACTCTTAGATACGGTCTCATGTTACGTGGTGTGACTAAAGTTAAATTTAATCATGGCCATGTGATATCACTAAAACCATGGACCATGGTTATACCTAAGAATTTTCCTGTTAATTATACTCTTCCTTGCGTCTGGAAGATCAAGTGTTGTGATTAGCGCATAATTTGCTTATCTGATGTTGTGAAACCTGTTACATCAGTATCGTGCAGACTTTCCTACTTCCATTAAAGAATATGCTGTTTTTGCTGATATGGCCCCAAGGTTTCAAATAATGGCAGAAGAAATACTGCAGAGACAAATTCAGCTTGTTATTTCCAACTTAGCTAAGGTGAATATTTTGACAGAGTTGCTCTATCAGAAAAAAATGAAAATACAACTGTCACATCATTTTAATTTCAAATGCCATTCATTGTAGTCTCATTCGTCGGCTCCTGTGTTTATCAGGCTATAGATGGTTCAGATGGATTTCAGAATACCCACGAAATCCAACAATATGAATCCGCAAAGTTTAGTATTGAGCAGGTATGCAGACATTTTTTTATGTCTTTCTATTTTTAATCTTTTATATATACAGGGTCGTTTGCTTCCACCAGCTTATTAGCTTCTTTTAAGCTATAAGATTGTTTGGTTACCCCATCTTTTAATATTATTGTAAGTTAGCTTAGGCTTTGAAAATTAGCCTTCTTTGGCTTGTTTAATTTTGTACTATATTTTTCTTTATATTTGTCTACCAACTACTTTTCTATCAATGTCCTAATGCAAAAAATGTTTTAGAAAAAATTAGCTCTTGTTTTCATTTAAAAATTAGTTTTTTTTATTAGGCACCAAACAATGCATGACTTTTTATAAAAACTAGCTTTTAATATTACTATTTTTTATTATAAAAACTAGCTTTTAATATTACTATTTTTTATTATAAAACTAGCTTTTAATATTACTATTTTTTTTTTATATATATAAACTAACTTTTACTAATTTTTTTGGTTTCTACTAGGTTTTAATATACTTATTTTTTTACTAGTTTTGGCTCAGAAGTTGAACACCAAGTGATGCTTTAGTAAATTTTATTTTGCAGGTTATTTTCATGCTCGAAAAAGTGCATATAATATGGGAGCCACTTTTGCTACCATCAACTTACAAAAAAAGCATGTGTATAGTTTTAGAGTCAGTTTTTTCTCAAATAACTAAAGATATACTCCTTCTGGACGACATGGCAGCTGAAGAGACGTTTCAGGTAAAATTTATTAAGTTTCTGATACCCCGATCTCTAATTTTCTTTTTCTTGTGATGTGAGAATCCTTACGCAAGTGTTCTCATGTTTCCCAGCTTCAAAAACTGATTCACTTGTTACTGGAAAACCTTTCTTCTTTATTCGAGTCCATCGTTTTAGCTGAGGAGACTTCACTTCCTCTTGGCGATCTAATACCATCACTAAATAAAATCCGCAAAATGGCAGGCAAGTTTTCTATTGCAACCTGAATCCAGTTTTTCTCCGTGGACTTGTTTATTGAAACATGACTTTTGTTCTTCTTTTCTATTTGGTGTTTCCACAGAGCTGTTGGATATGCCTTTAAAGTCCATAACTTCAGCTTGGGAAACTGGAGAGCTGTTCAGTTGTGGTTTTACAAGAACAGAGGTATAATGAATTTGGTTTTCATATACTTTTTTGTGGTTAACAAGGATAAGCTTTGGCTTCATATTCTTTTCTAAATTTTATGGAGTATGTGACTTTTACAGGTACAAGGTATGATCAAAGCCATATTTACCGATTCGCCTCTTAGAAAAGAATGCTTATGGAAGATTGAACGTGCATCTTTTTGAAAGGGTAATTTAATATAACTAGTTTCAGATTGAGCTTGTAAATCATTTTTGCACTGAGAAGAAAAGATTATCTATATATACATGTTGAGTTTCCGGCTGATTTCTTTTGTTCTATGTGAAACATGAAAACAAGCAAAGATGTATAGTATCTGCAACTCTCCTTGCGGTAGTTACTACAGTAGTTGCGTCATGGGATTTCGGAGAATCCATCAAATTCGATCGGGTGTTTATTCGAGTAGATGATTTTTAACAAAGTGGCCAAGCTATTTGGCCCAAACTCCATGCCATGATGTACAAAAAAAAAAGGTGACCAAATATTGACTTTTATACCATTTCATATATCACACCTATCTATTTAATTACAGTGATTAATGAAAATAAATAAATGATGACGTCCGCTCCCACCTAAAACAACTCTATCAACGTCGTAAAAAAATTTAACTTTTTTTTTTTTTAAATTCTAACTTTGTTGTTTAAAAGAGATTTAATACAAAATATTTCTTAATGTGATATATAAAGAATAACAAGATCCAAGAGGATAGGCTTTTACTATAAGATGTAATAATAATCCTGCGAAAAGTATATACGACTAACTTTAAAAATATTTAGGGCACAAATGTTACTATAATGCCTACTAAAAGGATGAATATTTATATCGGACTCCTGCTATTATGTTCGTTTTGAGTCGATGGTGCATGGAGAGGCTATATGCATGCACAAATACAAATTGAAAATGCTATTATTGTCAAATAATATGTTAGTATTGAATCGATCGTGTATGAAGAGATTACAAGCATCCACAAGAATAAGATCCACAAGAATAAGAGTAAACTTAAAATGCTGGTATTGTTGAATAATATTTGATGATGTATGCTGGTTACACGGAATCTCTATACCATTTCATTCTGTGTGAAACAAAAAATAATATCGACGATGGAGAAAACCATCATTTATTATTAAAAAATAATACAGACTATCAAAATAACGATGATTAATATTACTTGACAAAAGATTTGCATAAAAGAGAAAACACGTGCATCATTTTTCGGTCCTTGTCCGATTTGGAGATGATGAACAACAAAAGAAGTCCAAAAGACATCCAAACGGAGACTGAAAATTTAAAGAGCAAAACAACAATGCACCATGGAAAAATCATTAACATGGTTATTAATATACACAATTTTCGAATCAAAAAGGTTTTCTGCAAAACTAAATCCCGGAGGTAAAGATAACGAGGACATAAGAAAGGGATATCATATATTAACAACATATATATTTTTCTACAAATAGGACAATAAATATGAGCAAGACAACCTATCGACGCACTGACGTGATGATACCGAACAAACAGCATGAGACAACGATAGTGTCACACACAGACAACAAATAAAATAATAATCATATGATAAAAAATGAATGACAACAAAATCTAACACGAGTATTACTCACCCCTAGAAAAATTCTCAACAACATATCCAAATAATAGTTGGCTAAAATGTCAGCCTTGTCAAATCAATGAGATGAAGATTAATGAAATTGATATTTTGTTCACGTGATGGATGCAGTCAAAGTAGATTTTATTAGCAATACCATTCTTGTTATAAAAGGATACACCACGTAATCCTAACAGAGTCGCAAGAAATAACTATTTACCAAGAGAAAATGAGAAGTAACAAACTAACTTTCATAATACATTTGACAGAAAATACACACCGATCATTGCTCAAGTTAAAATATGAGGAATGCATTATCATACAAAAAAATAGACAAATTTTTTCTAACCTAATATCACGATGTTGCAACAGATGTATTACATACGATAATAACCTCGACCATTGTACAAGCTAATACTTTCAACTCAAGGATAAATACAATGTTTAATCAAAACACGGGATTTAGTATAATATATCCTTATGAACAAAGAAAAATAACTGAAAAAATATTAATCTTGTCCGTTATTGAAAAAACAAAAACTTACTAGGATAGATGAGGAGATCGACCTATGAGACATCCATAAACTAAACTATTAAGGTTGTACATCCAATGGATCTTGCTAACATTATACATGTCATGTCAAAAAAAAAAACCAAAATATGATCACGATCAAATTCTTCCATAAAAACAGTCATTTCAACGAGTGCAGCTAATAACAATGACCGAAATGGAGTATCCAACCCATATAAAGAGATGTGTTGATAATCATGGCATACTTAAGCGCAAAAAGTATTTGTAAACACATAATCACTAGTATAAATATTATTTTCATAAGTAAATACAACCAAATAAAAAATGCAATAAAATAGCATATGTCCGCAACATCTATATCTTATAACCTCAAGGCTAGTACAATTTATTTTTAAAGAGTTATATCAAGAAATTTCTTCGACCTCTTAGTCACTTACCACGGTTTTAAGGCAAATTCATCATAATTTCAAGCTCTATAATCCATGACGTTAACAGATAACGGTGAAGGTAGTTACATTAAACGATATATTGTTAAATCTTCACAAAAATATTTACCATTTTAATAATTTTATGAGAGCTACAACATTTCAATTAGAAAACAAACTGTGATATCCTCGTCTAACAATTAAAAACATATGCAATGTCTTTAAAAATTCTTTTAGTAAATGAACATGTGTACATTTAATTGGTTATTTTCAAATATCTAGTCAATTAAAATCTCATATGTAACGAGAATATAATTAAGAAGTTAGAATATTTCATAAAATATATTAAAGATTGGCAAAGACAAATTATAACAAGTCAAAGAAACTTACTTTTGCACTAATTGTGAGTGCCAAAAAATGTGACCATACTTCCAAATTTATTGAGTTATTTTCCTTCATGTGTTATTTTTTGGACAACACTTCCTAAACATACAATTGGATTTGGATTTGGATTTGGATTTTGGATTTTTTTTTAATTTTGCATTCAAATCTTTCTTTTATTCTTTGTTAAGGTGTTTGATTTTCAATACATCTTTAATAATCTTCTCATAGTTTTAATTTCATCTTCCGATCACCAATCATCGTGTAGATACAACCACTCTCGTACAAATTTCCAAATATATCGTTTCCATAAGATGCATCGGATATGATATATAACAATGATTCAAAAAATTTATATTTTAGTTTTAAGAATTCAAGTTCTTTTCTATATTTTTTATCTATGAAATTACTTTTTTTAAAATAAAACAATTGATTTACGTAAGATGCTGTTTGTACTATCTCTTTTATATATTCTTGACTTAACCAATTTTTAGCTTCATCATTTAACAAAACACATATAAATTCTTTGTTCAATATTTGAACAACCCAGCACCCTAAAAATATTTTGTAGTTGTTTGATATATTGTCAGCTTTCCAACTCAGTTTTTTCAACAAAATATGTTTGGAATGGTGCCTTTAGTCACTTTGTTCTTTATCATTATCGGTAATCCAAAAATATTATCTCTTAATTTTCCATATCTATTTAAAAATATTCTCCGTTAAATTAGTCCACGATAATGCTTGTATCTCATATTTTACAAGTATAGTCTTAACCTTGATGAGTTCGGATTATCTAGTCACAACTTACTGTGTTATCCGGAAAAGGGCAATTCGGACATAAACTTGCCACTGAACTATCCGGACAGGACAAAAGTAAAGAAACACCTTTTGACTAAGATATGTGCTAATCAGCTTAATAAGTAAATGGATCCTTAAACTTGACCCGATTTCATAACTTGACCCGAAAGCCCATAGATCCTTAATTAATGGTATAAATACTCTAACTATTTTCATTAATGAGAGTAATGAACATTTAATACAACTAGGCTGCTAAAATCTCTCACTACTTTATATCAAAACACTTAATACTCTGTTTACTTTCCAAAACACTTTACAAAATTACCCTTAGCTCAAAATAAACCACACCAAACCTAATCTCATAAAAATAAAATTTTCCGTCTTTCAATATTAAAAAAATTAATTAGTTGATTTTTTTATTTTACAGAATCAACTATTCCAACAAAAAGTATTTCAGGATCTAGTGATTAAAGTGACTTGTCAACTTATTACTAACATGTACATAATCACATGAGAAGTGTTATTTTCTCTTTTAAATAACAACAAATAGTAGTAGGGAATTGCTAAAAAAAAAGCCAAAACTACTCCGCGAAGTCGCCTTTTTCTGTTTTTCAATATTTACAAAATTGCCACTAGGAAAAAAACCCAAAAAGTTCTTAGAAGTTCATTTAATTACGTTTTATGCCATTATTTACTTCATGAAGTTGCAAAACAGAAAATCTACCATAACCTAACATTTTACTTCCTAAAACTCACTAAAATCATAAAAACTCAAAACTTAAACTAACCAAAACTCTTTTTTTTCAACTTTGTAAAACTTAATAAAATGTTAACAAAACTTGCCGAAATGGTAACAAAACTTGTTTTTCTACAAACCAACATGAACATTGACCCTTGTATCTTTTTGTTTTTCTGAAAAATAATTTTAAAAAGAAAATAAAAAAATGTCCGTTTCCACCAGACGATGGCGTCCAGGTGGTGTTCGTCGTCATCATCCTGTCGAAGAAGATGGTACTTTCCGTCGGGCAAATGTCGTACACGATGGTGCTGACGCCATTGAATCATACTTGACTTAAATGCAGTTGGTGTGAAGATAGAGGATGATGACCAATCAATCATCCTTCTAAGTTCTATATTGAAAGAGTATGATACATTATGGGCAACATTTTCTACGGAAAAGACTCTGTTACGATGACCAAAGTTAATAGCGCCTTGAACTCCAAACATCTTTAAAAACGTGTTCTAAAGGGTGACTCTGAAGGGCACATGTTGAGTGTGAGAGGTCGTTTGGGAAAAACTATATTCAAGTAAATTGAGAGGAAACTCGCAGTCGAAGTCCAAAGAGGTTGCCACGGTTCAAAAGTGATATGTTGAGTATGCAAGAAGAAATGATATATCAGCCGGAATTTTCCAGAGTAGGAAAATAACAACTCTTAGAAGATAAAATTCGGATATACTGTAACGGTGTCTAATGATTGTGAGTACTATGATAGGTTAATGAATTTTATTTTTGAAGATATAACAATAAATGGGTGCTGGACTCGGCTGCGCAATTCCACATGACTTCTAATAAAAATTGGTTTGAAGACCTGTGAATGCTTGATGGTGGAAGGATCATCCTCAGGAATGATAAATCATGTGATGTCAAAAGGATTGGAACGATTCATCTCAAATTTTCTACACAACTTGAGAAAGTGATTAACAGTGTAAAGTATATAGATTTAGTTAAACTTAATATTCTATCGATTTGGATATTAAATTAGGAAGGGTTTACCTATAGGGTTGGAGATGGAAAACCAAGAGTCTTGCAAGTTTAACTTGTCGTTATGAAAGACAATAAGACTAAAATTATGTTTGTTCTTGAGGTCTCTGTAGTAATAAGAGATGTGTCTAGTATATGGTGAAGGATTCTACTAGGTTATGACATCATCGACTGAGGTGTTTAAGTGAGAAATGACTTAGTCAACTAAGTAAGCATAGATTGTTAGGTGGACAACGGTTTAGCAATGATATTTTGTGAAAGCTATGTATTGGGTAAGAGAAAGAAGGTAAAGTTTATGCCCAACAACCAAACACCCAATAGAGTACTTGGATATGTTCATTCAAACCTTTCAAGTCCAGCACGGGAAACTACCATAGGTGGTTCAAGGTACTTTATGTTTTTTATTGATGAACATTCCAGGAAATTATAGCTACTACTTTTGAAGACCAAAGATAAAGCGTTTTCTACCTTTGTGAACTAGAAAAATTTGTTAGAGAATATAACCTGGAAAGTGTTGAAGAAGCTCCAGAGTGATAATAGATTGGAATATGAAAAATAATCACTAGATATTGTGCATAGCTTCGCATTGCTAGACACTGAACTATAAGTCAGACTTTCCAACATAACGGGTATGCTAAGAGAATGAATCAAAACCTTCCAGAATGGGTTAGATGTGTGCTTCATACAGCTGAAATGGGTTGTAGGTTACAAGGAAAAGTCGTGATAAAAGCTACATATACTATCAACAGTAGTCCCTCTTTGATGTTTAAGTTTCTCTGTCCTCAAAAGGCCTGGGTTGGAAAAAACCTAAGTTAGAACATTTGAGAGTGTTAGGATGTGTTGGCTATGTATATGTGAAGCAAGATACGCTTAGACCAAGAGCACTAAAATTTGTGTTCATCGAAAAATCCTGAAAGAGTAAAATTCTATAGGTTGTGGTGCGTAAAAGTTGGATATCATAAGGCTTTGATAAGAAGGGACGTGGTTTTCAATGAAGAGGACATACCATTACAGAAATGAGTGGAGACTCAACCCAATACTACCTGGAATATATGTGAAATTGATGATGGGTCTAATCTACAAAGTGAAATTGAAGAAGTTTCTATCAAAAAAGATTTTGGATCTGGTTCCGCTTCAGTTTGTACAGAGGAAGTTCAACCACTACATGAGTTCGAAGTAAACTGAGGTTCTAGTGTTCTGAGGAATTTAGATGATCATATTTCAGAGAAATACAAACTTGATAGTTATCAACTAATATAGATAAATAACATATACCAAGCAAACATACGCAAAGGCGTGGTTTTACGGATGTAATTGGTTATGTTTTATTTAATTGAAATACATAGAGATATTTTTTAAACTAAAACATATCATAATGTTATTAAGAGCAGTTATAAGGATATGTAGTTCAAAACAATGAAAGAAGAATTGAGATTTCTAAAAAATATGAACACTTGGATGTTCGTGAAGCAGTCAAAGGGTCAGAGGCTAGTTAGGAGTAAATAAATAGTCAAGAAGAAGCCAAGTATTCATGATATTGAGTTAACCATATACAAGGCTATGCTTACTGTTAAGGGATTTACACACAAAGAGGATGTGGATTTCAATTAGATATATTTATTGTGAAACAAACCTCTATCACGGTTATGCTGAAAATTATTGCTAGATTTAATCTTTAGTTAAATCAAATGGAGGACAACTGCCTTAGTGCGTGGTGAACTGGAAGAGACAACTTACATGTGTCAACCAAAAGGGTTTAAAGAAGGGAGTGAGGGTTATGTGTGTTTGTTGAAGAGACCCTTCTACATGCTGAAACAGTTGTCGATGCAGTATAATAGAAGATTGATTCTTGTATGATGTCTGTAGCTGGTACGAAAATTGTGTTTATTATAATGGGGAAAAACACAGGGAGAGACCATGCATATTGTTGTTGTATGTTGATGATATACTAATATGTGGAAGAGATATGAGGAAGATTGAGTGGTAAAAACTTAATTGAAAAGAAAGTTTGAGATGAGGGATATGAGAAAGACTAAAAGGATACTTGGTGTTGAGATAAAAAAAAGAATAAGCTGAAGGGGTATTTATTCTTATCTTCACAAGAATATATAAAAAAATCCTAAGGGGTATTTCTCAATGTCTGAAACAAAAGCAGTTGGAACTCTCATTGGTTCCAATTCAAACTCAGTATCATTCCAGCACCAACTAAAGCATTAAACGAAAAGTATGTGATGTATATAATTTATGCGAATGTTATTAGTAGCATTACGTATGTTATGCTTTCATGAGACCTGGTATTACCTACGTCGTAAGTGTTTTGAGCAAATTCATGTCAAATGCGGGAAAGTACAACTAGTATGCACTTAAGTGGCTCATAATATACTTGAAGGGCTCGACTACTTTAGGGTTGTGCTACTGTGTAAACGATATGTCTTATATAGTTTTGATATGATATGTGCACTCCTATTATGCAGTTTGCTTCGACACAAAGAAGTCTACTTTGGGTTATCTATTTACAATGCTTGGAGGAGTGGTTAGTTGGAAGCCTTGCATACAGAATTTCGTTACGTCATCGTCTATGGGTGAAGCTTGATCCGTGACTTAGTGGCAGAGACATCTACTGGATCCTAAGAGTTGAGACAAGCTGACAAGACCGGTGACCATTGAATCGAATGAGACATATGTTGAGTCGAAGTAGGTTGGTTTGAAGCAAGCTGATTTAAAGCAGTTTGATCCGAAGAGAGTTGAACCGAAGCGGAGTCTTCTATTTGCTAGATCTCTCCAATGGATTTGTATTTGAAAAGTTTATTAATTAATAAAAACCGGTTAGGTATAAGTTTAAATTTACAAGATGTTATTTCCTATAGGTTTTGTGAATCGCGTCATCTTTTGATGTAAAAAATAATTGAACGGTAATGTTAAACATCTTCTTGTAGCCTACTTATTTATAAAAAAAAAGTGTCCATTACCTGTCGGTAGATGATTCTTTTCACAATTTGAACAACATTAAATTTGTTTTGTATGTTTGATTTTGTTTATATTTTTTAATTATTGCTCGTCTTGAACAAGGTAAATTAAATCGTTCTTCTGTAGCTTCATTAATCCTATATATTGGCTATTACTTCTGCCAAACGATATTAGTTTTGGCCAACATTTAAAAATTTATTTTTAATCATTTTTAATTTTATTTTTTCATATCCATCAAATTTTAGAAAAAATAATCATCTCTCCAATAGATTTATATTTGAAAATTTTGTTTATTAATAAAAACTTGCTCATGTAAGTTTAACTTTATAGGATGTTATTGTTAGACCTATTAGGTTTAAAACCATAAATAAGAGCCATTACTCTTTGTTATTGATACGCTTTCTAAATAATATAATCTTAACATTATTTTTATAGAAAAACCTACAAACTAGATAGAGTATAAGCTATTACTTATGAATAAAATATATGAGCTAATAGGTTTAGGCCTAATATCTCTAACTGTTATTTCATATAAAATGTTATTTAAACTTTTTATTTATTGCATATATCTTTCGAATAAAATTTTGATTTAGTAATTTTTTTTTAATCAAAAAATAATCCTGGTGTTAAATTTATTCAGATAATAAAACTAGAAAAATATAAAATGGGTTAGAACAAACTCGTGTAGATCGAAAATAGGCCAACAAAACCATACAGTAAAGTTTAAAAAGCATGCATAAGGGCGGTACTAAAAGCGTTAAACATGATTCATGTGATGCAATGCCAAACATCTCCGTTTCCACTTTTCTATCAATAATAAATATAAAGCATAAACACCAACCACAAATCTGTAAAGAGCTGTAAAATGGACCGGGTCTTAAAATATTGTAGAAGCTTGAAGAAAATATTGAGGCTGAGCTGCAAGAGACCCGATGAAAAAGAAACAAGTTCAGTCGCATCTGACCGACAAGTTTTATGCGAGGAGCTGTTCTTGTCCGCAAAAGCGCAGATTAGTAAATGCGGTGATGAGAAGGATCCCTGTATAGTAGCCTATCTTGCAGCCCAGAAACACTTCTCTTCCAAGGCTAACATATACATTTGAAACGACGATCTGGTGTTATAATTGCGGTCTCGTGCTCTTTTATTTCAAGTTCATGACATTGGAAAGTCCTACACTATAGAAGGCTATTCAGTTTATGTACTTTTGGTTTTGGAAATGCTTTTTCCTGGTTTTGCTTCTATATGTTTGTTCTTTCTTAGTCTTTTCGACGTTTTACATTTTATATTCTAGCGATGTATAAAGAACACAAAAAAAAACCGAAACGTAAAATAAGTATATTGTAGTGGATCTTTCCAGTAGTCCATATGAGATAACATTCAACATCATTGGCAAAATAATAGCATAACGGACGCAGCCTTATTCTCTTTAATTCTTTATTATTGAATCGAAAATGTTAAGTTCGGATCAAAACAAACAATCTGCATCCATATTTGTATAATAAAATAAACTATACTTTCAGTCTCATCACACATGTGGCATATAGAGATCATGTTTAACCTAACAAAATCATGTTTTACTTGCCTTTTTCTGATGAGCTGCTTTCGACACATCGCCACTGAGTCGAATTCGTAGCATCGACTTTATGTCTTGGGAAGGGTCTTTTGACTAATTGCAATGACACTCTAAGCTACACAAGTATATGTACCATCTGAATAGTTTAGGCCTAACTTCAGTAACACGAATATCGGTCCCGGTTTACACGTTGCTAAAACCTTAAACTACTTAAATTTGTTCTAAAATTAATGAAAGGGTACTGTGCGTTCTGTACCTAGACCCAACTTAATCATAAATGCCAAGTTTAGTTTGCATACACAATACACACAGAAGAAAGAACAATTAGGAACTAACCCGATAAAAAAAAGTAGTTCCAGCAGTTGCTATCCATGCAGCAGTGAAACTTCATTAATCAAAAATGAAGAAGTTCAAGACAGAAAAAAAGCTTTTTTTTTTTTAATAGAGAAGAAAAAAATTCAGCAAGGAGATTTTTAAATCTATAGTTGGTTTTCATTTCATTCACTTGAAAAATGAGTTATTTCCATATAAGAAGCAGAATCAATAAGAACTATTGCATACAAGTTTGAAATAACAATATACTCACAGCTTTCTCAATAGAATCAAGCCTTTGCTCAACTTTGGTTTCATGATAATGCCGTAAACTATAGCCTGCGAACCCATTACAGATTTTAACTATAAGCTTAATCCTTATAGCATATAAACAAGACTACTAAGGAATCGTATTTGATTCCTGAAATGTTTTTAACTGTTTTCTATTTTAGCTAGGCAAAAAGTTAAAATACTAAATATTTTAAAACCCGATATAAAACATTCATACAGAAATATTGAAATAAATAGTCACCAGCCCAAGCCGTAGCAACTAAAGCTGTAGAAGTTCCAATTGTAAAAACCACTTTGTGTCTTTTAAAAATTTCCTAAAGAAACATCGAATCCAAAAACACAAGACAGTCTCTTAAACCCAACCCAAAATACAAAACTTAAACCCTAATTTACTGTAAGAGAATATATTGAAAAAGAAAAAGAAAAACTAGTGAGGTAGGATTAAAAAGTAGATTAACAAATTTTAGATACCCATTGACATACATACACTAATCGAAGAACATAAAATCTATAAAAAAAGAATCACCTTTGTTGAAAGATAGGTATCTTGAACAGCGTACCATGAATTAAGAATCCCTTTCTTCGATCTGGGAAATCCAAATTAAACCAATAGTGAAGACCATTTGCTTCTTAGACGGTGCATAGTGCATTCTATACACAACTCTCGAGTGAGTTAAGTCGGACGAGTTGTTTCAAGTTTATCCAAAACAAAAAAAAACAGGGAGGGAAATCAGAGGGCCAACCTAGAAAATGCAAATAGGGAGGGAAATCAAAAGGCCAACCTAGAAATAAACTATGCCAATGCGCTTTTTGTTTATCGGGTTTAATATTTTTATGTCTGTGTTTATGTTTGTCGGTTCATTCCATCCCCAAACATTAATTTTAATATTATTTTCTGTTTATAGTATAATATAATGTTTTTTATATATTTTTTAACGGATTAGATAAATTAAAATTTTGAATTCGGTTATCAGCTTGTGGGTTATAATTTTTTAAATCCATACTCGATTCGTTCTATGTCTGGAACCGTACAAAATTTGATCGGACCAAACCAAACAAGCCTCAAATTGTCATCCCAAAAAAACTATTTTGGATATCTCATCTTACATTTTTGGGTATGGCTATATATATCCAAATGTGGTTTAAGTATACCAAAAAATGCAGTTGACTTTTGTTTGATTTTTTTAGGACCAAAAAACCCTTGAACTTTCATTTAATATCTGAATTGCCACTAAGTAAAAAAAACACTAAGTATATCCTAGATATACCGAATTCACAAAACAATCTATTTGGCTATGTATACCAAAAAAACACAACTCTCTACTAGATCAAACCCCATATTACTACAATTTTGTGAAATTCTTCAAATTGTTCTTGAACATTCAAAGTTGCCTCAAGAACATTCAAACTCTTTTCAATTTTTTTAAACTTCTTCTAATAAAAACACAAAATCAAAACTTGTTTTTTGGAAGTTTTTCTTAAAAAAAATTAAAAATTTAATTATTAAAAAAAATCATAATTTTAGGGTGTTTGGAGGCCATTTTCCGGCTGTATTCCGGCCGGAAAATGGCCTCCAAACACCCTAAAATTATGATTTTTTTTACCTAATTCAACCATAACCCTAAATTTTGATACTAAGACTAAGTTTCCATATTTTAGTTCGCCGGATAAATTAGAGAGAACTTGAAGGTTTTAGAGAGAAGTTAGAGAGTGTAAGAGAAAAAATGAGGTGGATAAGATTAGTAAAAAAAACCTTATATACCATGAAAAGGGTATTTTTGTCAAAATTTGGGTAAACTTATACCACCTTTGGGTAAACTCAAAATTGGGTATACTTAAACCACATTTGGGTATATATAGCTTGACCCTACATTTTTTGAAACTTAAACTTAAACATTTAAAAGAATCTTTTTGAGTTTTTCTATTTACAATAATGTCATTCGCTCATAAATTAACCGAAAATAATAATAATAAGCCTCAAATTTTACCATAAACTTTAACATTTTAGTACTTTTACACTAAAATTTTACTATCCAAACACAAACAACCATAAAAAAAAACCGAACAAAAGAATAGTTATCAAGACGAGGAAATGACGTCTCTTTGGATGACTTAATGGACGAGGAAAATGTGTATCGAATGGAGGTAACAATTTCAATTTTAGTTTCTGTTTCCATACTAATCGCACGCAATATAAAATGAACTTCATGTTTTTTGCATACATCGTGCGACAAGAACCCAAGTTTCGCAAACCTTCATGCACTCACACCTTTTTCGTTGTATTTCTTCATGCAACCACCACTTAACTTTTGTCACACGATCTATGCGAACAGGCTGCAAAATTTTGTTTATGTTGTACGATTGATTAAATATCAAGTATTTTTAACATATTGTTATTCTTTGTATGAGGAACCATCCCAACCACCATATATGATGGCTGATTACGCAAAAATATTCACAATCAATAGGTTATTTACGAAGCCGGACATGGATTCTTTTGTCGATGAGGAATCAAAGAAGATTAAATTCGTCACAATTACAAAGCTATATGATAGTGGGAAATGGGGAAGAACTCCTAAATTAAATTATTTTTGCGAGAGGTACGATATTTTTTTATCAAAAGCGAAGCCAAAAACTTTTAAAAAATGAAAGTGTATAACGAAGAAATGTAATTTTCCATTTCAATTAAAAGGTCATCCGATTAACGTACTAGCTATGTTATGATGTTTGGAAGTTATAAAAAGTATACACAATCAATAACTTTAGGTTCGCTTAGACGGCCATTCCCGCGCTTGTAGGCTAAAACCGGATGAAGATGAACTAGTCCGTAATTTGTCTTTCCTTGGTTTGCATTCTAGGGAGATATATAGTGGGTTGAAGAATAATAACCCAGAGAATATTTCGAAGATGTCATTGTTAGAGATTGTTGGAGTAACTTTGACTTCAATTTACATTTACCGTTGCGTATGTGTTTATGAGCGAGGAGAAGATACCAAATTATACATGGCTTTGGGTGTTCTTCGTGGTTTGACGATACATGGCTTTGGGTGTTCTTCGTGCTTTGTGAATTTCGGGCGTTATTATTACTGACTGAGAGTTAGCTCTCATGTGATCTATCGAGGAAATAGTTTCGAGCACACATAACTTGTTACGCACGTGGTATATTAATAAAAACATTTTTGGGATGGTTGGAAAGTTAATGGACGATGACGTGATTCTGAAACAATTTGTCGAGTTTTATGGCTACGTTACCGGAACGAATACAGTCGAAGGTTACGAAAATATATAAGTCTTAATTATCTACTTCCTTTATGTAGATACGAGAGTGTCGCACTCGACCTAAAAAAATACATTGGAACTAACCAATGCAATTTGGAACTTTTTTGGGAAAATTTTACAATCTCCTAACGAAGCAGCATGCAGGGATCCTTGAATCGTTCGAGCGAAGTAAGTTTCATACTCTACCTTATTTTGAAAGTTCTTTGACCAAGGACCTAGTCGATTATGTATCCAATGCATGCCTAAACTAATTGACGCATAATGTCATACATCTTAGAAATATACGCGTAGATCGGGTAGCATATGACGGATGCGTCCTTAGGAAAACACGTGGGTTACCTTGCACATGTGAAATTGCATCAATAGCAAGAGAATGTAGATCCCACTTCGCGTGAAGACGCCTTATAAAAAAATTATCCATCATAGATAGTTACATTTGTAGTTTTGGCTATGAACAACAAGATCACATTATCAATAGAGTTATGCAACTCTTAAAGCCCGAAACTAGTTATGTTCAAAAGCATAAAGAAGTGGTTAAAGCTAAAGTTAGGTCAAAAGAATGTGTGGATAAATTGACCAAACGGAACCCTAGTTTGTAGGGCAAGACAACATCAAATTCTGTCTCCACCTCAAGTGCTACCTATGAAGATGAACTTGCACCACTGTTGCCAACCGTAGCCCAACAAGTGTGATGGCTGGTATAATCCACTGTACCACCACGACGCAATAGTTATTTCGTTCGAGTTCCTAGTGAGACTTCTTCTGCAAGGGCAATCCCCCTACGAACAGGTGTATAGGGGGCATCTCAAGACCACGTTTCTTATTAGCAGTCGTTTTAGTACAAACCATCCTGAAAGAAAAACAAATAGATACAAATACCAACAACATGTCATAAAAAAATCTAATGAAACAAAGTGTACATTTAAATGTAAAAAGTTAATGTAATTAGACATAAACGAACAAACATGTAAATGGCATAAAAAATTAACTAGTTTATAACATTTCGCACAAAACAATTAATTTTGGATAATTGTGTCACATAGGAGCCTGGGTAAGGCTAGTCGCATGTGAACCTCGTCTAATCTGTTGTGTACGACACTCAACTATCATGTTCGCACGACATATGCGATTAACACTAACCAAGTCATATATGTTGTGCGACGAACACATGTCGAAAGAAGTTGCTTTAATTTTCGGGTTGTTTAGGTTTGTGAACAGGTTTTGAGATTTAAGAGAGAAAAGGGGGAAATGGTTACATATCTATCAATTAACTTATATAACTTGTTTTTATGCGAGGGGTAAATTTATCAAAAAATAGGTGAAAGATCTATCAATTAGGTGTTGGATTCAGTCGTGTAAGATTTACCAGAATGTGGCATTGTTTTAGCCTTACCCGAAATCAAATAAAAAAATACAAGATTATATAATTCTGCTTCTACTTAACGTCACGACAACCAGTTAGGAAAATATAAATAGAGGTATCAACACTGATATTTATATTTAGTAGTTTAAATCTTGCTCTTAGTTATTTAGTACCTATTTGATATACTCAATTCAAACAAAATATATTTTTTTAAATAAATAAATCATACTATCGACAATAATATATATCGTTTGTATGCCATTGTTAATTATCTAAATAGAGACAAATATTTCTTAAAATTTAAGGAAACCGCCTATTTGTTATGTGTAGCAGTAAAAAAATTGTTTTTTAACTCTAGGCTTGATAAAGGAAACGACCTATTTGTTATGTGTAGCAATAAACAATTTGTTTTTTTAACTCTGGATCATCCAGCTACAGTCTTTGCATTTGAGTGAACAGCTTGAAGTCATTTTTTGAGACTATTTGTTCTTAGCTTCAAGATTTTACAATGATAAGAGAAATAATACCAACAAAAGTTTTCATAAATTTGATTCCAACTTTTTGTTCAAATCATACACGGAGATCCATTTTAATTTCTTCCTTATACTGGTGAGTTAAATTCCATATTTACTTAAGAAGAATACTTTCAGTGGTATACCAAATGATTGTAATACAAGATATGTTGAAGCAATTGATTTTAGTTTAAGTGATTCCTTTCTTTGAAAATGGTAGATCCATATTACCATAATTCCATCTTGTTTGCTGATGATAGCAGAGCGCGATATGCACAAGACCTGCACTTCAACTTTCTCTTTAATGACACGCAGTTCAACTTTCCAGAATATTAATATTCGGGTAATACTTGCTTATAATTGTTACTACCATAGAAACCTTTATAATTATTATCTCAATATATCTTTAAATTACATTAGAATTATAGAACCATATAAATTAGTCTTTTATCCCTATATAACCTAAACCAATGCTTTCGAACAAGACAATATCCCTGAGATGATTTAGTAATTGATTGTGATTATAATACTTTCATTTTGTATTTTTTGGTCTATTTGGCAAGTCGGTCAACTGGCTTCTTTTGAATTCTAAACATATGAGTTATATTCATATTAGACTTGATTAGTTTCCTACAGTAGCTTAAAATGGGTCCCATAAACCAATAAGATCTACAATTTCTCAACCTCTCAGCTACAGTTAGAAGGTCAGTTTCAATATCCAATTTGTTGATAATTAGATTCTTACATAACAAAAGTTCATCTAATAAAACCCTACTCTCAGCCAATATAGAAGTTAGCTTCTCATGAGCCACCAAAACAAACTGTAACCTCCCCATTGTAATCCCTTATCAGACTATCTTCATTGCATTCCCCATGGGTTCCATATGATCCATCCACATTTAGTTTATATATGTTTGGAGATGAAGGGATCAAGTTGTATACAGTGCATCTTCTTTCCATTAATAAGTGATTATAACATCCAAGAACAGAAGCTGCTACATACCCATTTATCCAATGGCTCATCTTTAAAAAGTTGGCATGGTCTAGTCTCAATAAGATATGCTTAATATGGCTTATTATCACAGTAGAAGAACTATTATAATTATCATTCTTAGCTTTAATCACGGCTCTTCCAATTTTTCAACATATGATATGGGGAAATATAATCTTGAGATGCACACCTTATTAGTAGATCAATACTAACATCTAATCATATGAGAAATTGTCATATGTTTGTTTATTATAATCTTGAGTAACTGGCCAAAATATTTCCAAACATCCCAAGTAATATTGCATGAAACAAACTGGTGTTTGATGGTTTTTGAGCTATCACATAACTGGTATTTGGAAACTAGTGTAAAGTTTCTCCTTTGAAGAACAGAATCAACTGATAACCGGTTGTTAAGAACTTTTCACAATATAATAGAATATTTAGTAGGTGTGATGTTGTTCCAGCTTTTTGTATAGATAAGACTTATTCCTTTTAGTCTTCGATTTCTCTCAGATGTACTTAGTTCAAAAATTAGTAGGTTTAGATAATGACCACTTAATAAATTCTTTCACATTCTCATTTATACTAACCTTTTGTATATTCAATATATTAAAAGATAACACCAATCCTATTAATTTTTCAAGATTTTAGCCATATATATTCCAATACAAGTTAATATTTTCCTTTAAGTACTAGTTGTTTTCATATTTATAAGATAACTTGATGAAATGAGTAGGATTACCCCACCTGTCTAGCCAAAAACCAACATTTATTTTGCATATATTCCAGTAAATAAAATCCTCAAAAATTTCTTTTATGTTCATTAGTCTTTTCCAAAATCTAGAGTGGTTCTTTTCATATTTGACTTGCAATGAATGTTTATCATTGTAGTATATATTACTCATAAACCTCGACTATAATGTGTTTTTTTCTCGAAAATTGTACTAGAGCTTACTACATAAGGTATCTTGAAGGTCTTTTATTTTTCAAAATGTTTAGACCATATTCTTCGTAAGGTCTACATAGATTTCCCCAGTTAATCCAGTTAATTCTGTTAGTATCTCGACTAGATCCTCAAAGAAACCTATTAATCAATCTATATATTCTTTCTATAATATTTTTGGTAAAATAAAATATTGAATCCAGTATATATGAGGAACCATTAAAACTGACTAAATAAGAGTCAATCTGCCACCAAATGATAGTTGTTTTCCTTCCTATTCCAATAATCTATTCCTAATATTAGATATCAAGACTCCATACTTACTAGCTTTGTTTTGGAGATAATGATAATCCCCATATAAGATGTAGGAAGATTTCCAGTGTGAAAGCCCAAGTGAGAACCAAGTAAAAAAACTATGGATTGAGCAAAATTGTTAGAGGTAATAACTTTTGTTTTTTCCTTGTTAACAGTCTGACCTGATAGGTATTGGTAATGTTGTAGTAAATCCTCAAGTCTATCTACTTTATTGGCGGATCCATTTATAAAGATGATCATATCATATGTAAAGGTTAAACAAAGGTTCACCTTTAATTTTTTTTATCTTCAATACCATTTCTTTCATCAACTCAAACAACCATTTTAAGCCCCTCATCAGATACTCTTTTGCTATAATAAATAGGATATGAGATATAGGATCCTCTTGTCTAATTCGATTAGTAGCTTTTAAAGTAGCCATGAGCCTCACTATTAAATTATATAGAGAAGTAAACCTGATTTATAATACTATTAGTTCTGTTAAGTAGAAGCATGCTAAATCCAAAGTTTTTCATCATTTTTAAGATAAAATTGTACAACAATCTATAAAATGCCTTAGAAATATCTACCTTGATCATAATATTAATTCTTCTTACTTTTTTCCTAAGATCATGGGATAATTCCATGGCTAACTGAATGTTATCATGAATACTCCTACCTTGTACAAATCCCCCTTATTTTTCAGAAATTATTTTATGAAAGACAAGTAACAACCTATTATTAATGATTTTGGAAATTATTTTATTCAAAATAATACACAAACTAATTGATGGGTAATATTTTCATGTTTGATGGCTACTTACCTTAGGTATTAGACAAATGAGTGTAGTAGTTATACCACGAGAGACATCTTATCCTTAGAAGAAAGCTTGTATTACTATGCAGAGTTCTTCCTTGATGATATTCTAACAACTTTAGAAGAATATTCCATTAAAACCATTAATACCAGCAGTTCTTGAGGGATTAAGGTCTTTTATCACTTCATGGATATCAGTCTCCTTACGTAATTCTATTAATATTTTACTATCATTCTAAATAATCAGTTTAGAAATGTAATTTTGAAGATCATCCTCATTGAAATAGTTAGGCTGACCAGTCAAAATATCTTTGAAGTATGATTCATCGGAAGTTCTTAACTTTGTAATATCAGTAATCCATTCATTTTCATTATGAAATTCCCCAATTTTTGTTCTTCATTCTCCTTTTTTACCAAAATTGCGGTAAGTGGCGGTACTCTTATCCCCATCTATGAGCCAAATGTAATTACATTTTTGTTGCCAATAAGTTTCTTCTCTAGCTAATAATTGGAGATAAACTACCATACCTTTGGCTAATCTAATTTTGTCTTCTATGTTATTAGTCTCTTCAAATCTTGTTTCCAAGTTTTTAACTTCCTCTTTAGCTTGATGAGCTAAGTCAAAATCTTTCCAAAATACTCTCAATTCCAAAGTTTAAGCACATGTGTTAACCTTTTTAGTTTATTCCAAAACACAAACCAATGTTGACCATTCATTTCCAACTTCCAATTATGTTCAACTATGTTAAGGGAATCCTTGTGATGTATCCACATGTTCTAAATTTGAAATAAATCTTTTACTTTCCTAATGATGTCTTCAATAGTAATACAAATATGGGATGATTAGAGTAGGTTCTAGTCATATGTCTCATTATAGTTTGATAAATATAATCAGCCCAAGCATTGTTAACTAATACCCTGTCAAGCCTTTTCCATTTTTGATTATTTGACCAAGTATATTTAGTGCCAATATATCCTACATCCTTAAGATAAAAATCAGAATTAAGATTATTAATATCTATTAAACTTCTCTGGCATAAGGATAAGTAGGCATGATGTTCATGAGCAACCGATATGATATTAAATCCCCCCATTAAGATCCACTCTTTACCTATTATCAATTATAGATCTTAAGTTATTCCTTAGGTTAATCCTAGTTTCTCTCGAGCATTTAGCATAGACTATGGTCATTAGAAAGTTTATGTATAGAAGTGCATGACTGACCTTAACATGTATGAATTGAGCGTGGTTCACTATCAAATATAACTTGAAATCATCCCTCCACATTATCCAAAACTTGTTATTGTTATTAGCTAAGCAATCATTATATCTAATGTTTTTACTGAATTTAACAATATTATCCACAATAACTAATGGTTCTTTGAGAGTTATAAAATCGATATTTCCAGACATTTTTATGAACCTTAATATTCTTTTAGTTTTTTCTTCTCAATTCCCCTTATATTAAAATTCAATATCTTTATTGTCATTTAAAACTGCTAGAGGATTCCATATTTGGCTCTTTCATCTAAGTAGCCTTGATCATGACTGTACTTTTTCCCGCATTTCTTTTAACTTTCTATACTCTCTTACACAATATTGCCTTTAATTCTTTTCCAACTTCTATTCTACTTAGCTTAGGACAGTATGGTAAGATACCTATGTTTAGCTGCTTAAGAGAGTTATGTCAAGACACTAGATTAACATAATCATTTGAGGCATAAAAATTAACTAATATTTAAAAGATTGGATAGCCTCTATGATTTTAGATTCTTTAAGTTATGAGTTCACCTCCAATTTGCTATCCAATTTGTTTTATTTCTCATGAATTTCTTTCATATCCTCCATAATTCCTAAGATAGTTTTTGGTATCTCTTGAGTATTTTTTGTGTTGTTTTCTAGTATTGACTTGTGTTTTTGCAGAAGCATCTGTATATGGATTCTTACCTTTAAAAATGATAGACTTTACTTTAAGTGGACCATTACTTGTTTGATTGTAAGTCTTAGTAGGTTTAGGCGTCATGGGAGATTTCATGGATTAAACAATTTGATTTCCATAAGAAACTGTAAATTTTTTACAAGTTATATCCTTCTTACCTAAGTGTCTACAAGTATTATAGTATGGAATATATCTCAAAATATAATATATATCCAACACCCATAATTGTCCCCAAAGTCTATCCAATATTTGTAGATAGGTTCCTAGTAACATCAAATTCAATTAGGGCTTTACAACAATTGTTCTTAGCCCTATGTTTCTCAGAGATCCAAACCTTTAGTATGTTACCTAGAAAAGAGGCCACATTTTTTACGGTTCTTTCATTATAAAAGAATTCATTAAGATTTAGAAACATTAACCAAATTGGAGTAGTTGGGCATTATATCTTAGGATAAAAATAAGGTTGCCACTTAAGAAATCTCATAAAATATTCCCATATATTACATACATTTATTTTCAATAATATACATAAATAAACTTTAAAAGTGAAATCTATTAAAATGTGTCTAGAGTCTCGGGAAGCTAAATTTACCTCTCCAGCAAAATGAAATGAATTTAGAAACTTTTGGGTGTAGATTTGTTGAGGCTTACCATTTGTAAACCTGCCAAGGTAAGTTTTGATGATTACAAAAGCTTCTCCTTATATTTTTTTTATTGAAGGGCTATGTGGTCTTCTCTTACTTGGATACCAATATGTTTAAGTTTAGGCTCTTTAGATATAGCTCTTGTTACCTTAGTGTATGTTTTGATTGGATTGTTCTTCAATGTTTTGCTTCTTTTTAGACATATCAAATATAAGGTTATTTCTAAGATCATGACTATGGATATTACTGTTTTGGTGAGTATCCATAATAGGCTGATTATGTCATTTGTTTTTTTTTACAGTGTATGGTACTATGTTTCCTGGTTGTTTTCCTCTAGTAGATCTTTAGTGGTTCCTCTGTTATCTTGATTTAAGTTCCTTGAAGAATCAGAACTAGTTCCATTGGTTATACTTTCGTGTTGTAGGCCTTTTCTTATATATGGATTTACTCAACCTCTTTAATATTCTGGCAAGAAGTCATATTTCTTGGCTTGAAGTCTCAAGAATCTGTTCTTGGCTTTCTTCCAGATCGAGTCAACCTATGTGTTCTAACTACCAAATTTATAGACTGTGCAAGTTTTAACCAACTTGCAAATACTATCACCTTTACTTGGGATACCATTTTAAGTATGGTTTTAGCTATCATATGTCAATGTATGATTCATATATGATAACAAAATACAATTTTCTAATAATACCTCAAATATCCATATTTTATCGTCATCTACGTATCCATTTTTTTTAAAAGAAAAATTCAATTTCTTACTTTCTATTTTATTTGATAAAGAGTTTGTAATTTTTAAACCAGAGTTCGGGAAAAAATATATGAAAGTACCATCAGCATTTTCTTAAGAAAAAAATAAAACTAGATTCATTAATGATATTTTTTAAACTTTTTTTTCCTCAAAAATCATGTGAGACGATACATATTGCAGTTCAGAGACTATACATTATTAAATCATGCAAGAGGAGCATAATAAAGTTGAGAGATCAAGCATTATTAAATCATGCGAGACCATGTACGACAAAGTTGAGAGGCGATGTAATTTTAAATCATGCAAGACCATACATGATAAAGTTGAGAGATCATACATTATTAAATCATGCGAAACCAGACACGATAAAGTTGAGAGACCAAAAATTATTAAATCATACGAGACCAGACATGATAAAGTTAAGAGACCATGTATGATAAAGTTGAGAGACCATATATTATTAAATTATACGAGACTAGACATAATAAAGTTGAAATACCATGCATTATTAAATTGCATAAACCCAGCATGTTGGGAGTTGATATATTCGAGGTCAAGCATAATAAAGTAGAGACTGTGATATATATACTACTTGATGATAAAGATATGAGACCAGGGTTATTGCGTCTGGCGAAAAAAAAATACCATCAATGAATCTAGTTTTGTTTGTCTTAAAAAACAAAGTCACTAGTATTTTAAAAAAATCGGAGCTACAATTTGAAATATACCGAGGCTTTTTTTTATAAAAAGTATGAAAGAAAATGTTTGGTTGAATGATAGAGAAGAGGGTTACTTGTATTTTTTTCTCTCCTTGGTATAGGTAGTTATTGGTAGTTTACCAATTTTGGATATTACGTGGTAATGATAAACTTGGTTTAGTATTTATGGGTAGTTCACCCAAAAACTACTCAAACATATTTTCTATTTTATTATTCCAACAATTATTTACTACTAGCTAAGATCTATCTAACTTTCTTAATTACTATTTATTATCCAAGATGTTTTTCACACATATATTTACTGACTACTATTGTTTTTTACCAAATTATATATTTTCATTAAACACATGTCTATTTTACGACTTTTCTTTTTCTCATTCTTTTGTTTTTTATCTCTCCTCTCTCAATATTTTTTATCTACTGAAGTTGAAACTAAAACCTTAATTTGTTCTATAAAATTTGATTGACGAAGAGCGTGAAATTTAGACAAATTGAAAGTTTTTTAATATTAGATTCGAGTAATGGAATCAAATGTAAATCAATAAAATATAATTCAAAGGATAAATTATAAAAATTGGAATTGGAATGTGTTTCTAGATCTAGAATTAAGGATTATTTAGAGAAAGAACACGATTATGTGTTTTAGATAGATTTTACTTCGTTATTTTGAGGAAAATGAAGTCAATGGACTTGTGTCTCGCATATCATATTTAGTGTCTTGTTATATGTGATACGAAAGTAAACTAAGAATGCTAGAAGCGAGACCTAGATGCTAAATATGAGATTATGGTAAAATAAAAATGCTAGATGCGAGACTTATATGCTAGTTGTTGGATGAGAGACATGTATGTTATATGTTATGTGCTACATGCTAGATGCGAGACTTAGATTCTAGATGTTAGATGCGACACCTGGATTCTAGGTTCCATATTATAGATGGAAGGCAGAGGTAAAATAAAAATACTATATGCGAGAACTAGATGCAAGATGTTTGATACGAGACCTGGATGATAGATGCGAGATCGAGTTAATTGTGCTTGTGAAAACATAAAATAAAATAAAAATAAAATCATTCATTGATCTATTTTTGTTCGTCTTGAAAATAAAACTAGTGGTATTTTCAGTTCTGTTTTCCGAATTACACTTTCAAAGATACAGACTTTCAAAAATTTCAATAAAAAATTGAAAAACAAATGTATTTGATGTTTTTTTATAAGGTGGTATTTTTATAGATAATTTGGATATGGTAGTTATTACTCCGTCCATTTGGATTTAAATATAATTTTAAAAAAGAAATATATTCCACACTAAATGATGTTTTACGTATACCAATAAAGCTTTTACCTTAAACTGTTATCTCACTACACCACATTGTTTGTCGATTGTATTTTTACTGAGGGCTCGTTGTTTGGTTGTTATTCTCTTGCTCGATCATCTCTCTCACTATTGACCGATCATATATTTTTTAGATCTTGTCGTTTGGTCATCACTCGTTTGCTCGATCATCTTTATTTCTATTGATCGAGCATATTATTTATGTAGGCTTGTATGATTGTCCATTTATCCCATTGAATTCTCAGTCGCCATCTTGTTATTTACCAATCTCACCTCATCATTATAAGGGATATAAACCATATTAGGGGTATAGCCTTATTAATACTTCTCCTAATCATTTACGTATGATTTTGTGTGGTGATTTTTACATAGAGGAATACAAATAAAGGCATACGAGGTATGCTACACATGTGATCGTTCGTTGTATGACATATGTCGAATTTGTTTTGATTTTTCACTAATTATGATGCCACGTATGCGGGTGCTCCTTGTCAATTCAATAATACCACGCGTCAGCTGCTTTTGTTGACCATGCCGTCACATGGACATCTTAAAAGTTTCTTCCACGTACATGAGTATGACGGCGTTTCGAATTTCATACTGTTTGATATGTTTTATTTTCTATATATGCATATCAGGTATGATACTGTAGGTTGTTGATCGCCTCTACATCGATCGGTTGAATATAACCGAGATGTTTTGTATAAAAGTTGAATAATAAAAAATAAATTCAATATGTTTTATTTTGAATTATCTGAAGAGGGAAATAACAGAATACTTGTGTTGTTTTCATCATCATCGTTCTTCAACTACTACGTACGCAAGGGCTTTTAAGAGAGTAATTCACATGTGAAATAATTTATCCCATTCCTAATTATGGTATCCATAGCTATTTAGGGGTAGAAATTTTGGGTTTAGCTGAATGTGGTGTTTAAGATGCTCAGTATTCATTGTCAGAAAATCCTAGATACACAAGGTGCATAGTGTAGGCGTGACATAAACATTCATGCTCAAAAACTCCATATGTGTTTTCAACTTTCTACTGATAAATTATCTTTTGGCCTGTCAGAAATGGCTTGTAAAAGGGTTTAAAATAAGAAAGAACGATAAAAGTACGCAACCCACAGCCTTCCACCTAAGGATAAGGTGGAAAATAAGGAATTTGCAGACCATTTTGTTTGGTCGACTGTCGAAAACTTACAAACATATTACATAAAAAAGGTCATTGTAGGTTTAGGTTATAGTATGCTTTCCCTGATTCAGTTGAGATTTGATTACTTGAAGTGGATGAGCAACCTCACATTGGTCGAGAATAGGAGACCTATTTTTACGATACTATTTTTGAATGAGACTTTGCTTGTCTCTTCCCCGACTTATCAATGAGTTCTTTAGGTATATTCACATATATATCACTCAGTTAAACGTGAATAGCTAGCGAATAATATAGTATACTTGTTATTTCTAAGATGTTAACATCCACATCTCTCTAGGGGTTTTCAATCCAATGTGGATGTATAAGAGTTATCGATGAACCTTTTCTTCATTACATATAGATGCGAAGTGGGAGTAAAATTGTCAATTTCATTAGTCAGGAAAATACTGGAAGACATCTTTTGTTTTCGTGTTGGGTAATTGGGAACACCTGATTAGTGAGGAAAATATACAATTGGAGAGGAGATGTATGCAGCCATGTAAGCTAGGACTTGTGATGTTTTTGTTATTAAGGATTGTTAAATCTAATGTATTGATATATGTTTATGTATTGCTGAAGATACATACTCGGACAAATACAAAATACTTTGGAGAAAAATATACGAGAGGCCTAAAATAAACCCTTTGGAGGGGTTTTCGGTTGCGGTGTATTCAGTGTGGTCGCTAGAGTATCATCGCTTGTTTATAAAAGTAAAATTCCTTTTAGATGGGATGTGGCCAATACCCAAGTTGACCATTATTAATGAGGGATTTTCCAAGTTTACTGCAATGGGGCAGGTGGCTAACTCTAATCGACTATGTGGCTTGTTATTAGAGCGTGTTTATAACAAGAATCTTGGTTATATTGGCTTGGACATTCCAATGAAAATGATTTTCAAAGAGGATGAAGTGGTGTCTCATAGAGAGGGTGCGAAGAAGAATAGAGCCAATCGAGATGTTGACCTTGGCCATCAAAAACCAAAAAATAAAAGGAAAAATTTAACTCATGGACTTTATCCCAATATTCGTGTTGCAAAGCTTAAAGATACACCAAGCCCATCAGAATAGAGGGATTTGAGCAATTTTATAATGGTGTGACTTTCCACTATGGGTAGCGGAGAAGTGAGTCAGAACAGTCCCTCGTCATCTGAGGTTCATGGACAATTAGAGTAAATGACACTTACAAAGAATTACATCATGGTCGGTTAACAGAAGAGCATTTGTGATGTTACCGAAGCCTCTGGTTCGGAGAGGCTAACGATTATTGCTAACTCAAGTACCTTAGATACTCGGGAGGAGGTTGTCATCATGAAGGTTACCAACAACAAGGGTTGCAAAAAGAATAATGTTATTTCTCAATTTGCGCATGATAGGGTTTAAATGGTTGGCCTCAGAACAAATCTGCTCGCGGTCTTTGGTCATGAGCTAACAATAGTTTATTATCTTTTGGTTTGGGTTCACATCAGTGAGCAGACTATCTTTGGCTCCACTATTTCCTCTACTGAAGGTCATGCAACTTATAGCCTTTTAAATTAATATATATTGTATGTCGTAAACTATAAAAATTGCTTGGACCAATAGCTTGACACTTATCATTTTCGAGGGATTATTTCATGACCTCATTTTATCCATGAAAAACTTTGGCTTGTGGCTTTGTATTTATCCTATATATAATATGTGTTATATTTATTCAAAATCCTTACATGTATACAAAATGATGAATTCTTCCTGATTGTATGCATGTTCACTAATGTGTCTTATGGTGATTAATTGAGTTATAAGATATACCTCCCATTTAAAATTTTATTAACGAGGTGTAGTGGGGGTTGTTGATATTGTATATGGTTGGGCTTAAACATTATATAGATCATTAACTATTCTTCCATGCACTAATGGTTAAAGCAGCATGCCTAATTAATAGTGAATAAGTGAATTTTGGTCAATTATCATACACGACTATTATATTCATGCAGCCAAGCTCAATAATATATGGTCAAACATATTTTGATGATATGGTTAAAAATACTGAAATAAAAGAAAGTAACACCATAGTACTAGGGTCAGATGGTTCCTACAACAATGTTTTTTATAAACCACATTTGTCAAAGCATCATAACATATTTCATTATCTTCACAACAAATCAACATATATTCTTATAATTATCTTCTTTATCTTCGGATCATCACTTCTACTTTTCACTAATCCCTAACAACACATTTAACATTTTTATCCAAATTTTGCTTCTTATTGCTTATGATGTAGCCCAAAAAGTTCAAACAAAAACCTTTTTAATTTTATTTTATTCAAATATCTTATATTATTCAAATCAAATCTAATTAGTATATTAGTATATTAATATTTCTGATTGTACACATTCATAACCTTAATATTTCCAAAGATGAGGAATTTGTACTTTTAAACCATCCAAATTTATCAATTAAAAACTAGTTTTAATTTATAAAAATCTGCATTTTCTTAAAGAACTGGTATGCAGGTTAAAAATATTTTTAATGAAATTTTCATATAATTATGTATTTAACAATTTCTATTATACAATCATTGGTTTCAGAAAAATAACACAAAAATAATAGTTTTATGAGCTTGGATATATCTGCGGGTTTTGTTTGATTTTTATTGTTTAAAATTGGTTGAGTCGACATTAACAGTTTTATAATTTTTTATAATTTAATATTTTAAATTTGGTGAATTAAAAATGTCATTAGATGGATTGAAGCCGTGAAATGAGAATAAAGAAAAAGCTGATTTACAATGTTAGTACATAACGAAAAAATTAAAAAACAAAAAAGTTAAATATTTTTTTTAAAATTAAATAATACTTAAATCTAAAATCAAATATTACTTTATTTAAAAAATTGTTTTATTAATATTTGATTTTATTTTATAAATAATTTTAAAGTTCACTTATTGAAATTTGAGTTATTTTAATCCAAAATTTATATTTTCCATCCACTTTAGATTTATCAAAAATCTAGTTCCAATTTGAATTTACTTATTAGGATGATTCAGTTACAGTAAGAAAGAATGGGAAAAGCTCTCTCAAGAATCCCTCTCTCTTTTTCAAAGTCTCATTTCAAACTCTAGCCGCCGACAATCTTTTTGGAGCTCAATTAATCAGATAAGCTCTACCTTTCTGTTCGATTCGACTTCCTCAGTAAGCTAAGATCTCTTTCTTCTTCAATCTCAAAGAATTTTAGAAATCCAGTCTTCTTTAAGAACTTTTGAATCATAGTTAAAGGGAAGGAAAAGCTCTTTCAAAAGGTTTGAACTCCTGAAATCTCTTCTTCAAATGAATGAGTCTCAAGATCAATCTCACCCTGATATTGTCTTGAACTCATCTTAAATCCAAGAAAATAAAAAAGTTCCTCTATTATTCAACATTGTTTGAGATCCACCTGAAATTTAAAAAGGGTTTAGGTTTTAACTCGTTGCTGAACCCCCAGATCAAGATAGTGTTGCTATTTAAAATGGGATTAGGACTCCATTTGCTAAAGATTCACAGATATAAGAATTTCCACCACTTCCCTCTAATAACGTGGTTCAACTCAATGACGAAGGACCAATTACTCACTCATAATCAGTCTGGTCAACAACAAATCAACACCAGAGGAATGGAGATCCAAAAACCAATGTCGATGTTATAGGAAGCACCAACAAGCCCTTCATTTACTCAAGGATCTCA
This sequence comes from Limnanthes douglasii subsp. nivea, assembly GCA_036936605.1. Lineage (NCBI taxonomy): Eukaryota > Viridiplantae > Streptophyta > Magnoliopsida > Brassicales > Limnanthaceae > Limnanthes > Limnanthes douglasii. Next base: position 206,619,789 of record JAUPFV010000002.1, read on the forward strand.
TTTCAAGATAAAGAAGGTCACATGGCTATCTTCTTCCAAGAGACAGATAAGAACTGCTTAATTATTTATTCTAAAATTACCATAGTTGTAAAATTTAGTTTTCAAAAACCTAGCCTCATTGAATTTAAAGTCTTGAGAAAAAAATTAATTTCACTGGTATATACAATATAACAATATATGATTATCTTCGTGTCTTTATAGAATTTAATAATAATCAAGATATTAAAAAAATATGGAAGTGAAATGTCTGGAGTATAGGTAACTATACTTTCAGAATTCTTAAATGGTCCTTAAACTTCAACCTCAAATCAAAATATCCCAAGACTTCGGTTTGGATTTCATTTCCTAAAATACCTCAACATCTGTATAACCAAGACACCATCACCAACCTGGCTAAAGCTATTGGCACACCTTTAGCCACTTGGATTCCTTTCAAGAACCGAGCAAGCTTTAACTGTTGTAAAGCTTGGCTAGTTGTTGATGCGTCTTGTCCTCTTTCGAAAACTATTTGGGTATGTTTTGGTGAAAATGATGGATATTGGGAGGATATTAGATATCCCCTAATATTTTCATATCTATAAGCATTTAGGTCATTCTTACTTTAAATGTAACAAATATCAAATAAATCAAACCAAAAATAAAAATATTAACTCTATTAATGTTGATGTTTTGCTCACACACAAAACCTTCAATCCTCCCACTAAAGTTTGGGTATAAAAAAGTAAATCTATCGTTATTAACCTTAACATCACCCAATCATCTCTCATTTCCAGCCCTCAAAACAACTATAAAAATTATAATGAGCGTATTGGTACTGACAATACTCCCAAATCAAATACTGATCATGTTCCCTCTCAAACTATCTTGCAATATATAAATATTGATCATTCTATAAATAATTCTCTAGAAAATAATCAAATCCCTGAATATGTCCTCAATACTAATAAGAATAACGTAACTTCTGTTTCTAAAGACATTAACCAATATGATATAATTGAGGCCCTCAACTTGACAAATAAGTAAATCTTTTAATATATTTAATGATATGGACAATTCTGATTTTGATCATGAAATTATAGTCTCCTTAAAGACTGACAACCCTCCTAATTTTCCAAAAAAATATGACAAAAAATATTTCTACAAGACTTTCAATAATAATCATATAAGAACCAGATCCAAAGACAAGACTAAACAAAGAACACCAACCTGACCCAATTCAAAGGATCTTCCAGATCTTCAACAAATTCATCAAAATGACCCTCACTCAATGCCCATAGGGTTGAAAACAAAGGCACTATAAGAAGAATAAAATCCATAATTAAAAGTGAGTATGTTGATTCCATATCTCTACAAGACCCTATGATATCAGTTACTAATGTTAATAAATTATCTAAGAAATTAGGTTTCCATCACAGCTTTGCAAATGTTAATAATAAAATTTGGATTTTCTGGCCTGATCAATTCACCATTCAAATCGTGATAAAGCATAATCAATTCCTCCATATCTCCATCAATCACATTTTTAAAAATGTAGAAGTTCTTATTACCATAATTTATGCTAAATGTAATAAATCCCAAAGAACTGTTCTTTGGGATCAACTTAGAAATCTTTCTGCTACTATGCAACCTTGGTTGCTAGTAAGAGACTTTAATGAAATAACTTATGTTTCTGAGAAAATTGCTTGCTCTTCTCTTAAGTTAAGAGGAATTGATGAATTTAATAATATGATCTTTGATTGTAATCTGGAGAATCCTGGATATTCATGATCTAATGTTACTTGTTCTAATAACAATAAATGGAAGTGCCTCGACAGAGCATTACATAATGCTTTCTGGAGGGATACTTTTGATATCACAAAGGTGAAGCATCTGGCCAGAACTGGCTCAGACCATTCACCTTTAGGTTTATTCTTGTCAAAAAACTCAACCAAACCAAAAAGTCATTTTATATTTCAAAACATGTAGTATCTTCACAATGATGTTTTAGAAATTGTTAATCAAAGCTGGAAGGAAAATTCATATGGTGACCCCATATCAATTTCTGGTCAAAACTTAAAAGACTTAAATTAAAATTTAAAAAAATGGAATAATGATGTTTTTGGCAATATCTTTGGCAGTATTACCAAAGCTGAGGATGAAGTTAGATTCGTTGGATCTTGTCTAGAAATGTCTAAAACTTCCAATAACAAAATGAATTTAAAAAAATCCATATCAAATCATCTTAACCTTTTGTCCAGAGAGGAAGCCTTTTGGGAACAAAAGAGTACCACTCTCTGGATTAAATATGGAGATCAAAACACAAAATTTTATCACAATTATGTCAAGAAGATACTGAAAAAACAGAATTCATGCCATTAATCATAACAATAATTGGATTGGGGATCCCTCCTCCGCGGGGGCATCTGTCGTGGAATACTTTAAAGAAATATTAAACAATGATTATGTTCAACTTGATATTGAAAACATATTAAATATCATTCCTTCTATCTTTATTGATCATGATAATATTATTCTAACCATTCATCCTTCCGTTGATGAAATCCACAAAGCAATTTTGTCCTTAAACATTAATAGTGTATCTAGAGTTGATGGTTTCAACTCCATATTCTACAAACATTTTTGGGATATTATCAATCAAAACATTTTTAATGCTAATTCTGCTTATTTTAAAGGTTTAAATTCCCTTAGTGGCATTTACTCCACTGCCATTTGCTTTATCCCGAAAACCAATTCTCCTAAATCTTAGCAGGATTTTAGACCAATTAGCCTATATACAGTATTCAACAGAATATTGTCCAAGCTTATCAATAATAAAATTTCTAGTTTTTTTCCCTAAAATCATCTCTGATGTTTAGGGAGGTTTTGTTGAGAATAAAAGCATCGATGATAATATCCTGATCACTCATGAATTATCTCATTATATCAATAAAAAGACCACAGGTAGCAACATCATCCTTGACCTTGATATAACTAAGGACTTCGATTCAATTTTCTTTAAGTTTATATACACTATTCTCCAAGCCTTTGGCTTTAATAATAATTTTATTCAGTTAATTAAAAGAGGAATTTAGCACACATAATACTCTATTATTATTAATGGAATATCTCATGGTTATTTATCTTCCAGCAATGGTGTTAGACATGAAGACTCTCTTTCTCCCAGCATGTTCATCATTGCTGAAGAATACCTCTTAAGAGGTAGTAAAAGTCTCTTATCTTCTAATCCATCACCGTAATTCAAGGCCAAATGTATCAACATACCTTTGATATAGCTAAGGACTTCGATACAATTTTCTTTAAGTTTATACTACCCTCCAAGCCTTTGGATTTAATAATAATTTTATTCAGTTAATTAAAAGAGGAATTTAGCACACATAATACTCTATTATTATTAATGGAATATCTCATGGTTATTTATCTTCCAGCAATGGTGTTAGACAGGGAGACTCTCTTTCTCCCAGCATGTTCATCATTGCTGAAGAATACCTCTTAAAAGGTATTAAAAGTCTCTTATATTCTAATTCATCACCGTAATTCAAGACCAAAGATATCAACATACATTGCCTTTTTTTTGCAGATGATTTGATTATCTTTACCAATGGTGCCCTTAATAATGTCAAAAAAGTTTGTGACTTTCTTGTTAATTATCAATATGTGTATGGTTAAAATCTTAACAATAACAAGACAACTTTTATTCCTTCAAAACATATGAATAGAATTAGAATCAGATCGTTATAATTTTTAACCAATTTTTATTCCAATTCTCTTCCATTTAAGTATATGGGTTCCATAATTCACTATAATAACTTCTCTTGTCACTTGGAAAGCCTAGTCTCTAAAATTAGGACCAAAATCCTTGAGTGGGATAATAACAATCTATCATTTGGTGGTAGATTAATACTGATCCACTCTGTTTTTCTCTCAATCCCCATTTTTCATATGCAAAGTAACCTCATCCACAATCCTATCATTTCCAGAATTAATAACCTTATAAATAAATTTATTTGAGTCTGCAAAGATTCTAATAGCACCATCATATAGTCTAATTGGAATAAGCTTTACTTATTTTTTTTATGAAAAGACCTTAACATCAGAGATCTTAAAGACTCTGAAAAAAAAATTCTTGTAAATTATGGTATAATTTTAGAAACCATAAATATTTTTTGGCATCTTTTATGCATTCAATTTATTGCCTCTCTTCCCACCCTTTACAAATCACTGTTAAACCCACTGATTCTAAAGTATGGAAGAGGATAATTAACATTAGATCTAGTGTTGAAAGCTATATTTTTGGAAGGCTAGTAAATGAGACATCGACTTTTGGTTGGATAAATGGTCTCATTCCCATCCGTTTATAACTCTTTCAAACAACAATGATAATTCTTGGTATAACCAAATCAAAGTTTTTGAATTCTGGCTTAACAACTCTTGGAACATCCCAAAGCTCCAAGATCATGTTCTTTGATAAGAAAATATAACTTTGAAGACTAAAATGTAAATGAATAAAAAAAATTATGACAGATTGTATAATCATAGGAGAGATTTAAAGCTTTACGTTTTAATGAGGTACTACTATGTAATTAGACCCATTTTGTAAATATTTCAGTTAAAGCTCAAGTGTTTGCGCCTCTATATAAAGGCCAAGGTTAAACTAAGAAAGCTCCCTGGCTTTTGAGATTAACTACTTTTATCTCTTGACTTTCTCTCTCTAGAAACTACTTCTCTCTACATCCTTTTATTTCTCTCTATTTTACTTTGTGAAACCAGTTAAACACTTATCAAATTGGCGACTCCACTAGGGACCGGATCACCGATTGATGCCTAGACTGTTTCTGTTCGATTTTTCTCTTTTGTTCCCGTTCGAATCTTTGAAAACTGCTTCAATCAACAATGAATCCAAGAAATGAAAATGATCCACTAGTTCGAGCAGCTGTCAAAACGTTAAAAAGGGATTTGCACAGATTTGATGATAGGCAGGATGAATCTGTTTGGATTCGAAAAACTCAATCGAACATTGAAATGAAAATGAATCAACTATTGGATAAAATTACAGCTCTGAATGAGAAGTACGACCAGAGAGAACAAAAAATCCAGTCAGTTAGGCTGAAATCAGAAGTAAGACAAGTGGATGACAAAAATGACTTGGCGACCAGTCTGATCAATCTTTCACAGCTCGCCATGTTAGAAGTGAACAGAAAAAGCGTGTTTTAAATCTTCTAAGGAGTGTTAAACTTCACGAAAAGATAAAAAAGACAAACAAAGGTATATCATGTCCAGTGATGAAGAAATAGAAAATTCAGGATCTGATTTTAAGAGGTATCGAGGATCTTCGAAATAAGAAAAAGATCGACCTCGAAAATCATAAAAGGATTATAAAGCTATGAAGGAAAGTATACAACGATACTTGAGGGAAGCTGATTGGTGTGAAGGGTACACATCGAACAAATATAACGTGGTGGATGATCAGAATTTATACGTTGTGATGGGAGCTGGGAATGACAATAAATATGTCTAGGGTTTTGACTCGAGAAACTCTCTCTAACAAGTGAGATACGATCTATCACCCTTCCGAAACGGTTTGATATTTCTAAATTTGACAAATTCGATAGGATGCAAGACCCTGACGACCACATCGAACAGTTCAAAATTACATGATGAATTTCGAGGATGATGATAGGTTGGTGTGTCGAGCTTTCTCTCAGATGTTCAAAGGAACAGCGTTGAAGTGGTAAATAAAATTATGAGGGGGTCAATTTCAAATTTTAGAGATTTTTATATACTTCTTTCCGAAGACAGTTTGTGGGGAGCAAAGAAATGCGAGCGAATATAGATACGATAATTCAATGCAAGCAAGCAGTGGGAGAAAAATTGAAGGACTACACTAAGCGGTTGTCTTAACCAAGGCTGGTTTAGACAATTGTGAGGAACTGGTAGCAATGACAACCTTTCGACAAAGATTGTTACCATGAGAACTAGCAAATTAAATGAAAAAGCGAAGAGCTTTGACTTTTGGAGCATTGGTGGCTCAGGTAGAGGACCAAATCAAAGTAGAAGAGTTGACCAGAGTTTGAGGAGTAGTTGGAACTAGTCAAAAGTACTCAGGGCAGGTGCTAAACAATCAAGGACAATCTTCAAATTCATCCCAACCGGCACGTCCGGAGAATAACAACAATTTACCTCCTCGAACTAGGGGATATTCAAATCAAGCATCAACGTACCAGTTTCATAGGTCGAGGCCCAATCATTGGATAAGGCCTGAGTATTATACCGATCTAACTGAGAGTGTTGCTACAATCTATGAAAGAGCCAATGGGTATGTAAATTTCAAGAAGCCTGTCATGATAAATAGGCCAAGGGATGAACGAAATAACAGGGTTTGTAAGTATCATAATGACATCGGACATGACACTGCGGACTGTAATGTGTTGAAAAAGGAGGTACATGCATTGATTGATAATGGAAAGTTGTTGGCCTATGTAAAAGGACGGAGCAACGCGACAAAGGCTTATATTGCATCGACTTCACATTCAGCAAATCCTAATACACCGGCAGAACACTTAATGATTATGGATACAAAGATTGATGATTTTAACGTTACATCGGAATATTTATATGAAAATCCGGATAGGTTGGTTTTAATGACAGTTGACGAGCCAGTGAAGCAAGGCCATGCTCGAATTCTGTGTGAGTATTTTGAGTTATTGGAAATTTTCAGAGGCGATACCATGGCTGGCAATACTAACAACTCTAGAAAAAGGCATATAGTGATCCTAGCTACTCAGATAAAGGGAAAGATATCTACTCATCTATATGAAAATAAAGATATTCTCTTTATTCTTTTTGATGGAGATGATTTAAGAGGCACTACAAGACCACATGAAGATGCAGTGGTTATTGGAGCTGAGGTAGCTGGTGTCGAAATCCGACACGTGCTAAGACACAGGGAGCTCTGCAAATGTCCTTTTCATGACAACTTATGATCGAATGCGCAACCCTTCTCGGATTTTCCAATCAGAGTGTACTATCATTGTTTTACTGGAGTAACGGCACAAGTAATTGAGGAATTTGAGGGAGATGTAAGCTTGGGTGAGGGGTCTTTCAAAAAGAAGGTTCAAGTACTATTTATGATGGTGAATTGTCCAACAAGCTACAATGCCATTTTGGAAGATCTTGGCTATCAAGGATGTATGGAGTTGTGTCAACAGCCCACCAATACTTTAAATATGTCATCGGTGGTCGTCCAAAGTGATCAAAATTTGCTAGAGAATGTTATGTCACCGCTATTCGAATTCAAGGGTCGAGCATTGGTGATAAAATGGATGAATAGCAACCAAATGGGGTTGACCTCATATCTCGAGGAGGGGGTTGACGATCCGAGGGAAACCATGGGTTCTTTGATAGTAAGGCAAAATATCGAGGAATATACTTTTCGTAATGGAAAATTTCTTCCAATAGAAACCTTACTAACTCCAATTTTACGTTAGCTATTGCAGTTTTTGTCTCATAATTTTGATGTTTTTGCTTGGAAAATAGAAGATATAATATGAGTTCCAATCGAGGTGATTTTCCATATCCTCGTAATTAATCTGAAAGTCAAACCTGTTATATATAAAAGGTGGGCATTTTCTTTTGAGAAAGCAGAAGCAATTGTTTCTAACGAGGATCGCTTATCAAAGGTCGGACATATAAGGGAGTCGCAATATCCTTTATGGACAGAAAACCCAGTGGTGGTTAAGAATAAGAATGAGAAATGAAGAATGTGCGTGGATTTCACAGATCTGAATCAAGTTTGTCCTAAAGACCAGTTCCCTGTTTCTCGAATAGACCAACTAATTGATTCCACTTTAGGAATTAAAATATTGACCTTTATGGATGGTTTTGCAGGGTATAATCAAATTCATATGGATCCAAAGGATCAAGAGAGTACTACATTCATCACGGATCAAGGCTGGCATTGTTATAGGGTTATTCCCTTTGGGTAAAAGAATGTTGGAGCCACATATGAGAGATTAATATGTAAAGCCTTTGCTTCTTAGATTGGAAGAAAAATAAAGGTGTATATTGATGACATGGTGGTTAAAATCTTAACAGATGATGCACACTTTGAAGATTTAGAGGAGACTTTTTTGAATTTAAGAGTAATTATGCTAAAGTTGAATCTAGAAAAGTGTACCTTTGGAGTTTGATCAAGAAATGTTTTGGGTTATATTATTAGTGAAAATGAAATAGAAGTTGGCCCAGAATAACTGAAAGTTGTGGTATCAATGAAATCTCCTTGAACTATCAAAGAAGTACAAATTTTAACAAGGAGGTTAGTTGTTCTTAACAAATTTATTTCTAGATTTTCAGATAAATGTTTTCCTTTCTTTCAAGTGTTACGAAGACCAAAATAGTTTGAATGGACCTCGGAGTGTGAAGCAGCATTTTTAAGCATTAAAGATTTATTGTCATCACCTGAAATACTATCCAAGCCTCAAAGTGGAGAACAACTCTCTTTGTATATTACAGCATCAAATTTTGCGGTAAGTGTAGTGTTGATAGGTGAAGATTTGGGAATTTTGAAGCCGGTGCATTATGTCAGCAAGAGTCCGGTAATAGTAGAAAAAATGTACTTCAAGCTCGAAAAATTGGCTCTAGCTTAAGTGATGGCTACCATAAAATTGCACCCTTATTTTCAAGCTCACAATATTGAGGTTTGAACTTCGTTCCCACTAAAAAAATGTACTACATTGCCTAAATATTTCTGGGAGGATGACTAAGTCTTCAGTTGAGTTGGAAGATTTTGATATCACCTTTTCACCTCGAACGACTATTAAGGATCAAACCTTAGCATATTTTCTTGTTGAATTCCATTCAAGCACATCAGATGAAGAGATTAACAAGGAAGCTTTTCCAAGCAGTTCGACGTGGATAGTTTGAACCGATGGGGGTTCTAACATTTTAGGGTGCAGTGCTGGAGTTCAATTGATTGCTCCATCTGGAGAAGCAATGTTTCAATGCATTAAGTTTGGGTTTCATGCTTTGAATAATGAAGCTGAATATGAAGTTGCATTAGCTGGTCTAAGGTCGGCAAATATTTGTGGGGCAACTTCAGTTCGTTTAGAAACAGATTCCTAGTTAGAAGCAAATCAAGTAGCTAGAACTTCCGAAGCTAAAAAGGATAAATTAATTTTATATCTTCGAGAGCTTCGGACACTGACTCTCCTCTTTGATCATGTTACTGTAAAAAAAATTAGTCGAGAAAACAATACAGTTGCTGATTCTTTGGCAACAGTCGCTTATTCAGACAAATATCCTTAGATTTTATTATAGGAGAGTCCTTGGATTTTAACCTATTTAGAGCAATGTGAGCACACTGAGGAGGTATTCTTAAATCCATATACAATCTGATGTGATTGGAGAACTAACATTCTGAATTTATTATTAAGAGAAACGTTGCCCGAGGATATAAAATTAGCTAAGAAGCTGAGAGGCAAAGCATTTGGCTATATGGTGTTAGATGGGGTTTTGTACAAAAACAATCATTGAGTATGCCATTATTACGATGTTTGAGAATGAATCACAGGAAATTCTGTCATAATTACATGATGGAGAGGGTTCAACACATCGCGGAAGACTTGGTGGGACATTTGCCGAAGCTTCTGGAGGAAGACAAATAATTATTGTGGCAGTGGACTATTTTATGAAGTGGGCAAAAGCTGAACCATTGTCTGGGACAAAGGCCAAGGATATAATTAAATTCATAGTAAACAGTATTTGTTACTGTTTTGGAATGCCTCAAAAAATTACCACGGACAACGGTCCGCAGTTTAATAATGAAGAAATAGCTTCTTTTCGTGCTTTTAAGGGGATAAGACCATGTTTTTCCACACTTTTCATCCCTAAACAAATGGCCAGGTAGAAGATCATTGGATTTTCCTCATACGTTTTTGGAAAATGAACAATCAACTCTCAATTTTGGGTAAATTGCGAGTAGGGTACTCGCGATTTGCCCGAAATTGCAAAAGGGCTATTCACAATTTTACCTGTATTATTTAATTGAGCATTTTTGACCTCGATTTGACTTGCATATTCATCTCGCTAGTTTTTGTATTACATTTAAACATATAAAAATATGTTTTTTTCAATTTCAAGATGCCTCCTAAACAGCAAACTCATGTTCGACAGTTAGGATCATACAGTGATACGAAGGAGCATGAGCTTGTTCTATCGTCACGGTCAGTTAAGCGTAGGCCTCGCACTGCCACTCCTGCGCCGACTATATCCCTTGTGCTTGGGAGTCTGGATCAGAGAGTTAATCCCCACGGGTCGGCTTTTTATCCGGACTAAACACAGCATGAGGCATACATCATGTTTATGGAAGATGTAAGTTATGATTTGTTTGACCTGAAGTGAAGGCTTTTTATATAATTTTTAACTTACTGAAATATTGTGTAGGTTCGTCGACCGTCGCGGTACTACGCGATGTACGGTACCCATCGTGCATGGGATCTTACCGGGCAGGGCAGGGTGAGACAGCGGGTTATGATGTCTTGTTTCACTCCCCTCGTTGGTGTCTTGGAGCGTTGGAGTACCAACGTGCACCTGGTAGATGTGTTTATCGAGAGGTGGAATTCGGAGATCAACAACTTTCACTTCTCATTCGGTGAGATGACCGTGACGTTAGACGACTTCCATTCTATCAGTAATCTTTCGGTCACAGGTGATGACACTATGTCTGATGCTATGGTAGAATGTGCCACTAGGGGTTATTTGTTACACATGCTAGGTTGTTGTATTCTGTTGAACAAGATGGGGAACAGTATATCGTTAGATTACTTGCAGTTTGTAGAGCGGTATAAGACATCTGTTAGATATAACTCGGTTCAGCATTTATTAGCTCAGACGTATCACCATCTCGGGAAGTCGTCCATACACAGCACATTAGAGATAGCTGGTTTTGTTGCCATGTTGGAGATGTGGATATACAGTCACCCCCCTTCTTGATTACGGTCAACACTCTCTACGAACCTTGTATGCCTACTATGTGCAGATATGTACCTCAACCTTATCGTGCGGATGATGAGACTCGTATCAACCTCCACCATTTATTGTCTTCATTCAGAGAGCACAATGTAAGTTACGAGGATTTGTTTTGTTTATTAGTCATTCTTTTATTATTACTTCGCGTTGATGTAATCATTTTTTAATTATGGTGTAGGTCTGGTTCATGTCTTACGAGGATATAGGCGAGCATTTCCCTTGCTGCGTTGTGGCCTATATAGACCATACGCTGAAGACGTTTGACATAATTGAGGCGTATTATCCATTACGGGTCGCTCGTCAGTTTAGACATATTCAGGATATACCACCGGGGCTGCGACCTATTTTACTAGCAGACAGAAGGAGGCGTATCGACACGCGCTATTTGTGGGATGAGGCTACATGGAGCTCATGATAGTCGTGTCGTTGATCCGAGGATTCATGATGACAAATATGCTATAGACGGTCCTTGTACAACCTCTTTGTCTGATGTATGGATCCAGAACCACCTATGGTATACCCTGATTGATCCTACGTTCAAGTTATCCGGTGCACATGTTCCAGATACCCCGAGAGCGATTACTTTGGAGGCACGGCTATTTGACTTGGTTGATCATGTGATTGATGGATATTATAAAGCGGACGAGATGACTATGAAGGAGATGTGTCGAGAGATGCATGAGTGTTCACTTCTGGCGCACCGGTACCGCGTGACTGATTGAGTGGATTTGTATTGTATGACTACTTATGATTTGCACCGCGTGACTGATTGATGGATATACTATCTTATGTTTTGGCTTTGGTTGTTATTTTAGTTTTTAGTTTTTTTTAGTTATTCTGAATTTCTTGTGATTGATGTTTTTATTCTCAATTTTAGTTTTTAGTTTTCATTTACATTACTAAATTCTAAATTATAAAATAAAATAATAATCAAACCCACATAGTTAATTTTTTACTTAAAAAACACGCGTACATAAAATTTCACTTAAAAACCTGCGTACATAGTAGGATAGTTGAATGCAAACAACTTAAGACCCGAAAAACAATAAAAAAAACAACTTAGGAAAGCATGCAAACTCAAAACAAAAGGGAATAAATCAGGATGCTTAATCGTCGAAGTCATATCCCATGTTGTCTTCAGAATTATGCCCTCATCCATTTCCGCAAACTTATCCTCAAGATACACTACCATATCCCTAATGATGTAGTCCACAATCGTCATGCTCCAGATAGTAGCCGCTTCTTGAATGGAAAATAAAACAAACTCTGGAGCGGTTTGACAGAAAGGTACCGACGTCTAATTTTGTTACGGTTGTGCACAACAAGATCTCATATTCCTTCACGACCATAGTTGAAATATATCATACAGAGGACATCTCAAAAAACGCATCGTTGGTATCTTCCCCCATCTCTCGGCTGTCAACCTTCACCTCCTGAAGCATATGGTAGTCTTCGTCGGGCGTAAACTCCATGTGTAAAAGTATTTATGTTTTTTTTTTGTTTTTTAATGTTTGATGGTTATCATGTTGCATGATATTACATATCCTTTTATAGGTGATTTCCAATTTAGGTGGGACTTGATTTTGGCGGGAGCATCATTTGGTGAGAGTCACAGTTGGCGGAAGTTGATATTAGGTCTCATTATAGCGAGACCCCTAATAATAGAACCTCCGCTATAGTGAGACCCATAATAATGCCGAACGGGATGTCTGTACGCTTGTAAGTATTAGGTGTCACACAATTATTGGTCTACTTGGTTTGCGTTATCCTTATCTTACAAATTTCGTTTATTGATTGGTCTACTAGGATTACGCTATCTAAAGTCAATAAATAAAAATTCCGCCATAATCACTCTTCGTATACCCAACTTTGTGCCAATAAACATTTGGAAACAATAACAAAAAAAATAAAAACGAGGATACTATTGATGGATTTTAGTGTGGCTGAATACTACCATTTAGTTCAAGCGGTGAAGGTTTTATTTCGAGAGATGTCTGAAGACTCGAGCAACGCTTTCTTCGAACATGTCTTGTGTAGGATGTATTTCAATTACGGTATAGCTGGGGAAACTAGTTACATACCGTGAGGAAGTGAAAACCAAGTATTTAGTTGTTCAACCGCTCGAGCGTTTGATGTTCCTCCCGTTTAAAATTATGAAATAAGAAAAACGTGTGTGGAACATGACAGTCGACGATTTCATTACTACAGAGATGATATTGTATCTGGAGGATAACATTGCATGTATGGATGATGATATTGCCAACGACATCGATGTTAAAGACAATATCGGTTATGACTCCGACTTCTAGATTATATGTTGGCGTTGTTTTATGTTTTGTTTTGTGTGTTGTTTATTGGGTGTTATTTTGTTGTTGTTTCAATGTTTTCCCATGTTTTTGTTTTTATGCTTTAATGTTGGCTAGGTTGATCGTGTTATTGACAAACATTATATGGTACTGTTGTCGTATTTAAGTTTTCCTTTGATTATATATTATGTTATTCGAACAAAACAAAAACAAAAACTAAATTTTTAATTAAAATAGGTGCATACAACATACCATCCAACATACTGAGAAAAACAGAAAAACAGAAAAACGGAAAAACTAAAACAACTAATAAGAAAAAAAACCACAACTTCAAACAACAAGTTAAAGAAACACGAAAACTTGAAACACAAACAAACTAATGTATAATATTGGTAAAAAAATGAGTTTCAAACTCGGGAACTTACAAAAAATGGTAAATGGCAAAATTTTCAGAGGGTTTCGCATACATGGAGTTTGCATTTTAGCTAAACCCGCGAATAGAGAATGGTTGATTTTGTCCAAATTGTGAGCAAGACTGTCGCGATTTTGACAAATTATAGCGTTGCATGTGCTCAATTTTGACAAAAGCAGCCACTGTGTGCTCGCGAATTTGCCACTGTACGAAATTATGGTAATTTTATTCCGTATTTTTTGATGAAATGAAAAGAAATAAGTTAAGATGATTAAAAACAAAATTAATATTTATAATAATGATGAAAGTGGAATTTTTGATATAAACAAACCGTGGTAGTATAGATTACAAACCATAAGGAAATTCAAATAAAGTACTCATAATTGTGAATGAAAAAAACTATGGATGCATCAACAAATCATGAGTCTTCGACTAATTCGTGGACATGTGGTGGCTCTTCGCGTGCGTTCAATGGTTGGGTGGGCTTGATTTGGTTATGTTTGTTGAATCGTTTGTTGAGCGGTATTGCCCAACCGGTTACAGCTTCTTCGGTGCGAAACGGAAACCAAGTAGGATAGATTTCCAGAAGTGGTCCATTCAACACAACCTACACAAATAAAACTAAGATAAATATAAGGTCACAAAATAAGATATAATATTAAAGGATTCATTGGTATACTTAATTTCACGAAATGGTTACCGTGTACAAAACCTATACCAACTTCCATGTTAGGACACGATTGAGGAGGCACACCGCTTAGAGGTAGATACGTGTAGGATTGGTGGAGCGATACGTGGTATACAATACACTGGTATCTAGTGGCTATCACTAAGCCGTAGTCGGGTAACGTCATCCAATGTCGACTACCGTTACCATACATTTAAAAACGTCCAACCTTTTGACTAGGTTATCTATGTGTTGTGAACCATCAAACTCTCTCTCACATAGATCGTGTTGATTTTGCAATTTGTTGATCAAATCCCGTCTAACTTGGTCCCATGAATCGGAGTTACTGTAGACCGTTAAAGAAACGGTATGGAATCCGCAATTACCGTCAGGAGACACGTCTTCAACGCTAGAAATGTACTCATACAAATAGTTGGGAAACCAACTCTCGTAGCCACTAAATTCTTTGTCATTCAATGATTTTTTTCGATCGATTCACTCTCTCCTTCTTAGGTTGAGCCTTAGTTTTCTCTTTCTCTTTCGCTTTGTCTTTTGGTACTAAAAATGTTTTATTAGCTATCGAGACGGCCGAGTTACCTACCGTACCGGGAGTGCTAGCGCCTAGAGTACCATTGTATTCCCACTCAGATGGGTCTCGCTTAGTTGATTTGCCACGGCTGGCTTTTTTCCTACCTTTAGTGGCAACCGGCTCCTTAGGTTCCAAAATATGACTTCTAACGGGATCTAGGATTTGCATCATCCTATTTATGATGTGATCTTGGACGTGTGCACCGTAACCACGGATGGTGCTATCTATTAAGGAGAGTTTTCTCGTGAGCTCGTCTTCAGTACCAACCTCATCCTTAGCTTTGATCTTTAACGTACTCTAATAAACATCAAACTCATTTTTCTAATCGCCCTTCATTATTTATAAATCAAATCTAACTCACATGCACATGGTAAATTATGAGTTTTCCTAATAACACAACCACACATTCCGGGAGTGAACCATATTTTCCGTTTCAAGATTTATCTTTATTAATTCTATAGCCGTACATGAAAGTTCACATTTGATGTCCTTATAGATAGTTTTATTAACCCCCTAATTGAGTTTCTTGGACGATACCTACTACGCTCGAAGGATTCGAAAATGTTAGAGTGTTAAGCGGTAAGCAATGCATGAACGTTTTTCCAAAATTGCTCAAACGTGCATAGACTACTACCGATTGATCGCTTGAGGCTCGAGTGAGCACTCTCCGTCGTATAACGTAAGGTAAAATAAATTAGAAGTCTAACACTTAATATTAAAAACTAATGTATGGAGATGGTAATATAACTCACCGATTGCTAGTTTGATTGCTGAAATGTTTAATCTTGTTCGTGTGGATATTGAGAAATTTGTGCCCATAATTGGCTATTCATTGCTTTATCACGTACTCGACAACCATTGGACAAAATGCGTATGTGTGGTATAACTCGACAAGGTTTTTGTTATAATCTTCAAGCGTGGCGGAATAGGCAACCCTTTGATAATATTCGACGAACTCATCGACCATGTCTGAATTCGGTAAAGAGTTTTTTTAGCGTAAGAGTTAATGTTCCTACTAATATGCCAAGTGCGTAGCATATGAGTGGCATCCAGAAATATATCATCGATAGCGTTAAAGCCAACTCTCTGTCGGTGACAATAATGTTAGACAATGCACACATGTTGTTTGTCAAAACAGTCTTTAGAACGCTCAATCCTCAAGTGTAGTTTTGTTGTTTCTCGGAGCTCAAAAAAACAAAAGCGACACAAAACATCTTTTTCGTCGTAGTTTGATCAACTATTTATAGCAAAGGCATCTTATACACTGTAGTCTTATACGTGTTGTCCATTATAAGAACTTGAAGAAAAGGACGCATGAAATCGATGCTTTTAGGATGTGCAAAAAACAACTCGAGGATCTCGTCCGTTGCTTCGCAAGTTCGCTCCCAAACATAGTAATCGTGTTCTTTTAACTTACAAAACAAGTATTGCATTTGGGTCTTGCCCACTTTATTAACCAAATCATGTTTTTGCCGCATGTTGTATATCGTGCGCATGTTAGATACATTTGGCGGGTCTTTAATCTTCAAGTTGCGGTATATCTCTCTTGGTCGACAAACAACTTCCATTTGACTACAAACAAACACCTCTTCTTCTACTTTTAGTGTAGCAGCTCGTGAGTGACTATCCAAGTACAAAAATGGTTTATGGTTGTGTTTCTCGTTTAGTACTATTAATTTTCTATAACTGGGTAGCTCTAAGACCGATTTTCCCCTTAAATAGAACGGACACCCGCATTTTTTGGATGAACATTCTCGGTGCTTCTTAACATACCCCGGTTTGGGGTTAGGTGTGTAAACCCCGTGCCTCTCGCACCTAAAATACATCCTAGGAATTTTTATACTTTTGTTACCGTTTTCGTCTTTACTACGCAACAGAATGAATCCTAGTTTTATGCTTTCGGATTCGACCCATATGATCAAATCGGATTTGGTGTACAAGGTGTTCGTACTAAACATTTTCGTGTAATCGATCATCGAACATGGCGGTTGGTCCGGTCCCTACAAATGGTTTGTGCAAATTATATAAAAACATCTTTAATTTTAATTAAACCCACTACCCAATAAGCATGCATAGAAAAACAAAACTAACAGGTCAATATCTCACATTGAGAACGCTCAATTTTGACAAAATCGCAAAAACAGATTTCGCAACATTGTCAAAATTAGACGTTCAGTGCTTGCGATTTGGACATAATTGCGAAGGCTGTATTCGCAATTTTGTCAAATTCGGGAGCATCGAACGCCCAATTTTGACAATGGTGCGAATTCCGTGTTCCTGATTTTGACAAACAAAAACACATAGATCTTCGTAGTGCGTCCAATTCATAGCGTTGGGAGTGATATAATCGCACTGAAAGTTCAAAAAACACGAAAAATACCTCTTCGTGGGTTTCGAAATGGTCCGTCAAAAACTCATCCTCCTCGGACACGAAATGATTGATATTGCAGATCAAGTTTTCTTTTAAATCACTTAAATCCATAGTTTTTGGTGTTTTTTATAATTTTTGTTTAGTTAAAGAGAAAAAACTATAACGAGAAGAAAAAAAAAAGTTGACTTTTTTTTCAAATTTGATTTTATATATAAATTTTAAATTGGTCAATTCACATAAACAAAAACCCTTTTTTTATTATTATTTTGGAATCTTATTATAGAAAAAAAAATCCCAATATAACCTTACCCCTTTGTAATTCTACCTACATTGTTTTAATAATTTGGTGTCTACATGCATTGTTTTAATAATTGAACAGCTATGCTTTATTTATCTCCAAAACAAAAGTAAGGTTTCCAAGGCGCCTTCCTCGCTAAAGTTACAATTATGTCACCTTCCCCATCCACAAACGGAAATTATATAACTACACTTTAGGAATTGTGTTTTCTATTTTCAAACTTATTGCCAAGTCAATCGAAATTTATCAAAATTATTAAAATTGCCTTCTATAAAAATGGGTTACATAATTTAGAAATCCTAAAATGTCAAACATGCAACCACCTTGTGACAAATCAAAAAAAAAAAAAGAAGCTTATTTCTAATTTAAAATAAAATAATTTGTTTGGTAATAAACAAGTACAACAACTAATTTACAATAAAAATTGTATGCTATTGTAGTTACATAAAATATAGTGATTTACAAAAACAATTTTTTAATTAGAAATTTATATACTATAATCAATTAAAATTATCTAAAATGCATTTTTTAAATATATACTTTATCAAAATTTAAATAATCAGTAACCGTTAAAGTTAAAATTATGTATTATATAACCAAACAAAATATACAAAACGAGTAATTTTATTTAAAAAAAATCTATTTTTAAGCAGTAAAGATTAAAATTGCGTATAAATGATGAATTATAGTGCTACTTAGTAGTAGTAACCTAAGCCAAATCATGATTTGTGACAAATACATCCAACCTGGAATCTAATTTAGCTTGGCATAATATTTGGATAGAAAAATACATTCACATTTAGAATTCAAAAAGTTACAAAAAGTCTGTATTATATAACCAAATGTACTAACAAATATTGCATAAAAGCCATACTAACAAATATAAGAAAGCTCAGAAAACTGAAACATTCATACATTTTCATAACCCATGAACAAATGTTAGCAACGCATGCTGTTTTCTAGACCAACTGCACCATACATTTTCATAACCCATGGAACAAATTCTGGTAACCTATGTTTTTACCGGACCAAGACATAAGTTACAAACATTTGCTCTGGACGAATAAAATCCACAATAAACATTAACGGAAAAAACCCGCTTTCATAGGGTTTCAATAAAGAATCTCACCCAAGTTTTAATTTGTAAATTTGGAAAAAGAGAGGTTTTAAGGTTAGAACATAAATAACAAAGGTGAATGCTAAATGTGAAAAAACTTTGCTTTGGTTTCATCAATGAGGTCACATGAAGGTTAGATAAACTAAGTTCAATATCAATCTCCTCCTCCTACCATATATTTAATAATTTTAGGTGTACAAGAAGAATCTAAATCACATGTGCAATAAATGGCTCCTATCAGAAACCCTATCTACATTAAAATCTTACCATCATCCCAAAACAGATCACTCTCTTATCCATCACAAAGAATATTAAATTTACAGCACCCTAAAAAAACAGATGTATGGTAATGATTGTAACGAAAGACAACCTTATAATTATTACTAAAGGGTTATCTGATTCAACCAAACCAAAGTCATTGTATCAAGTATATGAGCTGAATCACTGGAAATTTTGCATCTTTAATCAAATTACCTCACAAGTTAATAGCAATCTCAGATGAAACTGACAAATAAGAGGTGTTACTAGCAATCTAAGATGAAATCACTGAAAATAAGAGATGTTACTAGCTTATTGTTGACAAAGATTGAATTTTTATACACAGAAACTTGAAAAAGACACAAAGAAGTAGATAAATGATGATCAGATACACACTGATCTTAAACTTCAGGAAGAGCAACGAAAGATGATAATATAAAAACGTTAAAGAAAACTCTAATTCACACGAAATAGCAGCAGCATACATAATCTACACATAACTCTAATTAAACATAGGCAAATTATAAGTTTTTAGCTAGCAATTAGGCAAAGATTCTCTCCTTTGTTTTTTTTTTCTTTCTCAAATACGATATCGGAAATTAAACATCAAAAAGTGATAATGTAGCTTACATTTTCGGGCACGGCAGTGAAGCTTCACAGACGCAAAGCGGTGGCTTGAAGATCATCATCTTGGTAAGAATTGAGATCCTCCATGGGAGGAGGTAAGTTTAGATCGAAGGGGAGGACCTCACGACGAAACGAAGATGTAAGAACACAGTCATCCTCGTTATCGACTACCGAGGACGACGAATCGCAATCGCTGTGGCAATCGTCGGCCAGGATAGGCTGCTGAACCGGCTTCCTCGCAGCAGTAAGGACATGATTCGAAATCCTGGGACCACTAAACGACTCAACCGTGCTACTCATACCGCTACTCGTCGGCCGGTTCACATTCGCCCACTCCGATTTGGTGAATCCATCACCGTCTTCATCCAAATCCAAATCACGCCGATTCATACACTGTCCCATAAGATTCGTATTGTCCGGAAAGTTTGTCTTGGCTTTAGATCCACGAAGCGACCTCGCCGCCGCATCATAAGCACGCGCCGCCTCCTCCGCCGAATCAAAAGTACCAAGCCAAACACGCGCTTTTTTCCACGGATCCCTAATCTCTGCCGCGAAACGACCCCACGGCCGCTTCCTAACACCTCGAAATCGAATCTCCTTCTTCTGCTCAGGGGATCCACCACCTACCGTTGCCGGATCTGGTTGTTTTGGAACCGCTGCTGCCGTTTGTCTACCTCGCCGCATGGTTAGATTTCCGCCGGAGATGGTAGATTTAAGGAAATAGATGAAATCTATGGAATTATTAGGATCCACCACCTCCTTTGAATATAGAAATCCTTACTCTTGATTCTCCATGCTATGTACAAACTTTTTCTTCTCGAGATCTGATGGTATTGTCTTGGACTTTCTCTCAATTTTTTTCCCAAATTCTAAGTTTGATTTTCTCTATCTATCTCTCTCTTGGAAAGAGGAATTGGATTTTGCCTTTCTTTTCAGAATAAAGAAGATAACACCAAGGTGATGCAAATGACCCAATTGTCCAACGTGGATAAAGCTGTATTGGTGTAATGACTTTAGGATATAATTGGAAATTCAACCACCGAATCAAGAGAATTTTAAATTCGCGATAACTATGGATTATGGGCTGGAATTTTCAAATTGGGTCCAGCTTTTCCCTCTTAATTCTTTTCATTTTTCCTTCACAACAAAATCGGGATTATTTTTGGCGCGTTTTCAAATCAACATTCTTTTTTTTCCCTTTCTTATCCGATGTTTAGCTTTTTAATAAATATAAAACAAATTTATTATTGTGCAAAGTACGAGTAAATATTCACTCAACTATCTATTACCCACTAGTATCCGTTTCTTTTATAGTGTCACTTGCTACTTCGAATTGAAATTTGGACAAAAATACTCCCGATTATATATAATTGTTGGTACCTTCACTAGGACTAACCTGAGAGTTGTTTAAAAAACGAACCTGAAAGTTGTTTGCAACTCTCTCGATTTCCTAAGAGTTGTTGCTGGCGAATTGTTTTAAAAAAATTAAAAATATCATCAATGGATCTAGTTTTGTTTATTTAAAAAAAAGCGATTGTACTTTCATTTATTTTTTTCCGATTTCTGATTTGAAAGATATAGATCTTTTAGAAATACAATAAAAAGAAAAAATAAGAAAGAGAAATTTTTGTTATGTCTTTGTTGACGAAAGGTGCGGGTAGTTAGGGTATTAAAATAATGTTAGGTATTAAGTGGTAATCAGGTAGTTGAGATGTGTACTAAGAAATAATAAATCAAAGCTTGGGTACTAAATGACAATAAATAGTTGAGTGGGTACCTTAGGTGCAATTTCCTTTTATTATTTTATTAAAAAATAGGGTTATTATCAATTTAATACCAAAATAAGTATGTGAACCAATTTTGGTCCGGTCTTAAATAGGTGAGGTTTATTTTGGATTGAGGGTTATTTTGTAAAGTGTTTTAGAAAGTTTGTATAGTATTAAATGTTTTGGGTGTTTAGTAGTGAGAGTTTTGAGTTGCTTGGTTGTATTAAATGTTCATTACCCTCGTTAATGAAAGTGGATGGGGTATTTATACCCTTAATTAAGGACTCATGGGCTTTCGGGTCAAGTTATGGAATTGAGTCAAGTTTAAGGACTCATTTTACTTATTAAGCTGATTAACACATAGCTTAGTAAAAAAGTGTTTAGTTATTTCTTTACTTTTGTCCTGTCCGGATAGTTTAGTGGTAAGTTAAGTCTGAATTGTCCTTGTCCGGATAACACAGGGAGCTGTGACTGAATAATCTGAACTCATCAGTAGCCCCTTTTTTAGGCCTTGTAAAAAATCTTTGGTAAGACTAAAAAAATTACTTAGTTAGTGACGACATTTTCCGACCCGCTTGTGTATCTAGCTTGTAGTTTGTCCGAACTGACTTTTTCCCGAAATTCTAAGAGTCTTCTTTTGGATCGTGGAACACGTGTCACAATTTGATTCAACCTATCAGCTTGTAACCTATGCATTTAATTATCCCCACGTCTGCGTCGACTCTAATCATTGCAAAACCCCTTTAACTCCTCCTGAGGTATTAGTTACCTTTTTCTACTAATATATAAACCATTGTTTTCACTGTTTCATTATCTTCATCACTCAAAAAACCTTATAGAGAGTTTTTCACCCTTTCTTTCAAACTTGTTATTGGATAGTTTTATGTTCACGGCTAAAAACGCTCTTGTAAAAGGCGGCTGGTTGAACCTGTCTGAGTTAGAGAAAGCAAGGAAAGTCGAAAGGGAAAAGCGTATCGCTGCTGGTCTCCCGGTCTCCCCAAGCAAAAAATTTGGTGAACCACCCCAGGAAACTGACCAAGGGTCATCCTCCATCGGAAACCCAAAACCTAAACAGTTGTTCAAACCAAGCCTCTCACCTGTTCCAGCAGGTTCTTTTGTTCAGGAGTCCCAACCCTCCACCACTCAGGAAAAAACAGTATCGGGTGTTAGAAACCCTCATTTTTCATAGCCATGGGCTCAAATATTGAAAAGTCTCCAGAATAATCAACTCCACGCTGGACAACTCGTTTGGTGAAGGCCCAAGAAACTGTCTCACTATCAAAACCCTCCAAATCGGAGGCCTCTAAAGAAACATCCAAATATAAACCCTCCGGATCGGAGGTGTCTATAAGAGCCCCACAGGATAAGCCCTCCAGATTAGAGGCATCCAAAGTAGCCTCACAAGCGAAGTCCTCCGGAGCTCAGCCTCAATAGGATATCAGGACTTTGGAAACAATTGGCACCCATACATCCGGAGAGCCTTTGGTGCCAGAAACTGTTCCCTTCCCATCTACAACTACTGATAGACCTTCCATAGTGATGGAAGAAGTGATGGAGGATATCATTAAAGAGGCCCCTTCGAAACTGAAGCCTCAAGATAAACTGGGGATGCTGCCTCTGACAAGAAAGGCAAAGTAAAAGTTGGTGTGGCTCATCCAGATCTCCCGGAATGCTTGGAGGGCAAGGTAGGAACTTCCTTTAAGAATGTCAACGTTAAATATTTGTTGGCCATGCAGAATATAAATTATGTCTACACTCATACTGTCGAGTTGGGCCGGATCCGGACAAAGTGGGGGATCCCAAAGTCAGTGAAGGTGAGGATACTTGTCACTCCTGAGACTCCGATGGATTGCAAACTTAATGAAGTGGTCATCTTCACCGAACTGCTAAACTGGAGGCTCAGGTTCCCCTTAGATCCAGAACTCGTCAGGTACTTCAACCTGGTAAAGCTTTGCCCAAGTCAATTAAGTCCAAATGTTTGATACTCCCTCCTTGCTTACATAATGACATCAAAGCTGTCCAAAATCCCTCCCTATGGAGCAATTTGTCGCTGTGGAAAGTCTATGCAAGAATCACCACATCCCATTCTACCACCACAGCATGGGAAATGACTTTAAAGTGGTAGACGACTTACTGGAATCGGAGAAGAACTAGAGAAATCAGTTCTTATTCATCAGTGGGTCATGGGGAAATGGGAGGAAGATCAACACCAAAACCAACCCAAGTATTCTAACTAGTAAATGGAAGAGTACGGGTAAGCTCTTCAATTTTGTTTTTCATGTTCTTCTTGACACTTCACAAATATTCTACTCCTTAATTATTCCTTACCTTTTTTTAGTGTTGCCTAAAGAGTATACCGGATAATTGGAGGAGGGGCAGACTACATGTGCCAAACTGAATGCATGGGCTGCAGAGCGTTGGGGGAATGCCTTCTATAATTGCTTTACCTCAGGCAATATGGTGAGATCCCATTTGTGGAATACCACTGGTGAGAGAGATCTTACATGGGAAGAATTGACCACACCCCTCCTCCAGGTTTCATTCTCAAATGGACGGAAGATAAAGATGGTAAACTAGTCTTGCCCTCTAGAGCCAAGGCTCCAAGCAAGATGAAAGGAAATAAGAAGAAAACTGCAACAGAAGCAGTTCGGGCTGCTACATAGGAGACCGGTTCGGGGAACCAAGGAGGGATCAATGATGCATTGCTCAAGGTAGTTGAATATGAGAGTGTTAAGGAGGCAAAAGAACCACAAAATCCACCAAGGGCTCCCAAAAAATACCGAAAAATAGGAGCAAGCAGTGATGAAAGGGCTGTCAAGAAGAAAAGGGTCACCTTAGGGAAGAAATAACTCTTCGCCCTTCAGAGCTTATACCTCCATCAGACCCCACTGACCCCACCTTGGCAGAGAAGATTCCCATCGGTCTACAGTCCGGAGAAGGTACCAGAGGAGGGATTGATGGAGTAGACATCAGTGCCCTCCAAGACATTGATCTTTACTTCAATGACTTTGAAAAAGATGACTTCGTTGGACCCTACCTTCTTTCAAGCTCTTCTAATATGATGAATTACAATAGCAAGTCCTACACGGTCTCCGAAAAGAATGATGTGGTGGATTATATCCCTTCTGGGTCACATTCAACCAGTGCTTGATCTGGAGAGGCAAGTGAAAAACCACTCCACCCTTATCAACACCTTCAATACTGACAAGGAGTCTCTGTCAACCAACCTCCTCAATGTAATCAAAGCATAGAGGAATTGAAGAAAGATCTTGAATCATTGAGGAAGGACAAGAAAGATCTATCGACCAAGCTAGTCACTTCGGAGAAGGCTAGTATTGAGCTTTAAACTAAGTGCTCTGGTTTGGAGAAAGATCTTTTAACATTAAGGGAGGACCTGACGACCAAAGATTGTGCCATCCAGACCTTGTCCGGTGAGAAAACTTCCGTAGAAGATGTTGTGTCTAAGGTAACCAAGGAGAAAGAAGACTTGGAGAAGCAGCAGAAACATAAAATTCAGGCCAGCATTGATAAATACACTAACGAGGTGATAGACTCCTTAGAAACAAGGTATGCTGAAGTGAAGTCTGACATGGTGCTGCTTTTCCATGAAACGTTTCCAAAGAGGACCATTGGTCCTTTATGGAGAAATATGTGGAGTATGAAGACATCCTATTCCATTACCATGGCTGTTGGTGACAAACACAACTATAGTAGTGGAATAGACTCTACTACCGATGAAGAGGAATGAACCAGTGAAAGTTCAAGTGCCGAACTCAGAGATCTCAAGAAAGGAAGTGATGCAGGAACCTCCGAAGGGAATAAGCCCTGAGGTTATAAATATCTTTTGCGTTTTCTTAATTTGTGAACTACTAAATTCCTTGGATGGCCAAGACATTTTTGTAATAGTTACCGGTTTGAGTTTGGATAATTCTTTCAAAAAAAATTAAAGTCCTTGGATGGCCAAGGCATATTTCATACTTTGGTAACGTTATCTGGTTTACACCCGGACAGACTTATCTATCCAATTTTGCTTTGTTTTATGCTTTCTTTCAATTTTATCAGCTAATGTTTAAAGAGCCCCAATTATTTTAAAAGTATTTCAAGTGAGAGTGTTTAATATCTTCGATGACATGTATTTAATGGTCATCATTCAACCAAATTAATCTGATCTGTCAAAGATCCATAGCATTAAATCGGAGACTTGAAAATAATTATAGTCAAACCACATCGAACGTTTTAAGAAGGCACCATATTTTATTGAAAAAAACGGACACCTCATTAAAACCTCCCCGCGCCACCAGGGTAGGAAAGAGTATGCCCCCTAATATTTACATTGACTTTAAACAAGTAAATATTTGCACAACTTTTATTCTAGATATAACCTGAGGTGTTCAATATTCCATGGGTGCTTCAAAATTCTTCCATCTTTGTCTTGCAGCCTATATGTCCCAAGCTTAAGCTTTCCGGAGACCTCATAAGGGCTTTCCCAGTTCGGAGCCAACTTGCCGAACTACTTTTCCTTAGTATGCAACAAAACCTTTCTTAAAACTTTATCTCATAGTCAAAAATCCCTTCTCTTGATCTTTGAAGCAAATCTGCTCATCATCAAGCCTTGATAGTGGGTTGTTTAAAGATGAGCTTTAACCCTTATTTCCTCTATTAAGTCCAACTGATTCCTAATTGCCATGTCATTGGCTTGTTCAGAATAGTCGTGGACCTTGTATGATAGTAGCATTTCTTCTATAAGATTAATTGCATCCATCCCATACACCAAGGCAAAAGGAGACTCATGAGTAGCAGCCCTAGGAGTAGTTCAGTATGCCCACCACACTTCTTGCAAATATCTTGGCCACTTTCCTGCAGTCCCTTCTAAATTCTTTTTTAAACCGGACAAAATGGTATTGTTAGCCACTTCAACTTGGCCATTTTCTTGTGGGTGGAAAGGAGAAAAGAAGCAATGTTGAATGCCCCTGGAGGCACAGAAACTCTCCATATCCTTGTTATCAAATTGTGGCCCGTTATTTGTGCTTATCTTTTGTGGAACTCCAAATCTGCAACAGATGTTAGACAAGATAAATTTTACAACAGCTTTTCAAGTGGTTCCTGCTAGAGGAGCTGTTTCTATCCACTTTGAGAAATAATCAATGGCTACAATAATAGTCTTGCACCCTCCGGACGCCATTGGTAGAGGCCCAACTAAATCTAATCCCCAACGAGCAAAATGTATTGGCTTAGAAATAGACTACATAGGTACTACTGGGATATGAACTTCGTTACCATACCTTTAGCATGGATCACACTTTTTCACCAATTCCTTAGAATCTGCCATTATTGATGGCCAATAGAATCCGGCCAATAATACCCTCCGGGTTAGACTTCTATAACCATAGTGTGTTGATCCCTCTCCGTCGTGTAGTTCAGATAAAAATGTTTGGGATTCTTCAGCCCCCAGATATCTTAGGAGAGGTCTGCTGAAGGATTTTTTATACAACACTTCCCTTATGATAAAAAAAACCACGAGCCTTATGCTTAATTTTTCTTGCCATGGCTTTATCCGAAGGCAAAGCCCCATCAGAGATGTATCGAAGGAGGGGAAATCTCCAATATTTAGGTTGAACTAGTTGTACATTCAAACTTTCCTCCTCTTCTTTGTTCTGGTCTGATTGTATAGATGGGAATTCATGTATATAAATTCAATGGTAGGACTCAGAGTATGCTATGGTTGTTAAGGAATCTGTCAGCGTATTTTCCGATCTAGGAATATGCTCATATCAAACATTTTTGAAGTTGGCTGCCACCTCTTTAAGAACGAATAAGTATTTGATCAGTTGTTCCTTCTTAGCCTCAGACTGACCTTGCCTATTGTGGATGAAAAGCTGAGAATCACTCATCAATCTTACTCTTTTAGCCCCACATAGAAAAGCTAACTTAAGACCAGCAATAGCCGCTTCATATTCAGACTCATTATTGAGGCCCCGAATGCAAAGCATATAGCTTGGTATAGTTTATCACCATATGGAGAGGTTAAGAAAATTCCAGCCCCACAACCCATTGTGCTTGATCCACCATATGTCCGGAGAACCCACTCTTTTTTAGTTTTCTCCTCTGAAGTTTGTTTAGAACTTCTGTTCGAATGAAACTCTACCAAGAAATCAGCAACAAATTGAGCTTTAATACCAGTTCTTGGGGCAAAATCAATGTCATAATCACCCAAATCCATTGACTACTTGGTCATCCTGCTTGATATGTCTGCTTTCGGAAGAACATTCTTTAGTGGAAAAAATGTTCGGACGATGATGGAATGAGACCGAAAATACGGCCTCATTTTTCTGGTAGCAATCACTAAGGCTAGTGCCAGCTTTTCAAGCTTTAGGTACCTCTTCTCAGCATCTATTAGACTCTTGCTGATGTAGTACACCAGACGAGGATAATTGTACACCTATCTTACCAACACTGCACTTATAACATATTCTGACACAGCCAAGTATACATAAAGTGTTTCTCCTCCAACAGGCTTAAAATGGTTTTTGGTGAAGACAAGTTCTTCTTTATTTCATCAAAAGCGTGGCTACATTGTGGAGACCAGTTGAAGTCTTTAGAACCTTTCAAGGTCTGAAAGAACGAGGCACATTTGTCCGAAAACCTTGAAATGAAACGATTTAAAGCAGCCAATCTTCCTGTTAGCCTCTGTACTTTTTCACTTATCACATTTCGAGGCACATTTCGAGGGGGTCCATTTTTAAAAGAGCATCGAGCTGGTCCGGATCAGGCTGTATCCCTTTTTCACTTATCACATAACCCTAAAACTTTCTAGGTTGTACCCCAAACACACATTTTTTTATAGATTCAACTTTAAATTAACCTTTGTTAAGTTGGCAAAAGTTTTTTGAAGATCAGTTAGGTGCAATTCTTCTTCTAAGATTTTAACCATCATATCATCGATGTATACTCCTACATTTCTTCCAATATGTTTAGCAAATCCTTTGTTCACCAACCTCTGATAAGTAGCAATGAAGACCCCTATCTGTAACAAAGGTAGTGTGATCTTGGTCCTTCAGATCCACCTGTATCTGGTTATACCCAGAGAAGGCATCCATGAAAGATAATAACTTGTTTCCAGATGTCGAGTCCACCAACTGATCTATCCGAGGGACTGGATAAAGATTTTTGGAAAGCTTTGTTGAGGTCAGTAAAATCGATACACATACGCCATTTCTCATTCTTTTTCTTAACTAACACTGGATTGGCAGTCCATAAAAGGATACTGAGACTCCTTTATGTGCCCCATCTTGGTAAGCCGGTCGACTTCTTGGACTATTACATCAGCTTTCTCCTTAGAAAAAGCCCTCCTTTTTTGCACAACAGGTGCAACATCACTCCGAATGGATAGCTTGTGCGATATAACACTTGTAGAAACTTCGGTCACATTAGCATTACACCAAGCAAAAACATGTTGGTGATCTGCCAAAAAGGACAACAACTTTATCTTTAACTCTGGTGCCATCTTGGAGCCAATTTTAATACTCTTACCTTCAGCCAGAGAGTGGGTTTCAACTTCTTCAACTGGTATCAAAACACCAGGGGTCTCTCTAGGGTCATCAATTTCACTCTCACCCCTAGAAGGCCCCAATAATTGCTAATCTTTATTAGCCCGGACTGCTCCCAAATATTTTGGAGCAAGTGCAGTTGCATAACATTCCCTTTTATCTTTTGGCTACTCCAGACAACTCCCACTTGTCCTTGAACTGCATACTTCAAACATTGATGGACTGTTGAGGCTACACCATGCATCCTAGAGAGCCAAGGCCTCCCAAAGATTACAGTGTAACATGTGGGGCAGTCTACCACAACAAACAATACTCTGACCATCTTCTTGAAAGGGCCCTTGCCCAACAGTACCTCCTCATCAAATTCCACGATTACATCCACAGAGCTCCCTGCAAAGCCTACAATGGTTCTGTTTGACCGTTGAATAACGGCCGCATGTTTCATCTGCTTATAAGAACTTAAAAAGAGAATGTTGGCTGAGCTGCCAGTGTCAATCAAAATTCGTTTGATATCGTTATCCCCAATAGATGCTCCTATCACCACAGCATCCTCATGAGGCCCAACAATATCCCTTAGATCATCCTCATTAAAGACTATAAACGAAAAAGAAGTTTGAGACTGGTAGGAAGACATACCCCCTTCCAACTGAGTAGCTAGATTATGAACGTGCCTCTTCCTCGATGAAGGAGTGGGTGCTGTCATGGTGTCCCCTCCAAAAATGGTAAGTGACTCAAAGAAATTAATGAGTCCGGACACTATTTTGACCTGTTCAGCTATGACACCCACCTTATTAAAAGTTGGGTCAGGTTCCAAATACTCTGAATCCACATTAAATCTTTCATGGATCACCATTTCCCCCTCCGGAGCCGATGTTCTTGCGTTGTTCGTAGGGCATGTCCGGGGAGCATTGTTAGGTCTGTTCCCACTTCTTCTTTTGACATAGGCACCCAACTTGCCTCTTTCGATGAGATTTTGCACCTCTTGCTTTAAAGAAATGCAGTCTTCGGTGTTATGGCCGATATCATGATGATACTAGCAAAAACAAGTATTACGACTTTCCTTGGAAGATTGAAGTGCTGATGGCTTCCGGAAATGAACCTCATCTTTAGTCTTGTCATAAATGGTTGCCACATTTTATTTTTACTCTGTAAACCACTCTGCTTGGACCCAAGGACCTCATTTATTCATGGACTGCTAGCTCTGAGCTAAACTTGGGTGGGATTGAGTCTGTTTGGCCCTGTTGGACCCCTGTCCGATTTCTTTGGCCTTGTACCCGAACTGATTTTGGTTTGGAGCTGCTGGGGCAGATCTCACCTATATGTGTACCCTAGTATTTTTAGTTTCATCCACGTTGATTTGGTTTCCCACCTGGTTTAACAAACCACCCCAGGTCATGGCCTTTTTCATTGTCACTGAATCAACTAGATTCACAGGGTTTAACCCTTGTCTTAGAGAAGCTATTGCTACTTGCTCAAAGAAATGAGCTAACCTGTTCTTGGTATTTACAAACCGAATTATATAGTCTTTTAATGACTCACTTGGTTCTTGGGTTCAATGGATAATAGTATCTACATTGCCCTTAACCTCTTTACTCCCCCACAAACTGCCCTCAAAAGGCAACCCAAAATGTGTCAAAGTTTCTGATACAACCCTGAGGCAAACTGTTGTACCATTTCGAAGCACTTCTCGTAAAGGATTGGGAGAAGGCCCTACACAGAAGTTTGTCATCGTCATCAAAATTCATCATGAAGTTCTTGAACTGCTCCAGATGATTGTCCGGATCTTTACTTCTATCATACTTCTCTATTTTAGTACTATCAAACCTCTTAGGGAGGTTTCCGGATAGGATCTTGGCAGACAATGGTGATTGTCTCCAATTCCTGCTACGACTAAAGACTGTGTCTTCATTTGGTGTTGTAAAAATACCTGGTTCATCATGGAAAGCAAAATGATCTATCAAAAGCTGATTCACATGCCTGTGACTATGGCTGTGAGATGACCCTTTGCCCAAATTCCTTTTAAGTCGCCCATGCCTATCTCTCTTTCTTGAATACTTATTAACTAGCTTTTTCTTCTTCCTGGACCTCCCCTCATCACTGCTTAATGAAAAAGACTCCTCAAGCTCAACCTCGTTTGAAGAGCTACTGGAGGACTTAGAATCTGAACTTTCCACCGGCTTCGACCGGTGAGACTTCTTGGAACTGACATGAGTCTTTTTTGTACTTAAATGAGTCTTTACTGATGGATCATTCTCCATAGGGTTGCCAATATGGTGGATAGATTACGCCTT
The DNA here is from genome assembly GCA_036936605.1 of Limnanthes douglasii subsp. nivea. NCBI lineage: Eukaryota > Viridiplantae > Streptophyta > Magnoliopsida > Brassicales > Limnanthaceae > Limnanthes > Limnanthes douglasii. The sequence goes on from JAUPFV010000002.1 coordinate 206,651,060, forward strand.
TGACTTCTCATTTAAACCTATTTCTGCTTTTTTAATGGCCCTTAAAGCCTCAGCCTCAACCTCAACTCTCAACTTATCTCGTTCCTCGGTGGTATATTCATTGTTTTCCCCAACCACCTCCACCATAGGTGGTGGAATCGCTTGCTCGTTCGGATCCATCTGAACAGGTCTTTCTGGTGGTTTTGAATGCTAGATTCAGGCACCTTCTCCTCCCACTGTGGTCGCCAATTTGGTGAGGTTTATTTTGGATTGAGAGTAATTTCGTAGAGTATTTTAGAAAGTTTGTAGAGTATTAAATGTTTTGGGTGTTTAGTAGTGAGAGATTTGAGCTGCCTGGTTGTATTATATGTTCATTACCCTCATTAATGAAAGTGGTTGGGGTATTTATACCCTCAATTAAGGACCCATGGGCTTTCGGGTCAAGTTATGGCACTGGGTCAAGTTTAAGGACCCATTTTACTTATTAAGCTAATTAGCACATAACTTAGTCAAAAAGTGTTTAGTTATTTCTTTACTTTTGTCCTGTCTGGATAGTTTAGTTGTAAGTTAAGTCCGAATTTCCTTTGTCCGGATAACACAAGGAGCTGTGACTGAATAATCCAAACTCATCATAGATGACTAATATCATATATGACCTACTAACTTATTTTAAAGTTATTTAGGTACAATTGTTTTTTAAAATACCAATTCTACCCACATAAATTCACTAATCTATTTCTAATCTCATTGGGAAATGTTAGTTACAGTACCTAAATGCATACGTTTCTGTATTCTCAAGAAGGTTTGTTACGTCTACGGTGACTTAGTGTATTTCCGGAAATTTTTTATTCATTTTCCGGTTATAACCTCGACTCATATTCTCTCATCCATATCAAGCTCTTCAAGAAGTAATTTATTTATTTATCTTCTTTTTAAGTGAACTAGTCGACGTTTATTCTTTCTCCCAGATTGGGAAAAGTTGGTATTGATTTTTTGAGTTTTAGCTCTTTCAAAGATCTTTTGCAAGACCCAAAAGGGGCTATTGATGAGTTTGGATTTTTTAGCCATTGTGCCATAATTAAATCCGAAGTGCAATTCAGACTAAACCACCCCACTAAATATTTGAATAGGACAAATGTACTAATTATTAACTAAGCTAGTTGTTAATCAACTTAAAACTATATGACTAAAGAGTCCTTAAACTCGACCTGGTTTCACAACCCGACCCAATAAGCCCATGGGTCAATAATTAAGTATAAATACCCAAACTACTTTCATTAATGAGGGTGATTAGAATTTATTACTAGTAGGCAGTTTAATTATCTCGCTACTCTACACACTAAACACAAAGTACCACAAAATTACCAAAACACTTTTAAAACATTTTACCAGATTACCTTCAGACTAAAATAAACCACACCAAGAATATATTATGATTAGTGGGTCCAAGGGGCAGAGCCTGACCGTGGTTAAATTTATTTGAATGATAAGACTATTATGAAAATTCATAGAAATTTGAATTTGAATTTAGGTCGGTTTTATCATTTGAAATTTTAACCGTTTTTGGACATCAAACTGTTTTACAGTTGGATTATTTTGGTTGAATAGATTAGTATGGCTTTGTGAATAAAGGTGATCACAATAAATATATAGATTCTGATTGTTTAAAAGAAACGCTCTGATTTTATCCGGTTGAAAATTTTGGAGAACCAACAAAATAATTTCAATCTGAAATTGTTAAAACAAGACTTCAGAGTTTATCCAAAAATCTCTAAACAATATTCGCAACAAAAGATTAAAATTATATGTTCTTCTTTTGTGAAGAAATTTGAATAAAGATATTCTTGTTTTATGATTCGTATGAAGATTGAAATGAAGAGATTTGTTGTCATCCTTAAAAGAATCCATAATCAAGTATTAAAACATCAATATAACTATGGTATCATCGTCCTGTAAGTTTTTCTCCCTTTTTATTAGATGATTTTTAATTATGGATGTCGAGTTTTTGAGATTATGAAAATGGTGATAATCTCCGAATTGTTTTAATTGTTGTTTTTGTTGTTAGAAGTGTATATCTATGGTTGAAAATGTATGCAATTGAAGTTGTGGAGTTTAATTTTTCAAATTTTTGCATGCACCTAAATAAAAAATGAATACGTTTTCCTTAAATGTCATCGTGGTATGAGGGCAAATAAAGTTAAATTCATAATCTAAAAAAATTCAGATTTTATTTGCTTTGTGGTAGAATGCAAAATACAAATATTTTGTCTTGAACTATTTTGCTTTTTGGTAGAATTCAAATTACAAAACAAATATTTTATCTTGAATTGTTTTACTTTGTAGTAAAATGCAAACTATATGTCAAGATGTTGTATTTTGTAATTTTATTGAAAATTAAGAGTAATGCCACAAATATATTTGTATTTGGAATATATATACAAAATAAAATATTATAAGTTATTTTTATATTAGTAACTATATTTTTTTAGTAAAATTACAAGTTATTTCATCGAATTTGAAAACTATAATCGAGGCAAACGTTAGACGACTTTGATTATCTGTATGTATATTGTCTGCAAAAACTGCATTTAGTAATTGTTGCATTTTAACTGCCTATTGCGTAGTTAATTTGATGTAGTTTGTTGTACAATTAGCTTTTGTAAACTTTATCCATAAAATCTAAGGAAGTCTTCAACTTGAAAATTGCATATGACAAATTAAGAAACTGTGTGTACATGAAATTGAAAATAATAATTGAACAATCCATACAATTGAAGGGTTGGAATTTAATTTTTAAAACTTTGCATGACATTCAAGGTTGGAATTTAATTAATCAAATTATACAAGCACTCCAGGATTGGATAACAGTGTTTAATCGCATCAATTTTACATGCAATTCAAACGTTGCAGCCACTTGTCTGCATCTGAGATAAAATTGGTTTAAACTAAAAAAAAAAACTAGTTTAGTAATTATGCATGCAATTGCAGTATTTGATACATAATTCGTTTAATTGTAAGTAAAACTATAGCAGTTATTTTATATGCATGCAATGATAGTGTCGGTAATGTATGAATTTTACAGTAAAAATTCGTTGGTATATATTACTTTAAAATAATATATAAATAAACTCTAAAACTGAGATGACATGAAATTAGAGTTTGCCAGTTGTATAAATTTGTCATATATAAACCAATGCAATTTATGTTGATTATTTATGGATCTATTTGTCGTTTGAATTATGTTATGATATTTATAACATATTTTTGGGAAATTTTGATGTTATTCAAGATGTAATATAATTTACGGTTTTGGTAAATTTTGATGTTATTCATAAATGAGTTATGATTTGTTTATATGTGGATGACATATAAAAATCAATTTGATGAAACCAAGACATCTTGTCATCTAGTTTTGAGATGAAAGATTTGGACTAAGCTGCGAGACTTCTTAATATATGTATGTCATGACTAGCATTAGGCTGGATATTTCATTTGTTGTTGGAAAGCTTAGTAGGATATTCAGATGCGAGTTATATTTCGAATAAAGAAGTCTACTATTTCACAAGTGGATGTGTATTTCTACTTGGAGGACTTGCTATATATTGGGCATCTAAGAAACAAACTTGAATTACTCATTCAACAATTAAATCAAATTTTGTGGCATTAGCAGCAGCTAGTAAAGATGCTGAGTGGCTAAGAAATTTGATGTATGAAATTTCATTGTGGCCCAAACCGATGTGATAATGAACCTGTCTTGACCAATGTCTATGAACAAGTTCATAAAGGCAGGTATTGACACTTAGGTGTTAGACAGAGTATGCTTTGTGAGCGCATCACGCATGATGTTATTTCAGTAGAGTTTGTGACAACTCAATATAATTTAGCCGATATTTAACCAAAGGGTTAAGTAGAGATCTTGTGCACAAATCAGCTATTCGGATGTGATTAAAGTCCTTTTGAAATCTCTCATGTTAAGATACCCAATTCCCATCTAATATGACATTAGGTGCTGAATTCAATGTGGAAAGCTTAACATCTAAAGATTGGAACCCATTAGTACTATTATCCCAAAGTATGTATTCAGACATGCAAGTTGTGGAGGTTGAAGTTTATCTTCTCAATAGTTCTTTTGAAAAATTTCATATGCATGTGCAAAAGTAAAAGATCTACCTATTTAAACATGAAGTTTAGCCGCTTCAAGAAGCTAGGACTTGGCTTTGATATGCTTAAGAAGGATAAGGACACAAGGCTAGTAAAAGATAATGTCAAGTGAGAACATCTGAGAATGTAAATTATGTGTATATTACCTTCAAGTATTCATTATATATAATAATGGTTCAATCCTTAGTGATACATTGAGATTAGTATACATGAAATGTGTAATATACTAATATAAAATTCAATTGTCACGATATTTCATTTATGCATAAATTTGTTATTTGTTGTGATTTTGTTTTAGTTAATTATGAATTGCACTAAAATGGGGGGAAATTGTTGGATATTTAGTGTAATTGGATTGACTAGTCGACCAATGTAGTCGTAATATATTATCGAACAAGTCGGAGAGTGTGGAGTACACGCTTGTTAGAATATATCATGATTAGTGGGTCCAAAGAGCAGAGCTTTACTATGGTTAAATTTATTTGAATGATAAGGCTATTATGATTTTCATAGAAATTTGAATTTGGAAATTAATTAATTTAAATTTGAATTTCTATTTTAATTTTGGTCAGTTTTATCATTTGAAATTTTAATTATTTTTAGACATCAAACTTTTTTACAGTTGGAGTATATTGGTTGAATAAATTAGTATGGTTTTGGGAAAAAATGATCACAATCAAGATATGGATTCTCATTGTTCAAAAGAAAAGCTCTGATTTTATCCGGTTGGAAATTTTTGAAAACCACCAAAATAATTTCAATATGAAATTGTTAAAACAAGACTTAAGAGTTTATCCATAAATCTCTAAACAATACTACCAACACAACTTACCATATAAGATTTGTTAACTTTAGGAATCCATCTTTAATAAGGTACATGAATGACCTGGAGTCGTAATCAAGACATTGGCACCTTGTTGTAAGGTTCTAGTTGAGTCCTCTGCTGAAAACTGCCAATCAAATATATTACACGATCATGTCAAATATATTTGTGGCGTGTCGCTTCTTTGTACCATGTGTACCAAATATAAGTTGAAACAAATTTCAACACACAGAATTTTTGATTTTATTACTTGAAAAATGAAACAAAAGGGTTCAATACTTATAGAAAATATGATTCCCACTACCCACTAACATCACTTAGTAATTTGAGACTTACAGACTTATTTATATAACTCCCACTACTCCACTAACATTATTTAATAGTTGGGAACTGATTGGGAACTGTCTGCTTCTTTTGGGAACTTTGTGGGAACTGCCAGCTTCTTTGGGAACTTTGTGGGAATTGTTTGCTTCTTTGGGAATTATGAGGGAACTGGTTGGGAATTGTTTGGGAACTCTCTGTCTGTCTGCTTCTTGTAACTGGAATTATAGGAGTAAAGAGTGCACTAATTTGTAACACTCCCCCTTAGTGCATTCTTTCGATCAACTAGACCGAGAGCTCCTTTGAACTCTTCAAACTTCGATTTGGGGAGAGCCTTAGTAAGGCCATCTGCAACCTGCTCATTTGTCCGTATAGATTTTAACTCGATTGCTTGATTAAGTACCTTCTCTCATATAAAGTGATGGCGAGTATCAATGTGTTTTGTGCGAACATGAAGCACAAGATTTCCATCAAGTTTAATAGAACTTTTGTTGTCACAAAAGATGGAAATAGGAAGGTGTAATACCTGATTGACATGTCCAAAAAGTCTTGTAAGCCAAATACACTCTTGGGAAGCTAATATGACTGCAACATATTCAGCTTCAGTAGTTGATAATGCCATTGTGTCTTGCTTTTTGCTGCACCATGAGATAGTTGTTGAACCAATATTGAAACAATAGCTTGAAGTGAATCGTCTGTCATTCACATTGCCTCCCCAATCAGCATCAACAAACCCACATAAACGAAACTTTGTATTCTTTTAATACATCAACCCATACTCTAAAGTTCCTTTCACATATCGAAGAATTCGTTTTGCAGCAGCCATATGACCAACACATGGTGGATTCATAAATTGGGATACTATTTCAATATAAAAGGTAATATCCGGACGACTTACTATTAAATATAAAATGCAGCCCACAAGTTTGCGATACTCAGTCGCATAATCTAATAATTCACCTTCATTCGTGTGTAATTTTAGACCTGGATCCATTGGAGTGGTTGTATAGTTTGCATTTTCCATACCAAACCGGGCTAAAAACTTAGTAGCATAACTTCTTTGTGACAGAAAATTGCCATTTTCTTCTTCAACTTCTAAACCAAGAAAGCAGTGAGCTTTCCCCAAGTTTTTCATCTCAAACCGAGTAGATAAGTCCTCATTTATTCGTTTGATTTCAGTTGAATTATTTCTAGTAATAATCATATCATCAATGTACAGAAGGAGCATAATATTTAAATTTCTATCAATTTTCACAAAGAGGTTTGGATCTGAATCAGATGAATAATAACCACAAAATAAGAAGTATTCAACAATCTTAATATGCCACGCACGAGGTGCTTGTTTGAGACCGTATAGTGATTTCTTAAGTTTGCAGACATATTCTGGAAATTCTTCTGAAATAAAACCACGTGGTTGTTCCATATATATATATATATCCCGATCCAATTCTCCGTAGAGGAAATCATTCTTTACATCGAATTTCTAAAGAGTCCAACCTTTGTTTGCTGCCAAAGAAATAATAGTACGAATTGTTACCATCTTTGCAACTGGGCTGAAAGTTTCTTTATAATCAAAACCATGTTGTTGAGAGAAACCACAAGCAACTAGACAAGATTTGTGTCTAGAAACATTTCCATTTGCTTCCTTCTTTAACTTGTAAACCCATTTGCAAGCAACAAGTTCAACATCTTTCGGTCTCTGTACAAAAATCCAAGTAGAATTTCTGTCCAAGGCTGCAATTTCATCTTTCATTGCATTCTCCCATTCTGACTTCCCTTGAGCTTCAATATAGGATGAAGTCTCATTTTCCAGCATATCTTCTAACATAAAGTAAGAAGTGATAGTACATTGGTTTGCTTGAACTTCATATTCTTTTAAATAAATAGGTGGCTTCCTAGGTCTTATAGTTCTTTGAAGTGAGATTTCTCCTTGTGGTGAATTATTATGAACAAAAAATTATGAACTCCCCCTCTCACTAACATCTTCTTGAGCACAGGTCGACTCAGGATCAGTTTCAACAAATGGCATAAATACAGAGGGTTATTCCGGACTGATAAGGAAGAATAAAAGACAAGGAGAAAAGTGTAAAGAAGAAACTTGATAGGAGAAAATAGCAAAGGAAAAATACCATAGGAGGAAAATGTATAGAAATAAGTGCAAAAATGCTGAATTGTATTAATTGTAAAGAAGTAGGCAAAATAGGAAGAAGGCAAAGTGTAAGGACCAAAAGGTATAATTAATCCAAATTAAAGCGTGTGGGGTCCGCAATAGTACTATAAAAGGACCACACACGCTTCACAAATCCCGAGATGAATAGTACGAGACTTTCTCTTTCTATACCATTTAGCAATTTGAACTTTCTCTCTCTAAAACTAACATTTAAGTATTACTCTATCATAAAATCCTCTATCGACAATCTTCGCTTAGCAAAATCACCCATGGACCACCTTTGAACTCTTCAGTGGCGCCGTCTGTGGGAAACGAAAATCGCTCTGTCGATAATCGCTTCCTGGAAATAATTCCTGTTCCGAGGAGGACCATAGAAGGTCGAGGGGACGATTTGATTAATCATTGCAAGGAAAACATGGAGGCGGACGACTTTCGGAATGACATGGAGTCCGAAGGAGAAGGAGGTCGGCGAGTCGAGAACGCTTTCGATGACTCGGCGCTCTTGGCTCAGAGGAATGAATTGTTGTTGGAAATTGAAAGGTTGAAAGCGGAAAAGGAAGCCGCACAGAAAAATCTTCGATCCGAGATAAGGAGAGAAGATACAATTGAAAAGGAGGAACGCAACGTTGAATTACGTCCCAAAAATAGAGATGACAGATATCGGAGGCGCGAGCGACGGTCTTCGAGGAGAAGAGAGGAACACCGATCGGACTCGGCTCCTTCGAGCGACTACTCGCGGTACAGCACTTCTGAATCATCTCCTCGGAGATATCACAGGAGGAAAAAGCGTGATCGTAGGCGAACTGATCTCCGACGGGGAAGGAGTTCGGAGAGGAAATCCTCGCGGGAGAAAATTCGCCACGATCGAGTTGGTGATCGATCTCATGAACAAGCAAAGGGCCCTGGTAAGAATAACATGGGCCCTCGAAATTCAGAGTGGCAGCAACAATATACTTTGCCCTCCGAGGAGGGGTTGTACTTCTCGAATAACGACAATCTGAGATCCAACATTTATCGTACGGGACACAATTGGAGAGATTCTCCGCTCTCCTCGGAGATTCTAGTGGGGAACCTCCCGAAGAATTTTGACATTTCGAAGCTAGAAAAGTTCGATGGGACACAGGACCCGGACAACCACATCGAGCAGTTTAAGAACTTTATGATCAATTTCGACGACGATGATAAGCTTCTCTGCAGAGCATTTTCTCAGACCTTCAAGGGAGTGGCATCTAAGTGGTACAACAGGCTACCTCAGGGCTCTATCAAAAAATTCGATATCTTCTGGAGCATCTTCAGACAACACTTTGTGGGGAGCAAGAAGTTCAGGGCCAACGGGGACACCATAATCTACTGTCGACAAAAAGTGGGAGAGAGCCTCAAAAACTATACCAATCGCTCTGTCAAGACTAAAACGGATATGGAGTACTGTAAGGACTCGGTGGCGCTTGCAGCGTTCAGGATGAGCTTGCTCCCCGGGTTGTTAAAAGACACGGTGGCAGAAAGTCAGGCGATGACCTTCGGAGCATTGCTAGATCAAGTTGAGAAGAGAATCTTGGTGGAAGAAACCCAGGCTTCGGAGAAAGGTTCAAGAGAGCAGTTGGACCATAATCAATTCCAAAGGACTGAGCCAAGCACCCAGGGCCCTCGATCGAACGTTCAGGCTAAAAGCGCGGGTCAGTATCCTCCGAGGCAAAAATCAAACCCGCAGTACTACGACAATCAACAAAACTACAATCAAGGGGGAAGATTCATGTCAAACAAATGGGTTCGACCCGATTATTTCGCGGAGTTGACAAAAAATGTTGCTGCGATATTTGATAAGGCTAAATCTTCAGTCACGTTCAGGAAGCCTTTTCCCATACAGACACCGAGGGAAAGCAGAAGTGTCAACAAATATTGCAAGTATCATGAGGATGTAGGGCATGACACCAAAGATTGCATAGCTTTAAAGAAGGAGGTGAAAGCTCTAATTGAGAATTGAATGCTGTTGGAGTACGTCAAGAAACACTCCCAGAAGAATGCCGTGGTAAAAGCTGTCTCGAAGAATACTGACACAGCCATGGTAATTTCCGAGGGGGTCGACGATTTTGACATCGAACAAGAGTATCTGGACCCCAAAGTGGGGAGGAACAATGTAAACCTGGTAGAGGAAAAAATTCCGAGGGGGAGAGTGGACAGTCTTTGTGCATTTTTCGATTCCCTGGCAATTTTTGGGGGAGACACAATCGCGGGAAATTCTAACAGCTCTCGCAAAAGGCACATGGTCAATTTGACCACCCAGATCGAAGCAGGAGTTTCCGCACAAATGCATCGCTCGCCTTCTCCCATTATTTGTTTCGATGATGACGATATGCGTAATGTTGCAGACCCTCATGAGGACGTTGTAGTGATCGCAACAGGCATTGCTGGGGATCAGGTTCAGAAAATACTCATCGACACAGGGAGCTTAGCGAATATCTTGTTTATGAGTACTTACCGCCGCATTTCTGACCCGCCGGTCATCCGAAGGTCCGACAGGACCATAGTGTGTTTTACTGGTGCCACAGCAGTTGTCGTTGGAGAGTTTTAGTGTACGGTTGAGCTGGGTCGTGGACCATTTAAGAAAGAGGTGGAGGTACTTTTCATTGTGGTCGACGCACCGACCTCCTATAATGCTATCCTGGGACGCTCTTGGTTATCCCGGATGCATGGCGTAATTTCCACGGTGCATCAGTGCTTAAAGTATGTGATCAGAAACAATATTGGAACAGTCCGGAGCAGCCAGAAGATGGCACGAGAATGCTACCAGGTAGCCCTGTCCTCCAAGGGGGTTCGAGGGGGGCCCTCCGACCCAACATAGCAATTAAAGGGGCCTCCCCCCGAGGTCATCCCGTGTGATGATCCAAGGGAGGCCCCCGGATTTCAGGTCCCATAGGAAGACTCTGCGACACACGAATTTGCGACTGGCAAAGTTCTGAAAATAGGGGTCCACCTCTCTCCGGAGTTTAAAGAGAAGTTGATTGCTTTCTTATCTAATAAACTTGATATGTTTGCTTGGTATGCACAGGATGTCACTGGTGTGCCGGCAGAAATCATGTGCCACAAACTCGCGATACGATTAGATGTCCGACCCATAGTCCAGAAAAGAAGGCCTGTCTCTCCGGAAAAGGCCTCATCGATTTTGTTGGAGGTCGAACGGCTGTTGAGCATAGGTCATATTCGCGAGTCGCATTATTCCGTATGGGCGTCGAATCCAGTGTTGGTGTGAAAGAAAAATGGCAAGTGGAGAATGTGTATTGACTTTACGGATTTGAACAGAGCTTGTCCTAAGGATCCTTTTCCTGTGCCTCGCATTGATCAATTAGTGGACTCTACCTTCGGAAATCGATTATTATCTTTTATGGACGCTTACTCGGGATACAACCAAATTCGACTGGCTGCCAACGATGAGAAAAGCACCTCTTTTATTACTGGACGAGGTTTATATTGCTATAAGGTCATGCCGTTCGGGTTGAAAAACGCGGGGGCAACTTATCAGCGCTTGGTAAATAAAACTTTTGAAGGACAGATTGGGCGAAACATGGAAGCTCATATCGATGATATGTTAGTCAAAAGTGAGCGAGACGAAGATCATTTTGCTGACTCAGCAGAAACATTCCACAATTTAAGCAGGGTCAATCTCAAACTCAATCCGGAGAAGTGCATTTTTGGGGTAAGGTCAGGAAAATTCCTTGGATACATGATCAGCGAAAAAGGTATCGAGGCTGACCCCGAGCAGCTAAAAGCCCTGATTTCCATGACTCCCCCCGAAATATTAAAGAAGTGCAAATTCTGACAGGACGATTGGCTGCTCTGAATCGATTCATTTCCCGCTCGTCGGATAAGTGTGCCCCTTTCTTTAAAATATTGCGGAATGCGAAGCATTTTTGTTGGACTGAAGAATGTTCGACCGCTTTTCAAAAAATTCAAGAGTATCTGGCCTCTCCGGAAATCTTAACTAAGCCTGTGGTAGGGGAGACGTTAATTGTCTACGTAGCAGTATCCGAATGTGCTGTTAGTGCCGTTCTCCTCCGCGAAGATGATTCTCTTCTAAGGCCAATTTATTATGTCAGTAAGAGTTTGCTGGACGCCGATAAGCAATATCTTACTTTGGATAAGGTAGCTTTAGCATTGGTGACGGTGGCACGAAAGATGAGACCTTATTTCGAAGCCCATCCAATTGTTGTTCGGACGACTTTTCCTCTGAAGAGTCTATTACAGAGACCAGACATCTCTGGTAGGATGACTAAGTGGTCTGTGGAGCTGGGAGACTTCGATATAACGTTTGAGCCTCGAACGGCGATAAAGGCACAAGTTTTAGCAGAATTTCTGGTTGAATTCCATTCAGACAGAGAAGAGCAGGAGGAACATGACACGGTTGTCGAAGAGGAATGGGTCATATGGACGGATGGCGGGTCAAATATTTCAGGCAGTGGGGCAGGTGTCCAGTTGATATCCCTGCAAGGGGTAGCTATGTTCCAAGCCATTCGTTTCGGTTTCAAGGCTACGAATAATGAAGCTGAGTATGAAGCTTCTTTAGCGGGCTTACGGTTGGCTCAAATATGTGGTGCTCGGCAAGTAAAATTGATCAGTGACTCTCAGTTGGTAATAAATCAAGCTTCCGGGGAGTCCGAGGCCAGGAAGGAATCACTAAGACAGTATTTGAAGCTGATGAAAGATTTGGCATCTGAATTTGAGGGAGTCAAGTTCGAACATGTTCGAAGAGAATTAAATGCCGTCCCGGATTCTCTCGCCTCCGCTTCACGAACAGAAGAATATCCGTGGGTTTTGGTTCAGGCATGCCCTTCAATCTCAATTGGCGAAGAGCATGCAATGAATATCTCGGAGGAAAGCCATGTGGTTACGCCTGATTGGAGAGCAACTCTCATTGATTTTTTAGCTCATACCATTTTACCCGTCGACAAACATGAAGCCAGAAAAGTTAGATTCAAGTCTCACGGTTACGTTTTGTTGGGAGGATTATTGTATAAAAGATCTTTGAGTCGGCCCTTATTAAGGTGTTTGAGTTTGCCCGAGTCACAAATTATCCTCTCCGAGTTACAAGATGGTGAAGGGTCTGCTCATTGTGGATATAAGGCTTTAATCCGTAGGGTATTCTTGGCAGGCTATTATTTGCCAACTATCACGGCCGACGCAAAAGATTTGGTCAAACGTTGCGACACGTGCCAACGCTATGCTAATGTAATTCACAAACCTGGGGTTTTGATGGAAAGCATCTCGGAGGCAGTTCCTTTTGACAGGTGGGGCATTGATTTGGTTGGGCCTCTACCCATGGCTTCTGGGGGTAGGCAGACAATAATTGTGGCCGTCGACTATTTTTCTAAGTGGGTGGAAGCTGAGCCGCTCGCGGGAACAAAGGCCAAAGACGTGATCAAATTTGTTCTATCTAATATCTGTTGTCGTTTTGGTGTACCATTGCAGATTACCACGGATAATGGGCCTCAATTTGATAACAAAGAATTTCAGAGCTTCTGTGTGTCAAGGGGCATACGACAATGTTTTTCGGCACCATGTCACCCTCAGGCAAATGGGCAGGTGGAAGTAACTAATCGTACTATCCTCGACGGTTTGAAAAAGAACTTGGAAGGCAAAGCGGGGAAATAGCCCGACTATTTACAGGAGGTGTTGTGGGCATACCGAACGACCCCCCGAACGGCCACCGCTGTATCTTCATTTGCCTTAGTCTATGGGATGGATGTCGTGGTCCCACCGGAGATCCTTTTCCTTTCACATCGAATAACAACTTATGACTCAGACACAAATGATCTGAGTAGAGCATTGGCTTTAGATTTGGTTGAGGAAAAGAGACAGCGGGCACAGCTGACATCGTTCCACTATCAAACTCTCATGAGGAGTCGATATGCATCCAAAGTAAAACATAGAGACTTTCAGGTGGGAGACAAGGTCCTATGGAAAGTTTTCTTGCACACTAAAGACAAGAGTTTGGGGAAGTTGGGACCTAACTGGGAAGGCCCTTATGAGGTCACCGAAAGGATAAAATCAGGCAGATATCGGTTGAAAGATAAAGATGGGCGTTATCTCCGCTTACCTTGGAATATTGAGTATTTAAAGTTGTACCTTGATTAGCAGAGCCAGATAACATTGTATTTCTTTTCACTTTCTATGTATCCCTTGGAACAAATTTGGTGAGGACACACTCTTTCCTATCCTGTTAGGCACAGGAAGGTTTTAATGAGGTGTTTCGATGATCCCCTTAAATACAAAGTTTCTTTGCCTTAACTATTTTTTTAGTCACATTAACACGTGCCTCGAATTGTTGTCCCTCACACTATTTCTTGAGTCACAATAACATGTGCCTCGAATTGTTGTCCCTCACACTATTTTTTGGGTCACAGTAAAATGTGCCTCGATTAGTTGTCTCTTCGAATTATTCTATGGGGTTACAATAATGTATGCCCCCACTTTTATTATTACTTGATTTATTCTTCGGGTCACATTAAGGTGTGCCTCGATGTTTTGGGACCTTCGACCTATTCTTCGGGTCACATTAAGGTGTGCCTCGATGTTTTGGGACCTTCGAACTATTCTTCGGGTCACATTAAGGTGTGCCTCAATGTTTTGGGACCTTCAAACTATTCTTCGGGTCACATTAAGGTGTGCCTCGATGTTTTGGGACCTTCAAATTGTCCTTCGGATCATATGATAGTGTGCCTCGAATCCACTCTCAGTTGTGAATCAAAATATCATCTCTTTAAATTTTTCGGAGACCCCGTAGTTGTTCGCAGGCTAATGCAATGGGGATTCGAAGGCCTTATTGCAAGCTTAATACTTGTGAATTTATCCAAGTAAAAATTGTTCGAAGGCCAAGGAAATTGGAATTCGGAGGCCTCATTACAAAACATAAAATCTGATGAATTTATCTAAGTAAAAATTGTTCGAAGGCCAAGGAAATTGGAATTCGAAGGCCTCATTACAAACATAAAATCTGATGAATTTATCTAAGTAAAAATTGTTCGAAGACTAAGGAAATTGGAATTCGGAGGCCTCATTACAAAACATAAAATCTGATGAATTTATCTAAGTAAAAATTGTTCGAAGACCAAGGAAGTTGGAATTCGGAGGCCTTTTTGCAAACATAATACTGATGAATCTATCTAAATAAAAATTGTTCGAAGGCCAATGAAATTGGAATTCGAAGGCCTTATCTCGTAATATGTGTGAATTTAGCTAACTGATAATCTTTCGAAGGACAACATAGTTGGATGTTGGCAGAACTTGTTCCAAACATAATATATATAGAAGTGCAGAATATTCATTGCTCTTACAAAACTTACCCTATCTCACACAATTGGAACAAGACAACATGTTCAGGTCATTACAAAAAGAGGCCCTATTGGGCCATGCATAAAAAAATTTTTTTGCCGCAATCTGCATTTTTCGAGGAGTCACTCCCCTCACCCTCTGAGTCTTCACTCTCACTTACGACTATTTGGGGAGGGCGAAGTTCTGGGGGGACAAGCTTCCAAAAAGGCCCCAGGTTATATTCGGGATGCTCAGCATATATTTGGGTCAACAAGCCAGCTTGTGTTGCAGCATCTCGGGCCTGCAAGTTCTTCAAACATGTTGCTTCATAAGCATCCACAACCTTCTCCTTCGCCTCCTCGACCTCTATAGGGAAACCTTTGATCTGTCTCTCCAACTGATCATGCTCTACAACTACCTTTCGAAGAGCCTCAGTACATTGGTTGAATCCATCGCAAGCCAAGCGATGCCCCTTCTTGTATTCAGCTATCATTAGCTCTTGGGCATCATTCTTCTCCTTGTACAAATCCCTCTCTTTTTGACAACACCTCTCTAGCATTTTTACATAGTTCTCAGAAGCAGAAAGACGCTCGTACAAGGCGTCGGCTTGGCCCTCGATCACTGCATATTGCTTTTTGGCTTCTTTGAGCTGAGAGGCAGCCACCGGTGACTTGAATTTGTAGTGATTTTCGCGTTTCTCCAGATGGCACATTTTCTTTCCTCTGTTCACTGAGGTGTGCAACAATCTCCAAAGAGACATTGAGAAATCATCATCCAAGGGAACCTCGAGGGAGATCCTAGCTCTGCAGAGTCAAATTCTGAAAATCTACCTCCAACAATTTCTGGATCGAGGAGTTGAAGGGGGTTGCTTCGAGGCATGGGGACAGGAGCCAACCTTGGGTTCTGTTCAAAGGAGGCTGGATGAGAAGCCTCAGTAAGAGGCGAGCGTCGGGACTGTTGAGAATTTTCCCTGGAAGAATGACCACCCTTATTCTCTGAATCACTTGCAACTTCATGGACCTCTACTTCAAGATTTACCTCTTCATGACGGTCAGGAGTTTCTCCCCCCTCTTATCGTTCTTCGATGGGCTCGAGAAGGATGCCCTTACCCTTATCTCTTTTCTTGACCACATTCCTCGAAGGAGCAGGGGGAGGAGGATTAGTGTTGGTAGAAGTTTCTTTGGCATCCTTCCTCGAAGGAGCAGGGGGGGAGGGTCAATGTTAGTTGAAGTAGCAATAATGGGTGGAGGGGGTTGAGAATTCGACCCCCAGCGTTGTTCGAAGGAGGCTGTTGAACACTAACAGGCCCTTCGGAGTTCAATTGTTGGGTTGCTGGTACTTCGTCTTCTGGAGGTTCGCCCAGGTGGCTCTGCGAACGAGAGCGTTTGGGCAAGTAAATTACAACATCTTTTTGGCTGCACCAGTCAAGCACTTCTCGCTCCGAGGGCGGAGTCATTAACCCCCTCATGCTAATGCGATCGAGGGGATCGAGCCTCCAGAGTCGACTCCTAGCCAAGTTGTTGTCAGTAAAGCAAATGCGGAATCGATTGTCCCACTGATCCTTCGCCCACAAGCGAAGGCTAGTAAATACAGTGGTGGCTCCCTCGACATAGTCAGTGAAGGGCTTGGACACCCCAGTCATAGCTGTAACAAGTAACTACACATTAAAACAACATACCAGCACAAGTTCGAAGGAGCAGGTTTTTCGAAGACGTTACGTTTTCGAAGAACTTGTGAGAAAGCATAAAATTCGAAGGCCTAAATTCGAAGAGTAAAATGTTTGGGAAATACTTACATTTCATTGTCCATTTCAGAGAAAGCTTGTGAGGATTCGAAGGAGTGGCTTCTGATCCAGTCTCCCAGCAACTAGAGAAAAACAGAAACTGTTGCCTCCATTTTTTATCGGCCTCCAATAGATCTTTCAATATCTTCTGCCCTCGATTGAATGTTAACGAATAGAAGGGGAAGTAAGGATTTAGGGCCAGACCGGCAAGGCCAATGAGTTTTTCCAGCGAAAATTCTTGACCCGAGATTCTCGAGGCCATGATACAGGCCATCAACGTAAACCACATATTGGGCCCAACCTGTGAGGGGCAGAGGTCTATCCTCGACAAATACTCGATGAAGAAGGGATCTAAGGGGTATCTTAACCCCCAGTTCATGATTTCTGTGTACACCACCAACTCATTGTCCCTCACAGATAAGGGTGTCTCTCCTTCGGAGGGGAATCTAATATTAACATAGGAAGGGATGCCCCAACAAGTCCTTAGCATTGTTTCCTCCTCTCTCGAGAAATATTTGTACTTAATGTTGGCAAGGGCCACCATATGTTTGTTTTCGATGCCCCGAATGTTATTGCCAGCAATGCTATCTAACTCTAAAGGCAATGTGATGTCCCATTTCTACTTTGGAGCAATCTGACGAGCTTGCTCTTCGGACATCGATGTGGATGAAGGGGTTGCCAGGTTTGAAGGACCCAAGGAGGGGATGGCTGGCACTTTTGGTTCGAGGGGGTTGTTGTGGGGCCTTGTGACTCTGGAGTCTAAAGTCTCCTCATGTCTAATGCGCATATCTTCCTCGGTAATGAGCGTCCTCGAAGGGGAGAATTGAGTTCCATGAATGGTCATGGATGGAGTGGAAGGCAGACTAGACACATATGTTCCCTGTCTTCGAGGAGGGCTGGTCGAAGTACGTCGAGGGCCTGTGGTTCGAAGAGGGCTAACAGAGGTTCGAGGGGGGCTCCTCGAAGTCCTTCGAGGACTCATAGATCTTTGGGGGAGGTTTTCAACGTTTATCGGGATAGTTGGTTCTCGAATAACAAGAGGAGCTTCCCTGGCCCGTTTTCGATCATGCGAGCTTTTTCGGTCTTTATGGGACTTCTTTCTTTTCCCGGACGAGTGCTTATGTTGTCTATCTTTTCCCATCTCTTCGGGGGGATTCGATTCACTAAGCAGGCTTTTTCGAGCGACTTCGCGGGGTATAATTGCGGTCGAATCGTATGAAGGAGGCCATGCACCAAAAAAGGTAGTCGTCGACGGTGGAGGATGAGGCCTCACGTCTTCACCGGCAGCAATCCTTTCTTCGAACCGCTTACTAATTAATAACCACTCAGGAATCTGACGGGGCTTGTTCGCCAGCTTTATCTCTCTAGAATTAATTGAACAAAAGTTGAATTTATGAGGTGAGAGAGTTGGTATTTATAGGCACATATGGGCTTTCCTGACACACCAGGCCTGGGGACATTTTTATGATGTTTGCTTAGGAACATAATGGTCCACATAGGTGGGCATTGTTTTGACACTAGCCATAGAGGAAGGCGAAGAGTTGTTATGTCAGAAAAAGTCAGGAGAAGAGGAACCGTTTTCTGACACAAATGTTAGAAGAATTGGTAACGTTTCCAAAGTATTATGCTGACACTGGTGCTCGGTAAGTGACGTCAGAAACACGTTCAATCCTGGCACCCCTTTTTTCGCCTAAGTATGAAAACATTCGGGGACTGATTCATCCAAAGTGGTGCAAGGATTGGGGGGCTACTGGGATAATGGAAACAGTTCGAAGGGAGACTTTTCGAAGAGTTGACTGGTGGCTTCAATAGGTTTGAGGAAGCTCTAAGGAACGTTCGAAGAAGTTGAGTTCGATCTCAATAAGTCAGTAGTTCGAGGAACATTGTATAAATTTCGAAGAAGCACTGTTGGAATTCGAAGAGCTACCTGTGAAGTCCGGAGAGGAAATGGGTTTTGCCGGTCAGAAGGATTATTCAGTCCTAGTAAAATAATTTTTACTAAGACTGGGGGGCTACTAATAAGGAAGAATAAAAGACAAGGAGAAAAGTGTAAAGAAGAAACTTGATAGGAGAAAATAGCAAAGGAAAAATACCATAGGAGGAAAATGTATAGAAATAAGTGCAAAAGGGCTGAATTGTATTAATTGTAAAGAAGTAGGCAAAATAGGAAGAAGGAAAAGTGTAAGGACCAAAAGGTGTAATTAATCCAAATTAAAGCGTGTGGGGTCCGCAATAGTACTATAAAAGGACCACACACGCTTCACAAATCCCGAGATGAATAGTACGAGACTTTCTCTTTCTATACCATTTAGCAATTTGAACTTTCTCTCTCTAAAACTAACATTTAAGTATTACTCTATCATAAAATCCTCTATCGACAATCTTCGCTTAGCAAAATCACCCCTGGACCACCTTTGAACTCTTCACGGACCAGTAGTTGGGTAAAAATTAGAAACCTCGTCAAAAACAACATCACGAGAAATCACAATCTTCTTGGTGATAGGATCCACACATCTCCATCATTTCCTGTTTACGTCATAACCAACAAACACACACTCCCTTGCTTTTGGATCAAGTTTAGTTCGATTTTGCTTAGGTATATGAACATAGCAAAGAGACCCAAAGACTCTAAAGTAACTCTTATTAGGTTTGATAGTATATAGCAGATCAAAAGGAGATTTTGATGTACCTGACCATGGAGGCAATCGGTTTATCACATGACAGGCACACTGCATAGCTGTTGCCCACAACTCTCGAAGAATGTTCTTATCGTGCAACCAAGACAACGTTATTGTTGTAAGATGTACTAACTTATGTTCGACGACTCCATCCTGTGTGGGCTATCCGACATGTTAGTTATCAATGAATACCATGTTTGCGACAGAATTCGGAAAATTCGTGTAACTCGAATTCATCCCCGTTATCGGTTCGCAGACACTTCAAAACAGACCTGAATTTCTTCTCTACCATTTGTTTGAACGGAGAAAAGTGTGTGAAAGCTTATCCTTTATTTTTCAATAGATACACCCAACTATAGCGAGAGAAATCATCAACAATAACCCCCATATAACGAAAACCAGTAAAACTTGATGTTCTTGTAAGACCCATGAGATCAAAATGTACAAGCTCAAACATCGACGATGCATGGTTCAGGGATTTTTGAAAAGGGAGTCAATGTGACTTACCATATTGACAGCCAACACAAATGACACCCTGATGTGCTGTTTTGAAGAAGAAAACTCCTTCAAGTAATCTATTAGTTGATATTTGCTGCAAAAATTGATTACCAACATGTTCGAGTCGAGCAGGCCAAAGTGAAATTGTTGTATTTTGACTTGTATTTTATACATATGCCTCACTTACAAATAAAACATATAAAGAGTTTTCCTTTCTTCCAGTGAATAAGACATTATCATCAATACATTTATAATCATCAAGAATCTGAACATCATTTGGTCCAAATAAGACATACTTACTAGAATTAGTGATTTGAGAGACAAAAGCAATATTTTTCTTTAAACCCGGTACTTGCTATACATTTTCAAGTGTAAGACTTTCATCATCTGAATTGGCAGCCTTCACACTGAAATCACCTTCTTTCAATACTGGATGTAATGAGTTATCCGCTGTCACAATTACTTGTTTTCTCAAATGAGGACTAATATCAGAATGTATAAAAGAAATACCGGTAGCATGATGTGAGCAACCCGAATCAACGATCTACTCATTCTTGTAGTCAATACAACTAGTATTAACCTATGATTTCTTTTCATATCGATGTGTAGCAGAAGCCATATTGTCTGGTTGATTAATAACCTCAATTGAGAGACAATTTTCCCATTATAGCTCATTGATATTTTCACCTTCATGTGCAACATTTGCATCTGATTTGACAATTTTCGAATAACAGTTTGGTTTAATGTGGCATGGTTTGCCACACTTCTTACAAACAAGTTTTGCACGAAAATCGGACTTCATGTGTCCAATTCTTCCACATCGAAAACATGTTAGTTTAGAGTGGTTTGCTGACTCCCCCTCGTTCATTTTCTGCTTACCACCATTTTGAAAATGACTTTGTGTGTTTTTCCACCTTGACCTGTCTTTAGTAAAAAATGTATCTTCAATATGAGCAGAATACTTACCAAGCATTTGTTTAACCAATGCTACCTGGTTAGAGAGTAGGTTCTCTAACTCAACAATTGATAGCTGGTTGACCCATCAGTGTATTGATGATATAAACGACATGAAGTCAGAGCCTAATCCACAAATCAAATAACGTCTTAGCCTTCCATTACTAATAGGTTCATCACTGTCCAAACCTGAAATTTCTGAACATACATTCTTAACCTTAAGAAAGTAAGCAGAGATTGACATATTACCTTGGGTTAAAAAAGCAAGCTCATTCTCAAGGTATTGAAGACGCATAGTATTTTTCTCGGTAAATGACATGTCAAAAGTATCCCAGATATCTTTTGGAGAATCCAATGCACGGACATGATCAATAAATTCCTTACCGATCGAAGTTCTTAACGTGAATAAAGCCTTTCCGCACCTTACTTTCCATTTCCTCCTTAACTCAACATTTTTCGGAGAATCACTAAGAAGTATATTGGTATCGGAAACAAGATCCCATAAATCTTGTCCTTGAAGGAAGGCCTCCATACACAACCACCAATATTGGTAATTGGTTCTAACAAGCTTCTCTCTAGACATAGGAGAAGCTGAATTACTTCCATTCATATTGATTTAAAAGTAATAACACTTGACAAGATTTCTTTAGGTAATAAAATCAAACACTTGATATGCAGAGACCTTGCTCTGATACTATGAAACAAATTTGAACAGACAGAAGATTTGATTTTATTACTTGAAGAATGAAACAAAAGGGTTCAGTACTTATAGAAAATATGATTCCCACTACCCACTAACATCACTTATTAATTTGAGACTTTCAGACTTCTTAATATAACTCCCACTACTCCACTAACGTTATTTAATAGTTGTGAATTGATTGGGAACTGTCTGCTTCTTTTAGAAACTTTGTGGAAACTGTCTGCTTCTTTAGAAATTATGGGGGAACTGGTTGGGAATTGTTTGAAAACTCTCTGTTCGTCTCCTTCTTGTAACTGAAACTATAGGAATAAAGGGTGCACTAATTTGTGACATAAGTCTCATCTAGTTTTATATTTTCTAGAGATTTTAAAATTACTTGGTTGTGTAACAAATATAAGCCTCGTCTAATTTGATATCATCTAGAGATTTTTTAAATTATTTGGTTACCTTAGGGTCTTAGAAATAAACAATATTCGTACAAGGTCTTCTTAATTGGCACCTAAATAAGGTTAGGTAAAAGCACAATGCAATTAGGATATCATCTCAACAAATCTCTTATTTAGCTGAAAAAATTGTACGTTTAGAATTTTATAACAGAAACAAAATACACTTGTATTTAGCAGCAACAATGAATATAAACCCGCCATTTGAGAATACAAGTCTCATGAAAAGATGAGACCATGGCATCTTGACCACGTTATTTAGATATGAATATTCTTCTAAACATATAGAACATGGAATCTCTCTGTCAATATCTACATGTCTTCCTTCTCGTTGCATCTTCTCGTAGTCTCGAAGATGAATAACATCCATAATACCAAGAGGGCTATAAACCATGGTTGCAGACAGTGTTGAACTAGAAATAAAAACTAGGGGGCTGAACTATATTAAAAATTAGTGTTCTAAAATGAGGCTGCAACATGAGCAGAGCCGAATCGTTTCGGCGGCGCTTCAAGCTTCTAGTGACACACATCTTGATGTGCAGTTTAGGTTTTTTTTTTTAAAATTCAAACTAAAAACTACAAAAAAAAATTAAAACAAAATCATTTATATATAAATACCTAATAATTTTACTGGTTTGAAATTAAAAACCATCTACACCCTAATCATTTAATATAAACCATAAAAACAATCCACCATTTAATATAAATCATACATCCATCTAGTAATTTCAGGTCTTAAAAAGTAAAAACCATCTCCATCTAGTAATTTCAGGTCTTACAAAATAAAAACAACTACTCACCTAACAATCCTAGGGGTTAAAAGGTAAAAAGCCAC
Organism: Limnanthes douglasii subsp. nivea; assembly: GCA_036936605.1. Classification (NCBI taxonomy): domain Eukaryota; kingdom Viridiplantae; phylum Streptophyta; class Magnoliopsida; order Brassicales; family Limnanthaceae; genus Limnanthes; species Limnanthes douglasii. Next base: position 206,673,710 of record JAUPFV010000002.1, read on the forward strand.
CCCATCCTACAATGATCTACTTTGGAGCTGGGGGCCTCCATCCCCCTTTAACCCTTTAATGGATCCGCCGGTGGTTGCAGGATCATCATCCGAATCAAAACTGGGGGTGTTTGTGACCACATTCACTTCAACTTTGAGGTCTACAGGAGAGACCAACTCTGATCTAGTTAGAGTATCGACAATTCTCTCGAGCTAAAATTGAATTGTCCTATTAGCAAGATCATTCTCCCTTCTCCCCGTACGTCAACATTCTGAATACCTCAAGTTTAATGAGTGAAGATGTCGAGGTTGATCGGTTTCTTGATCTGAACTCCACATTCACGCCTACCATTGCACTTAAAAGAACTATACAAACTTGAGAGATGTTGAATGCAAATTTAAGGGCCGACCTCTTATTTTATAGAAAATTAAGACCCCAAAATATGAAACCAAGTAATCTTGGATCTTATTGGAATGTGGAAAAAAAGAAGCAACTAAAACAGGAAACACATCTCCTCCAACACACCAGTGTCATCCATGAATCAAACCGTTATGCGCATCATTAAATGCCCTAAGAGGAAAGACTCGGCCTGAACCCTGTTCAGGCTTTGATATAAAAAAAAAAACTAGACTGATATTATGTCTGCTACGTAAACCTCCACGACATGAGTTAATCAACCTGTGTCTGTTATTACTGAGTAGAGAAATATTCTCTTTGCCATTTTTCTATTTGGGTGCCCAACTAATTTCTAGCAGGCATCAACATATTTCAATTTTCTTCATATACAATGCATCTATTAATGCATCTATTAGCAAATGATTACTTGCTAACTAATCGTGAAAATTCAATATTTTTTTTACTGATCAAGATTCAAGATTTTATTATTTTCAAGCAAAGTTAAGGCAAAGAACAGCACTTAACATCTCCATAAACTTAAAGTAGCAACTATTTTCAAGCACTAATAAGATTCCATTTCAATCAAGCACAAAATAAATAAATTAGAACGTTTAATTATTTATATACTCGTGAACTCGATCTGATTTTTGTTTCATTCCATCCATCATTTTTTCTGTCTCCTCAACTATCTGCATAGGCAAGTAAACTTCTAAAAATTCAAACCATTGGCCTAGTGCCAGACTCTCTAAATTCGTCTCCATTCCTTCGCCATCCTTATTACCATCACTTACTGCAGACATTTTACAATTATCGTAACTCATCTTGGGCACACAATGACTTCCCTTCTCCACATTATCATCACTATTTTTCGAGGCCAATTTAAATGGCTTATCAGTCATTGCTGGGTCTTCTAATCTTGTCAGCTGTTGTGGTTTGGTTGCAACCTTCCTTTTTCCTCCACGGCCGATTTCGTTAGCCTCAACTTTGGTTTCTTCAGGCTCAACTGCAGAGTTTTGAGGGATTTCAACGTTCTTCTTTCTACCTCTAGTTATTTTTCCGACCTCAACCTCAGTTTCTCTAGACTCTAACCTTAAATTCTGAGGGATATGAACATTCTTCCTTCTACCTCTCCCTACATTTTTAGCTCCAACAACATCATCCTCTCTGGACTCTCAACCCTGATTTCCAATAACTTCAATATTCATCCTGGCCCTTGTATTCACTGTTTCTTATTTTTGTGATTAGATTTTCGGTTATATTAATTGGTGAATCGTTAGCAGTGAAAAAGGTTTCTTGTTTGTTTGGTTGATCGTGTTGAAGTTGATTGGGTAGTTTGACATACTACTTGTTGGGTCCAACAGTTGATTTTTTTGTTTCCGCTTATTTTCTACTGTTGTTGTTTGAGACCTACAAGTGCAACGCGCATGCCAAAGAGAGAGATGGGGCTGAGAAGGAAGCCAAATCGCTTGGTGTTGGGAAACCTTGCGAATCATCCGAAAATGGATTAAACACTAAGCAGCAGTGGGCTGCATTTCTAGTTCTATGTGAAATGCTTGAAGAGTTTGGTACCCATCTTAATAATGATGTAGCATCTGTTGAATCTGGTATCTATGTTCAAGAACTTGTTCGTTGGACGAAAACTACGTTCGACCTTAAATTGTTCTCAAGAAACCAAAACATTATTATCTATCTGAATTCGTAAACTAACTGATTTTTTTAGATGTCATTTGTCGATGATGGAATCAAAATGTTACTGATATCTAATATCTTAGTGGTAACCTCTTTTTCCTCTCTTTTGAAGGTTGCAGTTAGGTGCTGATCATGCCCTCCATGTCAAATATAACTACTCGAGGACATTTTGGTAAGGCTTTGGCAAGTCCTTTGAGTTCTTCCTCTCTAATCGCTGAATCATGGGTACCAACAATGCTAATGCCTTCCTTGAACCACTTTGATCAGCTTTGACACAACTCTTACCATGTAACACAGCCAAAGCCTAAAAGATACATACAATGATCCAATTACTCATATAACAATAATAGGAACGCTCGCAATATGAAAGATAAGAAATGAAGTCTGAGTTGAAGAAATAACAACTATCCTGAGAAGCCAACTCAGCAGTTGGTACCCCTATAACTACTCGAGGACATCTTGGTGAGGCTTTGGCAAGTCCTTTGAGTTCTTCCTCTCTAAGACGCTGAATCACAAGTACCATCAATGCTAATGTCTTCCATGAACCACTTTGATCAGCTTTGACACAGCTCTTACCATGTAAAATTGATAGAAAGTTGGATACCTGAATATTTGAAGGGCGTTGGAAGTTCTGGGCGTTTAAGGATTGGATCATCAAATCAGAGAGTCCCAAATCACTAAAAGATTATCGACTAACAAAGAAAGTTTAAATCAAATTCTGTTATTACTTGAGCCATATCAAGATATTGTTTTGGATGAGTGCCGAAACTTTTTAATACTTTTGTGAGTTTTGGAAATGGTTTTAACAAATATTTACACGATCATACATCCATGTCAAATATATTTTTAGCATATCGCGTCTTTGTACCATGTGTACCAAATATTAGTAGGTCTTCTTAATTGGCACCTAAATAAGGTTACATAAAGCACAATGCAACTAGGATATCATTTCAACAAGTTTCTTATTTAGCTGAAAAAGTGTACATTTAGATTTTTATGACAGGAATAAAAATACACTTATATTTAGCAGCAACAACAAATATAAACCCAAGTAGTTTCTTCGTAGACCAGCTCTGAACGACAAAGCGGGCATGAAATTTTCTTATCCAACCACTTGAAAATACAAGCCTCATGAAAAAGATGAGAACATTGTTAGGTGCGACCAAAAGTTCCACATCCCACATCGGTTAAACATGGGAAGAAAGATCAGTATATAAGTTAAGAATACATCTCCATTAGTGTGAGGCCTTTTGGAAGTGGACCAAAAGCAAAGCCGTGCGGGCTAGTGGACCCAAAGCGGACAATATCACACCCAATATTCCCTACAAATGGTATCAGAGCACCAGGCCCAGACAGAACCCGATGTGGTGGGTTGTGATGATGTGGGTGCAAACATCTTGCCAGGAGCCATACTCAAGGTTATTGATAGATGGAGCGCCACGGCTCATCAAGGCTTGATAAAGGAGCGGCGCAGATTCATCTAAAGATGGAGCGCCACGGCTCATCAAGCAGGTGGCCTTGATAAAGAAGCGGCGCAGATTCATCTAACGATGGAGTGCCTGATATCTCATCAAGCAGGCCGCTTGATCAAGGAGCGGCACAGTGTCATCGAGTAGGGGGATGGAAGTCAATTGAGAGGAGGCTAGAGTGGTACTTTGTTCGAGAGGAGGATTGTTAGGTGCGACCAAAAGTCCGACATCCCACATCGGTTAAACATTGGCTTGATCAAGGAGCGGCACAGTGTCATCGAGTAGGGGGATGGAAGTCAATTGAGAGGAGGCTAGAGTGGTACTTTGTTCGAGAGGAGGATTGTTAGGTGCGACCAAAAGTCCCACATCCCACATCGGTTAAACATGGGAAGAAAGATCAGTATATAAGTTAAAAATACATCTCCATTAGTGTGAGGCCTTTTGGAAGTGGACCAAAAGCAAAGCCGTGCGGGCCAGTGGACCCAAAGCGGACAATATTACACTATTGTTATATCACTACTTTCACTTCAACTTTGAGGTCTACAGAGACACCAACTCTGATCTAGTCAGTGCCTGGGTAATGCTCTCTGCTAAAAACGACTGTAGATACACCTCCAGATTCGATCCAGCAAATGCCTGTTTGACACAAGATTTGGAGGTTGAGTAGGCTGCTGAAACATGAAAAGGAACTTCGAACTCAATCTCAAGGGTCCTATTAGCAAGATCATTCTTCCAATACCCCAACATTCTGAATACCTCAAGTTTAATGAGCGAAGAAGTCGAGGTTGATCTGTCTCTTGATCTGAACTCCACATTCACATCGATCTGTCTCTTGATCTGAACTCCACATTCACATCTTGCCAGGAGCCATACTCAAGGTTATTGATAGATGGAGCGCCACGGCTCATCAAGGCTTGATAAAGGAGCGGCGCAGATTCATCTAAAGATGGAGCGCCACGGCTCATCAAGCAGGTGGCCTTGATAAAGAAGCGGCGCAGATTCATCTAACGATGGAGTGCCTGATATCTCATCAAGCAGGCCGCTTGATCAAGGAGCGGCACAGTGTCATCGAGTAGGGGGATGGAAGTCAATTGAGAGGAGGCTAGAGTGGTACTTTGTTCGAGAGGAGGATTGTTAGGTGCGACCAAAAGTCCGACATCCCACATCGGTTAAACATTGGCTTGATCAAGGAGCGGCACAGTGTCATCGAGTAGGGGGATGGAAGTCAATTGAGAGGAGGCTAGAGTGGTACTTTGTTCGAGAGGAGGATTGTTAGGTGCGACCAAAAGTCCCACATCCCACATCGGTTAAACATGGGAAGAAAGATCAGTATATAAGTTAAAAATACATCTCCATTAGTGTGAGGCCTTTTGGAAGTGGACCAAAAGCAAAGCCGTGCGGGCCAGTGGACCCAAAGCGGACAATATTACACTATTGTTATATCACTACTTTCACTTCAACTTTGAGGTCTACAGAGACACCAACTCTGATCTAGTCAGTGCCTGGGTAATGCTCTCTGCTAAAAACGACTGTAGATACACCTCCAGATTCGATCCAGCAAATGCCTGTTTGACACAAGATTTGGAGGTTGAGTAGGCTGCTGAAACATGAAAAGGAACTTCGAACTCAATCTCAAGGGTCCTATTAGCAAGATCATTCTTCCAATACCCCAACATTCTGAATACCTCAAGTTTAATGAGCGAAGAAGTCGAGGTTGATCTGTCTCTTGATCTGAACTCCACATTCACATCGATCTGTCTCTTGATCTGAACTCCACATTCACATCGATCTGTCTCTTGATCTGAACTCCACATTCACATCTACCATTGAACGTAAGAAACAAAGAAAATGAGCAAGATCATTCTTCCAATACCCCAACATTCTGAATACCTCAAGTTTAATGAGCGAAGAAGTCGAGGTTGATCTGTCTCTTGATCTGAACTCCACATTCACATCGATCTGTCTCTTGATCTGAACTCCACATTCACATCTACCATTGAACGTAAGAAACAAAGAAAATGATTGAACTAAGCTTATTACGAAAGATGTTGAATACAAATTTAAGAGCCGAAACCCCTATTTTATAGAAATTTAAGACTCAAGAATAGGAAAGTAAGTACTCTCTAATCCTATTAAAATTAGGAACCCAAAATAGAAAACAAGTAAAATAGAAAACACATCTCCTCCAAACACACCAGTGTCATCCATCCACGAATCAAACTGTTACTCGCATCATTAAATGCCCTAAGAGGGAAGACTCGGTCGAACCTCCGTCCGGGCTTCTCCTTCCCCACAACGTCTACAAAGAAAAAAGAAACCTAAACTGATATTGTGTCTGCTACGTAAACCTCCTAGCCGCGAGTTAATGAGCCTGCGTCTGTTATTGGCATATAGAGAGAAATTTTCTCTTTGCCATTTTTCCATTTGAGTGCGCAACTAATTTCTAGCAGGCATGTCAACATACTTGAAGTTTCCATTCTTCTAAAACGTGGAAAAATCAATACGAAAACAGAAAAACAAAAGAGTAACTTACAAAAGTTTATACTAAAAAAAAGTAATTTGGACAAAAATAGTGTCCATAACTTAATTTATTGAGCTATTAAATGGCAATTTTTTTTAAATACTTAATAATTCATTTAAAAAAAATATTATAAATGGATTAGTGTACATGATAATGTAAAATCATAATCGATTTTTATTTATATATAGAAGATATAAACAAGTTAGTTCGAATCGACCATCACAAACAATTTTTTTTATTTTAAATTCTACCACGTTGCCGTACTCGTATTTCGATTTATAGTCGAAGTTTTACCATACCATTAATCTATAAATTCATATAATATAGAAATGCAATCTAAAATAAATTACGATTTACAAATAAGCACGTTGACAACGATTTGGTATTCGGAATCGACATCCAAAACCATCTAAATTTTTTATTTAAATTTTTTTTATAAATTAAAAAAACAACTAAGTCATCTTTTTTTTAATCTATTAAAGATAAGTAGTAGTACCAGAAATAACGATATGATTTTGATCGTTCCAGAAATTTTTGGAGGAAGTTCTTTTTGGATAAAACAATATTTAGAGGACTAAAGTGCTATACAAATTATTTGAACAATATTTTAAAGAGAGAAAGACTTTTTTTTCGAGAGAGAAAGTCAATGTAATAATTGTTTAATCATTTATCAATCACCCATTTCAAAAAAAGTGTATTTATAATACAAATAGTAGGTCCCACAAGCTTAACAATTTCATAATTGTGGTCATATCCTCGAGTCTATTGTTTGCTTTACATTGATTCTTTTTCTTTACATAATTGACAAGTTCTCCTAAGATACTTTATTTATCAATAAAACACCCTTATCTTTCCTAGATATTTAATCTTCCCTTATCAGTAGCCTATAGTCCTTGTGAAAATGTTTTAAACAACGACTGTTATATACTCTTAACTCCACCGGATTTTGCATAATGCTTTCTCATCGGATTCTGGTTCTTCGAAATTTCTGAAATTATATTAAAAATGAATCTAATCTCTTCGAATTTTAACAAACTTTTTCACCCATACCAAACGTTTTTCGGACCAAATTGTGACGTCACACCTTTTTCTGACACCACCGATGAAAATTCTTCTCTACATGACAAATGTCAGCTGATTAACCTTTAGCGTGCTTCTCTTTTTGACACAACATAGTCTAGGGGCGGCACATCAGTTCCCTAGGCACTCATTAGGCTTATTCTAGACAATTTTCCCCTAGGCAAACGACTCGGCAACTCCCTGGGCCTCTGTGCTTTCAGACCCATCTTTTCTTTATAAATACTATTCGTCCATCATAACTCTCCCACGTCACTTTTAGAGAGAGAAAGTTCTAGCAATTCATTCTAGAGAGAAACAGTCGTGCATGCCAAAAATTTCTCGCATACCAGAGTGGCTAACTATCAGCCAAAAATTCGAAGAAAGAAAAGTTGATGGTTTATACATTTCACCAGAGCCCCAGCCCTCAGAAGTCTTTTACTACGGTTCTTGGCCTCCCACAGAATTTTCAACAACTATTATTCCTTCGAATATTTTCTCTCAGCCCCCCAGTCAGTCTTGTTTTCCAATTTACAGGAATGACTCCAAAATCATGGGGAAATATAAAAAGTCAAAAGGATCTTACTCGAAACGAAAGATGCACCATAAAGAGAAACCACCATTTCCAAAGAGAAACCAACCACCGCTACTGCTCTCTTAGTTTTCGATGAGAAAAATGTTATTAAACAAGTTCATGGATAAGCCTCCCACTCAACTGTTCCTCACAATGTTAAATAACAAATCACGACCATAGGCCTCATCGAAGATACAACTGAAATTCTTAGTTCTTTAACAAAGAAAAACAAACTCAAAGAAGATGTCCCACTACCCTTGGAAATCGTGGTCTTAGTAGGAAAAAATATGAAGAGTGTTGATAACAGAAATCTGTTGGCTTTGCATAGAATTTGATATAAATACTTTGAGCCATCTGAAGAAGAACTGCTAAAACTTCGATGGGAATCCTTTCGTCAATTTCTATCCGCTTTCCCACCGTCGGTGAAACCCCATTGTTTGTTAAAGACAACGAGCTGATAGTTTATACTGAAATATTAGAATGAGGCCTTCGCTATCCACTTGATCCCTTCTTTGTCAAATTCTGAGGGATATTAAAATTCTTCCTTCTACCTCTCCCTACATTTTTAGCTCCAACAACATCATCCTCTCTGGACTCTCAACCCTTATTTTCAATAACTTCAATATTCATCCTAGCCCTTGTATTCACTGTTGCTTATTTTTGTGATTAGATTTTTGGTTTAATTTGGTTGATTAATTGGTGAATCGTTAGCAGTGAAATTTTTTTTGTGTTTGTTTGGTTGATTGTGTTGAAGTTGATTGGGTAGTTTGACATACTACTCGTTGGGTCCAACAATTGATTTTTTTGTTTCCGCTGATTTTCTACTGTTGTTGTTTGAGACCTACAAGTGCGACACTCATGATTTAGAATATGAGACTACCGATAGGACTTCTGTCATTAACAGTATGCCAAAGAGAGAGATGAGGCTGAGAAGGAAGCCAAATCACTTGTTGTTTGGGAACCTTGCGATTCAATTGAATATGGATTAAACATTAAGCAGCAGTGGGCTGCATTTCTTCTTTTATGTGAAATGCTTGAAGAGTTAGGTACCCATCTTGTAGAAGCTGCTTCAGCTACGTAGTCTTGTTGTATTAATTTGATTTTGCCTCTTAATAATGATATAACATCTATTGAATCTATCATCTATGTTAAGAACTTGTTCATTAGACGAAAACTACGTTCGACCCTAAGTTGTTCTCAAGAAACCAAAATACTATTATCAATCTGAATTCATAAACTAATTGGTTTTTTAGATGTGATTTGTTGATGATGGAAGCAAAATGTTATTGATATTTAATATCTTAGTGGTAACCTCTTTTTCCTCTCTTTTGACGGATGCAGTTAGGTGCATGATCATGTCCTCCATGTCAAATATAACTATTAGTGGACATTTTGGTGAGGCTTTGGCAAGTCCTTTGAGTTCTTCATGTCTAAATCTTTGAATCACAGGTACCCGCAATGCTAATGCCTTCCTTAAACCATTTTGGTTAGCTTTGACACAACTCTTACCATGTAATACAGGTCCAATGCCTTCATTGAACTACTTTGATCAGCTTTGATACAACTCTTACCATGTAATATAGGTCCAAAAGCCACAGCCTAAAAGATACATACAATGATCCAATTACTCATATAACAATAATAGGAACGCTCACAATATGAAAGATTAGAAATGAAGTATTAGTTGAAGAAATAACTACTATCCTGAGAAGCCAACTGAGGAGTTGGTGTTAGGACAATAATTAATTAAGTATGAAATTTATTAATTGATTAATTCACTGAATTAATTAATTGGTCAAAATATTTTTATAAAATATTAATGTATTTATGAATAATATATATTATTCTATTGAGAATATATTGTTCAACTGAAAATATTATTCAATTTATAACCTATTATTCAATTTATAACCTATTATTCAATTTAGAGAAAATATGTTTAGATTTGATTTTATATTTTCAAAAAAATATTATATTAGTAAAATATATTACTCTGTCATTAAAACAGTATAATATATTTATACTAATTTATATAAAGGAGATGTATGAAATACAGAAATCAAGAAAAGAAAAAAAAATACTATTGTTATCTCCAATTTTTTTATATTTTTTTTCCAAAAATATTCTATTAACATCTACAATTAATGCCTCTCTTAAATTAAACTTGCTCTTGATTCCCAAACTTTCAACATTCCTTTTGAAGACTTGTGAACTTTGTGGCTTTGTGAAGATATCAGCCATTTGATCTTCAGTCTTGCAATACTCAACTTGAACATCACCTTTATTCACGAGCTCCGTTAAAAAATGATATCGAATTCAGCTGTGTTTTGTTCTTCCATGAAGAACTGGATCTTTTATGACTGAAATAGTAGAATTATTGTCACAAAATAAAATGTTTGACTTGACCTGCTTTCTGTTTAGACTTTCCAAAATTCCGTGCAACCAAATCAATTGACATCATGCATATGATGCAGCAATATATTTTGCTTTTGTAGTCGAAAGCGCCACAACTGATTGTTTCTTTGAGCTCCATGAAACTGCACCGCTACCAAGGTGAAACACATATCCATAAGTGCTTTTGCTATCATCAATGCTTCCTGCTAAATCACAATCTGTATCACAAATGAGATTAACTTTTGTATTAGCTTCATAAAATATTTCATAGTCAATGGTTCCCTTCAGATATCGCAATATTCTTTTGGCAACCTCCTAGTGATTAGAATAAGGTTTTTCCATGAATCTACTTATCAAACTAACAGTATACACAATGTCAGGCCTTGTCTAAGTTACATACATCAGATTTCCAACCAGACTTCGGAACATGGTTGAATTAACAAGTTTTCCTTCACCTTCTTTAGATAACTTAAGACATGTGATGCATGGAGTAGTGACTGGATTAGTAGCTTCCATCTTGATTTTTTTAAACTTCTTTTGCATAGCTCTTTTGTGAAATAAACATTCCTTTCTCAGATTGATGAATTTCAATGCCATGAAAATGATGAAGTTCTCCCAAATCTGTCATCTCAAATTTTGCCATCATTGACTGTTTAAATTCTTCCAACATTTTTACATTGTTTCTGTGAAAACAAGATCGTTGACATAGAAACTAACCACCATAAATCTTCCTTGGGAATCACTTTTGATGTAGAGAGTATGTTCATATGGACATTTTTGGAATCCATATTTTTCAAAATAAGAATTGATACGGTTGTACCAGGCTTGGGTGATTGTTTCAACTCATCCAAAGCTTTCTTTAGCTTGCAATTTTTTTTTCTTCTCATTTCTTGATAAACCCAGTTGGTTTATCAACATAGACTTCTTCTTTGAGAACATCATTCAAGAATGCGGACTTTACATCAATTTGGAACATCTTCCAATTATTTTGAGCAATAAGAGATATGAGTAACCAAACTATTTCATGTCTGGAAACGGGAGCAAATACCTCTGCAAAATCTTCTCATTCTTTTTGCTTGTTTCCTTTTGCAACTAGCCTCACCTTATATTTATTGGTGAAACCATTTGGATTCATCTTTGTCTTGCACACCAATTTGACTCCAATAGAACTCTTGTGTGGTGGTAAATCTGTAAGCACCCATGTATCATTATTTTCAATTGAGACAATTTCTTGATTCATGGCTTTCCTCCATACATATGCATCATCAAACGAAATAGGATTCTTCTCCTACAAAGAAAGCAATAAATACAGCATCGTGTTCCGCGATTTCATCAGTTATATCATATAGTTCTTGAATACTTCTCACTTTTCTGACCGGACTAGATGAAGAACTTGATAAAAAATTTGGGGAAGTAGGAGGACTTCCTGTTGGAATATTATTTTCAGCACTTTCAAAATTTGCCTCTTTTTTTTCTTCAAGTTCAAGTGGAAAAATTTGCAAAGGTTCTTCTTCAGTTGTTATCTCTTCAAAAAATGAATTTTCATCAAACCGGATATCTCGACTTATCACAATCTTTTTTGTTACCGGATTATATAGCTTGTATGCCTTACTTCTTTCACAATATCCAATGAAGATGCATTTTTCTGAGGCATATAATGGACTGTCATCTCATACCATTTTGTTACCGGATTATATAGCTAGCCATCTCCATTATTGTTTTGTTCTTTACCATTTTGCTGAGGCATATAACCGACTGTCATCTCATACCGAATGCCACTGTCTCTGTAATATTTCTCAAATTCGTTTGAAAAATACTCACCTCCACGATCTGTCTGTAAGGTGTTGATATTTAATCCAGTAAAGTTCTCCACTTCTGCTTTAAAATCTTTGAATTTTTGAAATGCCTCTGATTATTCTTTGACAAAATACACCCAAACTTTTCGTGAATAATCATCAATAAAAGATATAAAGTAATGATTACCTTAGAAAGATGGAACTTTCATTGGACCACACAGATCTGAGTGAATAAGTTGTACTGGTCTTTTTACTTTCCACGATGATTTAGATGGAAACAAATTTTTTTTGCTTTCCAAACTGACAAGTTTCACATACATCATCGAGACGACTAATATTTGGTAAACCCGTGCCATCATCTTTCTTGAAAGCATCTCTAAATTTCTATAATTCAAATGGTTAAACCGATCATGCCATAATTTTGCAACTTCTTCATGAAAACTAATCAAGCAAGAAATATTCTGATTTTTAAGAGTGAGTGAGAAAACATTATTTTGTTCTACTCCGACTTTAGCAACAATCCGATTATTCAATGATAAGTAACATGTCATGTCACAAAAAATGAATATCGTACCCCTTCTTCAGTAGATGCCCAACACTAAGCAAATTATTTTTAAGTCCAGGAACAAAATAAACATCAGACATTTTTCAATCTTACCTTGCTTTGTTTTAAATTCTAATTCACCAACACCTTTAATTTTGTAAGATTTTCCATCTCATACTTTACTTCTCCACAATCAGCTTCAAATAATTTTGAAAATAATTTTTTTACCTGTCATATGTTTACTAGCACCACTTTCCATATACCAGAAATCATCAGTCTCTCAACCATGAGTCACAAACAATAAAGTTTATTGACTGTTTTTCACCATATTAGCTAGGTATTTATATTTTTCCTTGTGCCAACAATCGCTTTCCATATGACCAGGTTTGTGACAATAAAAACACTCAATATAACCACGACCTGTTTCTCTTTGATTTCCACGTCCACGTCCTCCTTGCAAACCTCTAAAGTTCCATAAGTATTGGAGAATCTTCCTTTTCAATTTTCGCGTCCTCTTTGTGAACCTCTAAAATTCTAATTTTTGTTTGCTCTGTTCCATTCTCTTGCAGAACGACCATAATCTTTTGCCCTCTGATTTTTGGAATATTCTTTCATTTCACTTAGAGACAAGTTTGATTGTAGTGCTTGATTAAACATTACTTCCTTATTTTTCTTATTTAATCTTTCCTCACGAGCTTTCAATATGCCCATTAATTCATCAATCATCATGATGTTTAAATCCTTAGATTCTTCAATAGCAACCACAATATACTCAAATCTTGAATCTAAAGAGCGTAAAAAAATTTCAATTACACGGATATCATCCAATGTTTCCCTATTTATTTTTAATTGGTTCACAATCGACAAAGCCCGTGAATCAAAAACAGATTTAGACACTATTTTTTGCAAACTTTGAAATTCTCCTCTAAGAGTTTGTAATCGAATTCTTTTTTACATTTTTATCCCCTTTGAATGATTTCTCCAAAATTTCCCATTCTTGTTTTACTGATGTAGCATAAGTAATTTTTTCCCAAGCTTCTTCATATGATTAGACTCTTTGATATATCCAAAACAATGCTTTTTTATCTTTCTTTGTTGATTTTCTTAGATCTTCTTTTTATGTTGGTGTTAATTTTTCTTCTTCAACATCTTTTACTTCGTTGTAGCCTTTTTTCAATAATTTCTCATTCTTCTTGAGATCCTAGTAGAGCCTTCATATGAGTACTCCATTTATTATAATTCTCTTTTGTTAATTGAGGAACAAAAGATATAGGAATTGAGTTGTTCATCTTGATCGAATAGAGCTCTGATACCAATTGTAGATTTTAATGGGATATTTTTGAAGAAAAAAGAAAAGAATTTGAGAGAAAAATAATATTTTTTATTTTATTTTCTTCTTTCTTAAAAAATATCTCATTAAAATCTATAGTTGGTACCCCTATAACTACTCAAGGACATCTTGGTGAGGCTTTGACAAGTCCTTCGAAATCTTCATCTGCAAGACGCTAAATCACAGGTACCACAAATGCTAATATCTTCCATGAACCACTTTGATCAGCTTTGACATAACTCTTACCATGTAACACAGTAGCGTATCGCTTCTTTGTACCATGTGTACCAAATATAAGTCTCATCTAATTTGATATTTACTATAAAATCTTAAATTATTTGGTTACTTTAGGGTAAGTCTTGGAGAAAAAATATATTAGTAGAAGCTCTTCTTAATTGGCACCTAAGAAAAGTTACATAATGCACAATGCATCTCAACAAGCTTTTATTTAGCTAAAAAATTGTACATTTAGAATTTTATGACAAAAAAAGAAACACTTATACTTAGCAACAACAACAAATATAAACCCAAGTAGTTTCTTCGTAGATCGGCTCTGAACGACAGAGCGGACATGAAATTTTGTTATCCAACCACTTGGAAAAAACAAGTCTCATGAAAATAATGAGAACAGGACATCTTGACGACGTTATCTGGATTGGAAAATTCTTCTAAACATATTTAACAAGGAATATGTCAGTCAATATTTCTTTCTCCTTCCATCTTCTCATAGTTCACTGTTTTCATGCTTGGAAGATGAATAACATGTACAATACCAAGAGGGCTACAGACCATGGTTTCAGGATCATCATCCAAATTAAAATTGTGGATGTCATATGTCACTACTTTCATTTTAACTTTAAGGTCTACAGGAGACACCAACTCTGATCTAATCAGTGCCTGGGAAATGATCTCTACTAAAAACGACTATAGATACACCTCCAGATTCGATCCAGTGAGTGTGTATTTGACACAAGATTTGGAGGTTGAGTAGGCTGTCGGAACATGAAAAGGAACTTTGAACTCAAACTCAAGGGTCCTATTAGCAAGATCATTCTTCCAATACCCCAACATTCTGAATACCTCAAGTTTAATGAGCAAAGAAGTCGAGGTTGGTTGCTGTTTTGATTTGAACTCCACATTTACGCGTACCATTGAACGTAAGGAAAAAAGAAAATGATTGAACTAAGATTATTAGAAAACTAGTTGGAATGTTTGAACATGGGGGACTAATGGGCTTCAAGAAACCAATATTAGGTTTCTTGGTTTTAGGCCATGAATACAACCTGAATCGGGTTGCCTTTCTTTTCCATTCGACTTCCCCTTTTCTCTTTAACCTAATTATAATTCCTAGAATCATTATGTAGCAAACAAACCATTTTGCTCTTCCTCTCGAAGAACAAACTGATCTCCCTCATCACCAAAATCATGAGTCAAGCTACAATCAAGATAGTCTTCAGTATTCCCAGGCCTACCGTCACGACATGCAACAACCAGTTGCTCAAATCCAGCCGTATTTCAACCCTATTTTCGAAGATGCTCTGGTTAATCAGACAAAAACCACTACAAGGATCTCTTACGCTGACATGGTGAAGAAACCTAGAAAGAAGGATCCATAAGAAGCTCGAGGAAACACAACAAGATTCTTGTATGCAAAGGCCTCCCGTGGAGTCGAGGATACTACAACTTCGTCAAATTTGACGAAACATATAAGTCAATTATTTCTTCTCTTACTAAAACTACTTTGATTGCAAAATTTTCTTTTGGTTCCACTACTATTAAAGAATTTAGGTCTTTCCTGGAAACATTTAGGTTTATAAGGAATTTTAGTGTTTATAAATGGGACTATAGGCATATATTCGTTGAATTGGACAATCTTGAAGATGTTAAATCATTATGGAACTGTTATAACTGTATGACAATTCTCCTTTAGAATCCTTAAATGGACTACAGATTTTCACCCCAAAAAGGAGTCTCCTTTGACTCCAGTTTGGATTTGTTTTCCTAAGATCCCTGAACTGATGTATAACCCTCATACAATCATACATATTGCAAAGGAAATTGGTTTGCCTTTGGAAGTATGGAGACCCAACATAATCCGTGCAAGCTTTATTTTTTGTAAACCCTGGACAATGGTAGACCTTTCAAGTCTCCTTCCCCAATGAATTCGGATAAGCTTTGGTGATCGAGACAGTTTATGGCAGGATGTCATTTATAATGACATACTGGCTTACTGCAAAATACGTAAACATCTAGGTCATGGAGAAAAGTCTTGTAAAATGGAAGAGTTAAAATCAAAAGAAACTCAGAAGGTTATTAAGAAGATGAAAACAAATAATGAGAGATGGATTCCCAAGTTAAAATCAGTAGTTATGCCTTTAAATAATAGTCTGAATACTATTCCAGATCAATCAAACATCATCTCAGATAATGATAATAATGTGCCTATTAAATTTAATAACCCTGTGATTAGTACAATTAGAACTCAAAATGAAAATACCTCAAATAGTACAGACTTTACCTTACCTAAACAGAAAAATCTATAAGAAAATCTCATGATTTTTAATCAGAAAGATGACCCCCCTGATGTTAATGAAAGTGATGTTATTGAAGCCATACAATCTATAAATCTAAGCAAAACTTTTAATATACTGAATGATGCTAACTTTTCTGATAAAAAATCCTGTGAAATCTTTAGTGACAGACCTAACTTAAGCCTCCCACAGTCCCCAGTCACCAAAGAAACAGATATGATAGAGCCTAAAAATCCAAGGAAATCCAATAGGACAAAGATTAAGAGCTTCAAAAATAATCTCATTAACAAACCACTTAACTTCAAAGGATCTGTAAGATCCTAAAAAACTATTAAAATATAACTATTTATTTTTTAAATTGGAATGCCAGAGGTGTTGGGAACCAAACCACCATTAGAAGAATAAAATATATAGTTAAAGAATTCTCAATAGATCTCATAGTGCTTCAAGAGCCTATGATATTTATTGATAAGATTGAAAACTTCTAGGAAACTTGGTTTTGAACATTTTTTTGGTAATACAAACAACAAAATTTGGCTGTTTTAGAGAAAATCATATAAAATTGATATAATATTAGATGCTTATCAACTTTTCGACACATGGTACACCATACTTCTTCTTTGAAAGAAGTTCTGGTTACCATAGTGCATGTAAAATGTAATAGAATCCATAGACTGACCCTTTGGGACTAATTGAGAAACCTGTCTCAAAACAATGACCCTTGGCTTGTTGTTGGAGATTTTAACACAATCTCCAACGCAAGTGACCAACTAAATTGTGCTACACTGCGTATGAATGCTATGGAGGATTGTAATAACATGATCTTGGACTGTAAACTTGAGGATCCAGGATTCTCAGGTTCAAATTTCACCTGGACTAACAACCATAAGTGGAAACGCTTAGATCGAGTCCTTCATAATTATCATTAGAGAGATTAATTTGATATAACTAGACTGAGGCATTTGGCCAGAACTGGGTCAGACCACTCACCTTTAATAATTTTTGTCTCAACTGTGTCAACTGATCAAAAACCATCCTTTAGATTTCAAAATATGTAGTTAAGTCATCAAAACTTTAACTCCAATGTGGAAAATAATTGGAATATATCAATAGATACATCACCTTTTTCCAACTCACCCATCCACTTATTTTGGTTCAAACTTAAAAGGCTTAAAAACCTGGAATAAAAAAGTTTTTGGTAACATTTTTTACTGTATTGAAAAAACTGAAGAGGAAATAGAAATTACTGAAAGAATCCTAGAACTATCTTATTCTATTGAAAACAATAAGAAACTTTCAGAGTTAAAGGCCAAACATTTAGTTCTGCTTGCCAGGGAAGAGACTTTCTGGCAGCAAAAGAGTGCTTCAAACTAGTTAAAAGATAGATAACATACTAAAACCTTTCATAATTTTGTTAAGAAAAGAAGAAGTAGGAACAGAATTTATAAGATCATTGATAACAGGTTTTGGCTAAAATGGGGCCCAAAAAATGTTAGCCATTCCCAAAATTTGAGCGTTTTTAGACTTTTACCATTTTGTCCCTGGACCCGTTTGTTCACCCGCCGGTTGAGACCTTCTCAACCGATGGGGGAACTCCCCGGCGGGTGAAACCTTCTCATTCATCGGGTGAGACCCTCTCACCCGTCGGGCCACCTATATTCACCCGGAGGGGAGCTTCCCCGTTGGCTCAACCTGTGGGGATTAAAGGGTATTTTTGGTAAGCTTCAAACTTTGTCAAAATTTTGGGACTGGTTA
This sequence comes from Limnanthes douglasii subsp. nivea, assembly GCA_036936605.1. Taxonomy (NCBI): domain Eukaryota; kingdom Viridiplantae; phylum Streptophyta; class Magnoliopsida; order Brassicales; family Limnanthaceae; genus Limnanthes; species Limnanthes douglasii. Next base: position 206,691,745 of record JAUPFV010000002.1, read on the forward strand.
TCCCTTTTGGCCCTAATTTAGCCAAAACCTTGATAATATTAATATAATTGATGATCAAAAACTAATTGGTGAATCAGCTGTCAAATATTTTCAAGAACTATTAAATAATAAAGTTTATGATTCTCTTCCTGATTTCCCACCTGACATTATCCCAAAATTAGTAAATGACCAGGAAAACAGTTCTTTATTAGTTGAGCCTACTTTAGACGAGACATACATAGTCATTAAGAGCCTGAATAGTTGTAGTATCTCTGGAGTTGATGGTTTCAACTCAAGATTCTATCAAGAATGCTGGCCAATAATAAATATAGACCTAGTTAATGCAATCTCTGTTTATTTTAATAAACCTAGCTTTCCAAATGACATGTTTGCAACCTCTATATGGCTAATACCTAAAACGAACCCTGCTAAAACTTGATTAGACTTTAGACCAATAAGTCTGTGTTCTGTCTTTCACAGAATAATTTCAAAACTCATAAACAATAGATTACTAATATTACTACCTAAATTAATCTAAAAAAAACAAGGGACATATGTTCCGAATATAAATATCCAGGAGAACATTCTGATTACCCAAGAATTAGTTCATGACCTTAACAAGAAACAAAGGGGTAGTAATATTATAATCAATCTTGATATGAAAAAAGCTTTTGACAAAATGAATTTTAACTTTATATATCAAGTAATGCAATCTTTTGGTTTTAACAATAGAGTTATCAACCTTGTAAAAAAAAGCATTGAACATATTCATTATTCTGTTATTATAAATGGAATTTCATATGGGTTTTTCAAATCATCAAATTGAATCAGACAGGAAAATCCTTTATCCCCCTCTCTTTTCATTTTAGCAGAGGAGTTTTTAATTAGGAGAATCAATAAAACTAAATCTTTTGACCCTACACTTACTTACAAAACTAGAGGTTCCTTAATCATCAACTGCTTAGCATTTGCAGATGTTGCCCTACTATTTCTTATTTGCTCAATTAGGAATATAAGAAAGATATGTAACTTTATAAGTAATTATCAAATCCTATCTAGTTAACAAATTAATTTACAGAAGACAACTTTTATATCTCCATCAAACTTAACTAAGCAACGTATTAAAACTCTTCATCATATACTAGGATTCAATAATATCTATATTCCTTTCAAGAATTTAGGAATCCTATATTCCTAACAAACAAAAACAGTTACTATGATGAAATCATTGATAAGATAAGAACTAATATAAATCACTAGAATTTTAAATCATTATCTTTTGGTGGCAGGCTGATTTTGATTAAATCAGTCTTGCTTGCATATCCTCTTTACTATATGCAATGTATCATAATACCAAAGGCCATAATTAATGGGATCAACAAGTTACTCAATAAGTTCCTCTGGGTCACACTGAAAACAATAGAAATATATTATGGACAGACTGGACTAAACTGTGCAAACCCTTTGGTGAAAATGGGCTAAACCTTAGAGGCATTTGAACCACACAATTAGCTTTGTCATAGAAACTGTGGTTTAACTTTAGAGAAAACAAAACTTTACTGGTCAACTTATTAAATGATATCTATTGCTCAAAATTACATCATTTACAAGTGTTACCTAAACAATCAGACTCTAAAACATGGAAAAAATGTTAAAAATCAGGACTTAAGGTGAGGACAATATCTTTTGGGTGATTGGAAAAGGAAATATAGACTTTTACTTATATAAATGGCATGAATCCAGAGAACTTATTCAATTAATCCCTAATATCTCAAGTAATTGGTATACAGAAACAAAGGTGAATGAATACTGGATTAACTCCTTAGGGGACATGCCTAAAATTAGGAATGATGTGATTTTTTATTATGAAATTAGCAAGATTTCTAAAATTCCAATTAATCCTAACAATAAGGATTCTATCATCTGGAAACTCTCTCCATATGGTATATTTAATCTTAAACTCACTTGGAGTAACATAAGAGTCAAAACTGTTAAATCTTTCTTTAAAAGTAAAATCTGGAACACCAAAAAAAATGCTCAATTACTTTTTGAGGGTCATTAATAACTTGATTTCAGTGGATTCTAACATTCAGATTAGAGGTATTAACTTAGTGTCTAAATGTCAGTTATGTCTAGACTGTGAAGCATTAAACCACTTGTTTGTCTCTTGTCCAATTACATGGAATGCTTAGCTATATTTCCATAGTATTTTTAGCATCACATTATGGAAGCACATGACTATTAATCATGTTATCAATGAGTGGTTCTCATATACATTGAATAAGACTCATGTTAGAACTATATTTCCATCACTGATAGTGTGGGCAGTATAGATAGCCAGAAATAAAATAAAACATGATGGCCTAAATAGCATAGATAGATCAATAATTAAGCATGTCACATATCTTATTTCTACTTTAGACAGATCCTCATTGATCAAACCTAAACATTGGAGAAATGATCTCCACCTAGCTAAGTATATTCATTGTTTTCATCATCTGCCAAATAAAAGAGCTGCCTTTATATCAAGTGGCACCCTCCCTCTACTAATCGTTTTAAACTCAAATGTGATGGCTCTTCTCTACACACTGGGGAGTCTAGCAGTCGTTTCATTATTAGGAATTCTGATAGTGAATTAATTATGGGTTAAGGTATTTTGATAGGTAGATGTACACCTTTAATAGCTGGATTTTTAGCTTTATTACATGGTCTTAGGTTCTGTCAAATGAACAACTTGAAAGAGGTAGATGTAGCGATTGACTCATTATCATTATTTAACACGATCGCATATGATAAGTATCTTGGGTACTTATCTAAAGTATTAACATGCTGGAAAAAATTGTTCCATTCTCAAATGGTACTTAAACACATTTTTAGAGAAGAGAATTGTGCAGCTGATTGGATTGCCAAGTCTGCTTTGAAAAATAAGAAAGACTAGTCTTTCCATGGTCACAATTCTCCCAGCCCTCTCAATGCTATTCTATTATTAGAAAGCTTGAATTTGGGCTATTTCATAACCTTACTTTAACATACTAACTAATTTGTGGCAGGTTCTAAACCTGACCAACATGTTTTTATTCTTGCAGGGTATATAATCTTGTAGATAGGAGCAGCAAGACAAGAAGGAACGAATGCAACTCATTGAACAGTTAAGGCAGCTAGGCAAAGAGATAGACAAAGTGAAGAAAGGAATCAACCAGACAGCATGCTAGAAGATGCTTAAAAGAGTAGAAGAACACATAAGCAACAAATCGATTTCCATGGAAGGAAGTAGAGAAAAAAAAAAGACTCAAGATCAATTTTGGATTACACCAATCCAAACTTCTCAATATTGTTAAGATATAGTACATTACCTGTATCATAACAACAAACATTTCCTAAACTCTTCTTGTATTATTATTTTCCATATTAATAAAAACAATCTTTTAGTTGAAAAAAAAGATTATTAGAAAATTAAAACCAAAAGATGAATACAAATTTAAGAGCCGAACCTCTTCTTTTATAGAAATTTTAGACTCGAGGATAGGAAACTAAATACTCTTTAACCCCTTAGAATTAGAAAACCAAAACAGGAAACAAGTAAAACAGGAAACATATCTCCTCCAAACACACCAATGTCATCCATCCACGAATCAAACCGTTACTCGCACCATTTTATGTGGACTCCCAAACCGCTGACAGATCACGCCTTGGTTTCGCACGAATATGTATTGTCATGCAAGCCTCCTCCCACTTCCCGTCATCCATCTCAATCCGCTGCCTTGGAAAGAACCACTCTATCCAAGTTGAATTCCAAGGACTCTCTACAATTTGCAAACGTTGCCTCTCCTTTGGTCATGCTGCCGCTGCATGCCATCTCCCCCCCGAACCTGCTAGATCATCTTCCCCTGCCCATAGACCAGGAAAAGAACCCATGACCGACCCTGCTCCATCCCGCACATTATCAAATTCAAGCAACACTGATCCAGTCTCTTCCGATACCTTACACCGACTCACCACTCCAAGCACATGGACCCAGAGCTTCTTGAAGACGAGCAACTGCCCAGCCGCTGCCCAGATTGACCAGAACATGGGTGATCCCTCCACTTTCGAAATTACCTCTCCAGGTCCTAAAACCGCTGATAATGCGGTTACTGCAAGTATGTATGGGGGTACCCCAATGACTTTTTAGTAATCTTACCCTTATCATTGTTTTTTTTAATTCCTATGAAACTTGCTAGTTGGAATGTTAGAGGGTTAAATGACCCTATCCGTCAAAAGGATGTTAAGAATTTTGTCTTTGCTAATGGTATTAACGTTATATGCCTGCTTGAAACTAAGGTTACAACAAAAATAACTTTTTCAAATTGGTGCTTATATTGTTTACATTAAACATACATGAAAATATTACATGTGGAGAAGTCATGGCAAGTTTGTTGGTGGACATAAAAACTAAAAATCACAATTCCACTTACTAGAAGAAGAATTTCTTTCATATAATGTATGAATTTAATAAATAATGAGTTTAATAATGATTGTTTCGTCATAACATCTATTAGTGTGAAAATTTATTAATTTTTTATGAAAATTGCGTCAATAAATAAGATATACCAAGTTCAATAAATGGCGTTTAATGATTTTATCACATAAAGACAACATCAACACTCGAATATTTTATCCATAAAAATTTATCAAATATATTGATAATAAAAAAACATCGTCAATAAGTAATAAATAAACCTATCTTTAATATTATAATAAATTAATATCGCCAACAATATAATAAGAAAGCTTCTTGAACAATGTTGATAGGTAAAAACGTCGTCAACAAATGATAGATAATTTTATCTTCAATGTTAATAAGAAAGCTTTGTTAATAAAATTTCAACGTAAAAATTAAAAAGGACATTTATTGGATACATTAATGATGCTAACACTTAAATTATTTACGCTACGATATTATGAATAAAACTTCAAACACGAGGTGTTTCTTATAATGAAATTCAATTGTCTTAATATATTAGTTAAGATTCATAATTTACGAATATTATATAATTCTTCATATATGGAGTTTATATTATTATACATATATAATTTATCATAGGTTCTCATCATCGACAAAAAGGATGTCGTGCAATAATCTCTAAAAAATGAAAATTATCAAACCATTAGTCTACTAAATTCTTCATCGTAAAATGATACAAAATGGGTTAAAAATATTTGATTTACGTTATCTTCATCAGTCTTTAGTCCTTGAATGAATATTTTCAATTTGATTCAATGACTGGGGTACCATATAGGTTACATATCTCGTTAAGCGACTTTTGAAAATGACATAAAGACTATAGGTCACATGATCTCCTTATAAACGAACGTATTATTAATGGTTAATGTGTGGTCTATTTTCCCCAATACGACATTCAAAGATCAACATATGCTTATAAAATTTTCAAAATCAGTATTTACCAATAATAACCGACAAACATTTATAAAAAAAATAGTAGACTAAATCGACACTATCAATAATGGCCAACATATCAATGGTTATCAATAATAGTTGATAATCAATGTTATTAATAATAACCGACTGATTAACATTTATCAATAATAGCCCCCAAAACAAAGAAAGTGAAAACCTCTAAGATATGGTGAAATTATCTGCATAAATAATTCGAACTAAATTCACATATGTTTAGAAAATGAACATGGCTATAATCCAAGCTTAGTTTTGAAAAAAATATAGGACCACGCACCCAATTGACGCTAACGTGACTATAAGCTAAGTCCATCTATTAAAGTATAAAAGGCCACGCTAAGAAGGTTGTAATCGTCAGGTTGTAATTGACTTAATCGTAATCATGATTATACGCCTAGTTCATATTTTTAAATACTAAAAGGCAATGTGCTTGATTAACGCGAATATACATATAAGACTATATGTAAAGTGTAAGAGGTTGTTGTAAAGGTCGGACTGTAAAATCATTAAGTAAATAAATAACTATATGCTAAGGTTCAAAACTGATAGAAAGTTGAATTATATGATGGAAGATGAAAGACAATTGAAGATGGGACAAACAACATTTATAAACAACATTTTTAAACGATGATCTTCATATGTTCTCCAGACGATGTTTGTAAAATTATGCCCAAATATATCTTAGAAACGATGATCTTCATATGTTCTGCAGATGATGTTTATAAAGTGATGCAAAATATATATCATACAAACGATGATCTTCATATATTCTTCAGATGATATTTGTAAAAACAAATCGTTCAAATATATTGTACAAACGATGATGTGCATATGTTATCCAGAGGACATTTATAAAAGACACTTAGATATGTTCTCCAATATATGATTTACATATGTTATCCATATAAAGTTTGTAAAAGCATATCGAAATATACTCTACACGAAGGTTATAAAGAGAAACATTTCAATAAGAAAGTGAATTACCATATATTTTCTAAACGATATTTATAACCTATGAAGATAAAATAAACAGACGAGGTTCAAAATATGAAATTAAAGAGTAAAGTATATTGACAAGATACATAAAATGATTTCAATGAGAAACTACATTATGAATAACAAGTAAATATTTACATTAAGAAATATAAGATGTTTTAAGCAAGAAAAACTGTCGTCTTGAGTAATGATATCTTATTCAAGACAAAACAACATCTTCAATAATAATAATATAAAGCTAAAACGAACTCAATAAGAACAAGGTGAAGCATCATATTGGTTGAAGGAAAGTTAAGATGACGTTTTAGACAACATTCATACAAAGTGCAACCGAAAGAAAAATAGTAAAAAATATCGTCGTAAATTATAAAGTTGGACGACATGAAGAACTTGAAGTCATGTGAGATAACATAAACAAGATAAAAGATAATGAGATAATCAATTTTAGATGGTGGTATCATATTATACAGTTAGACGATGTGAAGAACTTGAAAAATAATGTAACCAAATTAATTTGAAGACAAAGTTAACAACTTGACATCGGATAGAACATTCAACTTGATAAGTGTGATCAAAATTAAATTGGCATTTAGATAATCTCTGAGCTAAGTGGTTAAACTAAAGTCAAAGTATTTATCATCTACCAGGTTAAACGTGTATATAGTCTTGTATACGTGAAAACAATGTGAATTATAATTAAGCTAAAGACGACGGGAAATGTAAATTGGCACGAAGCACCAAGAATAAAGGAATTAAAGACTAGAAAATCCACTTATAATTAAAAATTTCTAGATCTTAAGTTTCATTTGATATTCCGACACAAGGATTAATGGAGGGGACAGGGGTAATAAGGATTGAATAGTCGGATATTAATAGAAATATAAAACCATTTATATAGTTTTACATATAAAGGCTTTTACTTTGTATTAAGCGATAATATACCTTTAAATAAGGGTATATTAGATTTTTACACATGTAACCACTTAATATTATATATATATATATATATATATGAATGAGAAAGTGCATTCTAAATAAAGAGACTTATCTCATTTATAACAAAATCATTTATCTTTCTAACGTTTTTTTAAATGCTCTATTCTCTCTTAAAATAACTGAAACTCTTTTGCCATATTTTGATCATGTTTTATACTTCATCAAAATATATTCTAAACTGATATGAACATAATATATTTACTAAAATTTTATTTTATTTAGATAAGATTTGACTAATTTACATATTTGACCTTTGTCGGTAACCTTCGTAGTTTGAGCAAACGAAGGAAAAAATTGTACAAATCTACGTCTAACATTCTCTTATAACGGATTGCTACTTATGAGATCAAATTATTATGATCCATAATGATGGTTTATTGATTTTTTGTCTTATTTTTATGTATGAAGATTTTGCTTGAGTTCACATGCACCATCGAGCCTATGACTTTGTAGTTATTCACTATGAAGGACCGGTTTACTATGGTTCGATATAATTGGATAGTTGATCCATTTTCTCTGTCTTTGTAAACACTATTTTGAATTCTAGTTGGAACTGACATCCAACATGGTTGTCTCTCCCTTTTTTTGGGCTCATATACCTCTATCAGAATTATCTTGAATCCATAGATCTTAGTTCGGTATTTTCGTAACTCTTGCCTTATGAAAAATCTTATGTCGTCTTTGATGAGTTTGGAATCTTTAAACACAGGTCACGGCATAATCCGGACAGGGGTAATTCAGACAATGACACACCACTAAATAATCCGGACATGACAAAAGTAAAACATCTTTTGACTAAGCTATTTGCTAATCTACTTAAAGGACTAATGGGTCCTTAAACTTGACCCGGTTTCGTAACTTGACCCGTAAGCCCATGGGTCATTAATTAAGAGTATAAATACCCCAACCACTCTCATTAATGAGGGTAATGAACATTTAATACAACCAGGCTGCTGAATCATCTCACTACTTTCTACACAAAATACTTAATACTTCAAAACTTCATAAAACATTTTACAAAAATACCTTCAGCCCAAAATAAACCAAACCAAATTGGCGACCACAATGGAAGGTGATGGTGACTGAATTTTATATTCAAAACCATTAGAAAGAATCAGTTCGGATGGATCCGAACGAGCAGGGAACTCCGCCGCCTATGGTGGAGATGGTTGGGGAAAACAAGGAATACACTATTGAAGAGTGAGACAAGTTGAGAGCGGAAATAAAGATGTTAAGGGCCATAAAACAAGCAGAAATGGTATAAGGGAGAAATTAGGGGCGTCAGTTATTCATCATACTGACAACCCTGGGAATCTGGTTGATTCGGTGACCAGGAAGAAAACCATGACTTGGGGTGGCTTATTGACTCAGGTGGGAAAGCAAATTAATATGGATGAAACCAAGAAAACCAGGGTGCACCATCAAGTAAGGTTCACTACAACAGCTCAGAACCAGCCCGGATATAAGGCTAAAGAGACCGGACAAGAGTCCAGCATGGCTACACAAACTCAGTCCAACCAGAATCAATCTCAGAGTCGGCAGTTCAGGAATAAAAGAGGTCTTTGGGTTCAACCGGAGTGGTTTACAGAATTGAATGAGAATGTAGCCACAATATGTGACAAAACCAAGGATGAAGTTCATTTCCGGAAACCAGCAGCACTGCAGTCCCCTCGAGAGAGTCAAAATACTTGCTTTCGCCAATATCATAATGATATAAGGCTAAAGAGACCGGACAAGAGTCCAGCATGGCTACACAAACTCAGTCCAACCAGAATCAATCTCAGAGTCGGTAGTTCAAAAATAAAAGAGGTCTTTGGGTTCAACCGGAGTGGTTTACAGAATTGAATGAGAATGTAGCCACAATATGTGACAAAACCAAGGATGAAGTTCATTTCCGGAAACCAGCAGCACTGCAGTCCCCTCGAGAGAGTCAAAATACTTGCTTTCGCCAATATCATAATGATATAGGCCATAATACTCAAGACTGCATAGCCTGAAACAAGAAGTGCAGAATCTTATTGAAAGAGGCAAACTGAGAGCTTATGTCAAAAGAAGAAGTGAAAACAGGCCTGACAATGCTCCTTGGACCGGCCCTACAAACAATGTGGGAACATCTGCTCAAGAAGGAGCAATGGTGATCCTTGAAAGATTTAACATTGATTCTGAGTATCTGGATCCTGATCCAACTCGGAATAAAGTGGGGGTCATAACAGAGCAGACCAAGATGGCATCTGGACTGATCAGTTTCTTTCAGTCACTCACCATCTTTGGAGGAGATACCATGACAACGCCCACTTCTTCATCAAGAAAGAGGCATGTACATAGTTTAGCTACTCAGTTTGAAGGAGGCATGTCTTCTCATCAGTGCCAAACCCCGTTTACATTTATAGTTTTTGATGATGATGATTTGAGAAATATTGTTGGGCCTCATGAGGATGTTGTGGTGATAGGAGCATCTATTGGGGGAAATGATATCTGATGAATTCTGATAGACACAGGCAGTTCGGCAAACATCCTCTTCTTGAGCTCCTACAAGCAGAGGAAGAATCTGGTCGTCATTCAATGGTTGAAGAGAACCATTGTAGGCTTCATAGGGAGCTTTGCGGATGTAATTGGGGATTTTGAGGAAAAGGTGTTGTTGGGCAAGGGGCCTTTTAAAAAGCTGGTCAGGGTGTTATTTGTTTTGGTAGATTACCCCCCACATGCTACAATGCAATCTTTGAGAGGTCCTGGCTCTCTAGAATGCACGGTGTGGCCTCAACAGTCCACCAGTGTTTGAAGTATGCAGTTCAAGGGCAAGTGGGTGTTGTCCGAAGTAGTCAGAAGATAGCAAGGAAGTGCTATGCAACTGCACTTGCTCCTAAAACTTTGGGAGCAGTTTAGATCAATGAATATTAGCGGTTACTGGGGCCTTCTGAGGGAGAGGGTGAGATTGATGACCCTAGAGAGTCCCCTAGTATTGTAATACCGGTTGAATAGATTAAAACCCACTCCCTGGCATAGGGTAGAAGTATCAAGATTGGCTCCAAGATGGCGCCAGAGTTGAAAAGGAAATTGTTGTCCTTTTTATTGAACAATCAACATGTCTTTGCTTTGTGCAATAGTGATGTAACCGGAGCACCTGCAAGCGTTATCTCACACAAGTTGTCAATCCGGAGTGATTTTGCACTTGTTGTGCAGAAAATGAGAGCTTTTTCTAAGGAGAAAGCTGATGTAATAGTCCAAGAAGTTGATCGGCTTACCAAGATGGGGCACATAAAGGAATCCCAGTATCCTTTATAGATTGCCAATCCGGTGTTGGTCAAGAAAAATAACGGGAAATGGCGTATGTGTATTGATTTTACTGACCTCAACAGGGCTTTCCCAAAGAATCTTTATCCAGTCCCTCGGATAGATCAGTTGGTAGACTCAACATCTGGAAACAAGTTGTTGTCCTTAATGGATGCTTTCTCTGGGTACAACCAGATACAGGTGGATCCGAAGGACCAAGATCATACTACTTTTATAACAGATAGAGGTCTCCATTGTTATAAGGTGATGCCTTTTGGGTTGAAGAATGCTGGGGATACTTATCAGAGGTTGGTGAATAAAACATTCTCTAGTCAGATTGGCAGAAATATGGAGGTATACATAGATGACATGATGGTCAAAAGTTTGGAGGAGGATTTGCACATAATTGACCTTCAAGAGACATTTTCTAATTTGGCAACTGTGAATTTGAAACTGAATCTAGAAATATGTGTCTTTGGGGTTCGATCCGGAAATTTTTTGGGGTATGTGATAAGTGAGAAAGGGATACAACCTGATCTGGATCAGCTTAATGCTCTACTAGAAATGGATCCTCCTCAGAATATTAAAAAAGTCCAGAGACTCACTGGAAGATTGGCTTCCTTGAATCGTTTTATTTCAAGGTCTTCGGACAAGTGTACCCCATTTTTCCAAACCTTGAAGCATGCTAAAGATTTTAATTGGTCTCCGCAGTGCAGCCAAGCCTTTTTTGAAATAAAGAAACACTTATCCTCACCAAAGACTCTTTTTAAACCCATTCAAGAAGAAATACTCTATGTATACTTGGTTGTGTCAGAATGTGCTATAAGCGCAGTATTGGTGAGGAAAGTGGACAACTACCCTCGTCCAGTGTACTACATCAGCAAAAGTTTGATAGATGCTGAGAAAAGGTACTTGAAGCTTGAAAAGTTGGCACTAGCCTTAGTAATTGCAACAAGAAAGATGAGGTTATATTTTCAGTCTCATTCCATCATTTTTTGGACATCTTTCCCATTGAAGAATGTTCTTCAAAAGGCAAACATATCAAGAAGAATGACCAAGTGGTCAGTGGAGTTGGGTGATTATGATATTGATTTTGGCCCACGAACGGCTATCAAGGATCAATCAATGGCTGATTTCTTGGAAGAATTCCATTCGGACAGGAACTCTAAACAAACTTCAGAAGAAAAAACTAAGAAATAATGGGTAGTCCAAACTGATGGTGGGTCAAGCATAATGGGGTGTGGAGCTGGAATTTTCTTAACCTCTCCATATGGCGATAAGATGCACGAGGCTATATGCTTTGGGTTCAGGGCTTCCAACAATGAGTCTGAATATGAAGCAACTATAGATGGTCTAAGATTAGCTTTCTTATGTGTGGCTAAGAGAGTTCGGTTGATGAGTGACTCTCATCTTATTATCCATCAAGCCCAAGGTCAGTCTGAGGCAAAAAAGGAGCAGCTGATCAAATACTTACTCGTCCTAAAAGAAGTGGCAGCCAATTTCAAAAGTGTTTGCTATGAGCATATTCCTAGGTCAGATAATACACTGGCATATTCTTTGGCAACCATAGCATATTATGAGTCTTACCCTTGGATTCACATACAAGAATGCTCATCCATACAATCTAGTCAAAACAAGCAAAAGGAGGCAAGTTTGAGTGTAGAGGTGATTCAGTCTAAAGATTGGAGCTTTTCCCTTCTTCAATGTATTTCTGATGGGGTTTTACCTCCGGATAAAGCTATGGCAAGAAAAATTAAACACAGGGCTCATGGTTTTCTAATTAAAAGGGAAGTTCTCTATAAAAAAAAACCTTCAGTAGACCTCTCTTGCATTGTTTGGGGGTTGAAGAATCTCAAGTCGTTTTATGAAAACTACACGATGGAGAAGGATCAGCACATTATGGGTACAGAGCACTAACCCGGAGAGTATTATTGGTTGGGTACTATTGGCCATCCATAATGGTAGATTCTAAGGAAATGGTAAAGAAGTGTGATCCATATCAAAGGTATGGCAATGAAATTCATGTGCCAGTAGTACCTATGGAGTCTATTTCTAAGCCAGAACCTTTTGCTCGTTAAGAGTTAGATTTAGTTGGGCCTCTGTCAATGCCGTCCGGAGGGTGCAAAACTATTATAGTTGCTATTGATTATTTCTCAAAATGGATAAAGGCAACTCTTTTGGCAGGAACCACTTCGAAGGCTGTCATTAAATTTATCATATCCAATATATGTTGCAGATTTGGAATTGCTCAAAAGATTACCACAGATAATGGGCCATAGTTTGATAACAAGGATATGGAGAATTTTGTGCTTCTAGAGACATTCAGCACTGTTTTTCTTCTCCTTTCCATCCACAAGCAAACAGCCAGGTTGAAGTTGCCAACAAGACTATTTTGTCCGGATTAAAAAAGAATCTAGAAGGAGCTACAGGGAAGTGACCAGGCTATCTGCAAGAAGTGTTGTGGGCATACCAAACTACTCCTAGGGCTGCTACACAAGAGTCTCCTTTTGCTTTGGTATATGAGATGGATGTCATTACCCTCATAGAAGCTACTCTACCATCATACAGGGTCCATAACTATTCCGAACAAGCTAATGAGATATCAATTAGGAATCAGTTGGACTTAATAGAAGAAAGAAGGGTTAAATCTCACTTAAGAACAGCTCACTACCAAGGCTTGATGAGGATCATATTTGCTTCCAAGGTCAAGAGAAGAGATTTTCAACTGGGAGATAAAGTGTTAACAAAAGTTTTCTTACACACCAAGGAGAAGCAGTTCGGTAAGCTGGCTCCGAATTGGGAAGGCCCCTATGAGGTTTCTGAAAAACTTAAGCCTCGGACATATAGGCTTCAAGACAAAGAAGGAAGAGTTTTGAAGCACCCATGGAATATTGAACATCTTAGGTTATACTTAAAATAAAAGTTATGTGTAAATATTTACTTGTTAGATATCAACGTAAATATTATGGGGCATACTCTTTCCTACCCTGGTGGTGCGGGGAGGTTTTAATGAGGTGTCCGGTTTTTTAATCAATAATATGTGATGCCTTCTTAAAAAATTCGGAGTGATTTTACTACAATTCAATTCAAGTACAAATCATTGGTTCAACGCTTTGGATCTTTACTAGATCGGATAAACCTGGTTAAGTGATGACCATTAAATACATGTCATCAGAGATATTAAACACTCTCACTATAATACTTCTGAAATAGTATGGGCTATTTAAATATTGGCCATTTAAATTTAAAGGAAATAAAGTATTAAATAAAAGAAGATTCGATAAATTAAACCTATTCTGACTTTAACCAAACATGAAAAACAAAACATGGTTTGGCCATCCAAGGACTTTAGGTGTTTGAAAGACTTATTCGAACTCTGACCGAATAACATTACAAAATATTCCTTGGCTATCCAAGGACTTTAAGTGTTCAAAAAAGACAAAAAAATATGATTAAACCTTTGGGTTTGTTCCCTTCGTATGTTCTTTCACCACCAACACCTTTCTTGGGACTTTTGAGTTTGACACTCGAACTCTCACCAGTTCCCTCTTCATCATTAGTAGTGGAATATATTCCACTGGCATAGTTGTGCTTGTCGCCATTGGTCATAGTGTGAAATGGAATATCTTCATATTCCACATATTTCCAAAAGGGACCAAAGGTCCTCTTCGGAAAAGTCTCATGGAAGAGCAGCACCATGTCAGACTTGACTTGATCATTTTTTTTCTCCAAGGAGTCTATTACTTCATTGGTGTACTTGTCAATGCCCGCCTGGATAGTTTGCTCATGCTGCTCCTTTAAATCTTCTTTCTCTTTGGCCATCTCTGAAACAGTACCCTCTAACTTAGTTTTCTCATCAGATAGGGTTTGAATGACACCATCTTTGGTCTTCAGTTCCTCTTTTAACGTTGTGAGGTCCTTTTCCAAGCCAGAACACTTAGTCTGGAGCTCAGTTCTGGCAGCTTCCGAAGTGGCCAACTTGGTTGATGAATCTTCTTTGGCCAGCTTCAATGCGTCTATCTCCTTCTTCAGTTCCTCTATACTCTGATTGACATTGAGGAGGCTAGTTGATAGAGATTCATTGTCAGAGGTGAGGGAATTGATAAGGGTGGTATGGATGTGAACAAGGAGGGAATGGCTCAGAACATCTTGCTTTTCGGAGACGGAGATAGATTTACCGTTGAAGGTCACCATATTGGCAGAGATGGAGGGGCGGTAGGGACCCGCAAAATCATCTTTTTCAGAATCATTGAAGTATAAATCAATGTCTTGAAGGGAAATAATGTCCACTTCTTCATCCCCCCCCCCCCTCCAACAACCTCTCCAGACTGAAATCCTGTTGGGATTTTCTCTTGTAAGGTGGGATCAACAGGGGCTGGTGAAGGTAGAGTGTCCGAAGGACGAAGAATTATTTCTTCTCCCAAGGTGATTTTCTTCTTTTTAGCAGTCTTCTCGTCACTGTTGGCCTTTCTTTTCATGTCCTTCTTAGGAGGCTTCGGTGGGTTTTGCGACTCTCCAGACTCCCTTACTGTTTTAGCCTCTACTACTTTGATCAGGACAACATCAATTCCCCTTTGGTTCCTCGAACTAGTCCCCTCTGTGGCTGTTTGAACCAGCTCTGCTGTAGTTTTTTTTTCTTGTTGGGAGCCTTTGGTCTAGTAAAACAAATGATAAAAGACTAGTCAAACCTAAAAACAAATTAACCACATTCTTGAACACTAGAAATTAAAAGAGAACTAGTCAAAGGACTGTACAACCGTAGAAGTAAAAATTATGCAAATAACGAGTAACATGTGAAACTGGGAGCTACAACGTTCTCACTTGTAATTTTGTTTCTTGCGTTGTATGCTTGTGATTGTTAGGTTCTTTTTAAAAAACATTCATATCTTTAACACATGTACGATGGAGATAAGATGTGATTTTACTATAAATATCAATCTTGTGGCTTATTTAAGCTTATTTTATCCTTCTAATTTGTTTCTTTTAAAAGTTTCTACTCGTGATCCCCTCTATAAAAGTGTTCTATTTTTCCTCTTTCTTACTTGTCCATACCTAAGTTTCTCATTCATATTTTGATAGTTCTAAATGAAAGATATTAACTCATATGTCTTTTTTAACGCATCTGAAAACCATTGATGCGGTACCTCTTACGGTTGCTCCACTTTCAGTCATTCTACCTACACCTCTGTCATCGAAAGATCTAACATTGCGTCAAAAATTGAAAACGAAAAATATATCTATCACGTCTGATGATGAGATTAAGGAGAAAATTATGAAGGAGAACTACAGCATTCATAATAAATATCAACTTTAACCTTTACGCGGGAGATTAAATTTTCCAGATCTCGTGGTGATTAGACTTCCTAGGAAGGTGAGCCTCCCGCATATTTTTTTTCACCCACGAAGTAATCATCTTCATGCTATATTGGACGTGATGATTCAATTACCTTTACACCAATTGTTAGTGATAAAATCCCTAACAAATTGCCTAAATTATTCTAAAAAAAAGAAAGATGGAAAAGAAGAAACGATAGAAAAGAAAAAGAAGAAAAATTTGTCGTTGTAATACTGTATATAATCTGAGATGCTTTACATATCTAACTGAGCTCCTCTTTATAGGAGTTTTACAAGACGTTTTAATGTTACATTTATTATTTAAATGCGTTACAGAATATAAATATAAATGTATTGTCTAATTTAAAATACAAATAACGTGTCGTTCTGATTTCATATTTATTATAATTTATCCCGAATATTATATCCTTACGAGGAGTCCCCCTAGTCTTTAAGTTGGAGCATAGTGAAACTTAAGGAATATGTAACAGTAGAACATAATGTTCGGATAGTGTAATCTTCTTGCTTTTCTTTGCATTTGATGAAGCTGGTCTTTATTTTATATTTTCAGTTGTCGTAGCCCTGTCTTCATTCATCTTTTTCGCTAAGGCGTCGTTGATCATGTTGAAGAAACTATGCCAGCCATGTCGGCTAGACTCTAAAAATTCATAAGGCTTGGTTATATTAATTTTCATAGTCGAACTGTTGTCGTAGACGACTCCAACTTGGTTCGTACTAAATTGTTCTTACCTCGTTAAAAACCTTTATCGGCCGAAACTTCCTTTGAGGACAAAAATCTTTATTTTGCCAAAGGAAAATAGTACAGTTAACAATTAGTAGGCTGCTAGGATGTTACCTGCTTCTTCGACATGCTTTACTTTTTGTTGGATAAGGTTGATATGGATGTGTAGCCCCCCATAGTCTTTGGTAAAGTGAAGAATATATATGGATATTACTTTCTTTATGTAAGTATGTTGTAGATGTCGTAGACCTTGTGATGGAGAAATTACCGAATGTCGTAGGTGACTTGGCGTAGATGGTAAGCACGTAAGCAACATAATGGTGTTTCGACGATAATATGTTTGGTAGCAATTTGCGTAATGAGTTTATATGAGTGGAGATTTATATGTTTGCTCAACTTTTGAGATGTCCGAGCATATCCTTACAAGATCGAGCTTAGTAGGGCTCATTGCGTAGCTTAAGACAAACAATATATTTCTAGTTGTTTCGCGGTGAGGTCGTGAAGAACCTATTGCGTAGTCTGCTATGAACTTGGTTTGCAACCAGTTTGCCAATATACCCAGTACAAGGTATGAGCCACAGTATGGCCTTTACGTAGCCCGTAGACGTGACCAATTAGTCCGGTCATGTTTATAGACACTTAGTCTGGACTCAGTGTGGTCCCTTGCGTAGCCCGTAGGTGTGGTCAGTGACCCTTTCGCTAATTGTAAAGATGGAGAGAAAGTATGCAACAAACACATAAACAGGAGATGGAGATGACTTGGCTTAAATCCTTTGTGTTATGGAAATGGAGATCACTAGGCTTGTAGCCATTTCTGTCGTAGAGATTGATATTTATTTGGCGTATATCCATTTATATCGTGGAGATGGAGATCTTTTAACATATAAGATTTTTCTCTATCATGGAGATGGAGATCACTCGATTGGTAGCTCTTTCTATCGTGGAGATAAGAATTGCTTGACTTATAGTATGGACGATCATAAAAATGGAGATTACTCGGCCTATAGCATTTTTAAGCATGAAGATGAAGATTTGTTGGCATATAGCTATTTCGAACATGGAGATAGAGATTATTTTAGCGTATAACTTTCTTTTTATCATGGAAATGTAGATTACTTTACTTAAAAATTTGTAGTTAAGAAGATGGATCGACAATTGTTGATGTTGTTGGCAGAATTGACTTGTAATCTTTTTTTTATCCGACTCCGGGCTTTTTTCTTTTCTTGTATAATCGATCTCCAATCAAATCAAATTATTTTTAATAAGTCGAGTGAATTTAACGTCTCGAAAACAGATATCCTATGAATTGCTCATTCGGTATCAAGACGGGTAGCACTGTGGCAGTGTCGTCTCTGGAACAATATTGTTGTAAGTGGGGGGATGGAATTCCATACGATGAGTAACATCTTCTTCCGGAAACAGCTACTATATCATATTTGAGAAGGAAGTTTTTCATTTTGACCAACATGATCTTCTTCTGGGTCAGCTATTTTGTCATCGGGGGAAGCATATCCTTTTTTGAGTATCATGCTCTTCCACTGGAACCTACATGCCTCTTTTGGTTCTTAAAAAGAGACTCCAGCTGTGAATAACAACACGTTCTCCTCTCTAAATCTCCCTAGCGAGTGGAATCAACTTTAGTTGAATAAACGACAAAGCCAAGTTGGCGATATGGTCGAACACCGATCTCGATGAGTTATCCGAGTTGACTCAGCCGAGTTTCGACTAGTTCCAGTGGCAGAAGTCGCTCATGATAAGCTGAACTTTTCTATGGAAGGAACTCTCTGACCACTTCAGTTATTTAGAGCTGAACATCCTCAAGATATCAGATGCCTTGAAGCTCAAAATTGAAATTTCAAATCAAGACACTGAAGCTTCGTTGAGCTCATTGAAGGAACAAGAGGTCATAACCGATGGTTACATCGAGATCTCCATGGGGAAAGTAGAGGAGAAAACTAAAACAATACTCGATTCGCTCGGAGAACACTGAGGTTCAAATTTGAACGACGAAGTCGATGGCGAAGAAGTTTTGTTGTATGCGTTCAAAAGATTTTATGGAAAATGGACTCGAGAGGTTTCTGGAAGTGTGTGACGGAGAGAAAGAATGAGCTTGATTGCTTATGCACGCAGATTCCGGCGGCTTAGTTGGAATGTCACGATCCGACGAGATTTTTGCTCGAAACGGTATTGAAGGTGCTTTCCGTCGACAAAAGAGGACTGAGAACCAACAACGATTTGGGATGGGCGTGTATGGTGGTGCTTGTGGGTTTGATTCTAGGTATGGTGGATCCAGTATTAGGGAGTTCACGGTTGCTGATGTTCACACTTTTCTGGAGGAAGAGGTAGACTCTCTTTGATTGGATTCTCTACTCAGGCTTTATTAAAGGAATTGAGAATTCTTTTGGTTCTGTGACTAGAAATACTTGAGAGTCTCTGTCGACTTCTGTAGTAGTCAAGCGTGAAAGTAAGCTTCTTGTTCTCAACGGTGAAACTTATTACCCCAGCACTGGCTTCACACTTCCGCAGTAACTCGAAGCAAGTGTGGTATATCAAGAATGGAAAGCAAGTGTGGTATATCAAGATTGGAAGTCAATTTCCTCAACTTCCTCAGTCGTAAATTTGGCTCTTAACCGTTGAGCTAACAGATACAGGAGAGGATGAACGTGGTATGAAGCTGGACTCGTTGGGTGAGACTTCCCGACTATTATCACGAACAAGAGTTGGAAGTCACATATGGAATAAAAAGGGCAGATTCAGCTTCTGCAACATTTTTCCTCCTCTTAGGACATCCTGTGGGGATGGATCAAGATCTGGAGCCGGGAGTCCACTCCTTGTTGAATTTAGCGACACTTGATCGTCTGCAATTTGCGCTCCATTTTCCTCAATGGGCTGAAAATATTTTTCTAACATAAGAAGCATTGAAAGTAGCTCAAAGACATACGTCAGGCGAGGTCCATGCTGTTATTGTTAATGTAGCTTCATGCTTGAGACGGAGATTGGATTTATGGGGGTCTTGTTTGGAGTTGTGATTTGACTTTGGAGATGGATATTCCGGAGGAGGGTGTTATCGTCACCGAGGTTGCAGTTTTGGGGAGGCGACGAATATGGCGGAAAGAGTATGAATTTGCATACTTCTATCTTCTGCATTTCATGTACTTATGATGTCTTGATTGGGGAATCGTTCTGTCTCAGTAGGGAGTGAATGGTAGGTGAGCTTCACGGATTGTTTTTAAAAGTTCTGGTTTGTTATGTTAACTACTCTTTCTACCATTTTATTCCGGATTGTGACAGAACTCAACTTATCAATGTTCTGTAAAAAGCGAGGATCGAAGGTGCAGGGGAGTCGCCACTCATCAGACGTCATTCGAAGGCAATACAATGGCAGAAGGGATGGCCGAAGTGCTCTTGGAATCTGGTTAATCCTTATTGGGTAAATCGATTGAACTGTTCACGACTCGATCGATCGCTAATCTGTGCGCAGTTAGTTGGTGCCTCAACCCAAAGAAGTCTGGTTCATGCCTGAGTTTAGATCACGAAGCCGTAATCACTTATATGAAAGAACTTTTGGAGGCTGGAGACGAGCTCAGCGAGTAAAGCATGCGACAATGAGGGATGGGGTAGCCTCGAGAGTCTGCTGGAATTGGCTGAGGAAGGGAGACCTCCGCTTAGACGGAGCGGCCAGAGACAGATGTTCAGCTTACCATGGCGGTGTATTTGGTCGTGAAATAGCGGCGCTGTCGAAGTGATACGGAGGAGGCCCCTCGGTCAGATGGCCCCTCGGCGGGATGTCCCTCGGTCTGACAGGCATGATTCCTGGCCCGATAGAGTCCATCGGTCCTTGTGCAAGGGAGGCACTTTTTCCTCGTTCAGGTTAAGTCGGAGCTGAAGATAGAACAGAAGACGTCCGAATGTAGAGGTACCTTTAGGCTGGAATACAGTAGGCTGGAATATGACTATAAAAAGAGACTTGATGTTTGTTAACGCGTTTGTGTTGTGCTGAGTTATACACGATATGTTGGTTATTACGTGAGTCACAATGTATAGGTACCTTTAGGTGTCGCGACCTGTAACACAATACATATGCAATGCAGTGCATGTACACGCTTGTATGAAATGGTTACACACATGATTTAATAGAACATAATTGAATTTGCAAATGTTATGTTAATAAGTAAGATATACACGAAATAATTATATTGTATATTGTAATGTAACATATATATATATAGGTCATTATATGCAGGTAATTCCACTGTGTATCACGCCTAAACGAAGTGTACTGTCCAACGCAGCAAAAAAAAATTATTTAGAAAACTTAGCTGCAGATCGGAGACCGGACCCTGGTGGAGGCAGTGGCAAAGCATTGTTGAATTGGTACAACATTGGCAAACCCGTAGGCTAGACCGGTGGACAAATTATGTTAGTGCCGAACCGTTAGACGATTATGGTAGTGCCGCTCTATTGCAGTTGCTCCCTACAGATGCTTAGACTTGTCAGAATCCTTCACTTCGACTTGTGTATCGATGGCGGAGGTTGTTGTATGGGGTACGGTTGTTGTCTGATCAATCTGCATAACAGTGATGACCTTTGGAGAGTATGATA
Source organism: Limnanthes douglasii subsp. nivea (assembly GCA_036936605.1). Lineage (NCBI taxonomy): Eukaryota > Viridiplantae > Streptophyta > Magnoliopsida > Brassicales > Limnanthaceae > Limnanthes > Limnanthes douglasii. Next base: position 206,713,119 of record JAUPFV010000002.1, read on the forward strand.
GTAGCATTCTATCAACCTGTTTTGGCCGGAAAATGTATAAATTGAGCTTCTCGAAGCAGCTTATCTGCACTTCCCATCAGTCCAGATCAATTCTTTGTTTCTAAGGTGTGATTGGAGATGCCTGGAGACAAGCGCTTGGAGACGAGCTCAGACCCGCTAAACTTTTCGCTATGTTATTGCCATGGTTGTCGCAATCATCCACCCTTGTGTGTTCTTTCCGTCAGTTTGTTTTGTTTGCAGCAGTTAGAGATTGAACAAGTCGAAGACGGTAGACTTGTTTGCTGGGTTTGTAGAGTTGTGTTAATTTAGGTTTGGCCGAGAAAGGTAGATGCGTCAGTAAACAACCATGTTGTTGCCTAGTCTGCTGCCACCATTCATATGCTCGGGCGGATGTTGTTTAGGGCTTGTTTGTGGCGGACCACGGCGGATGCAGACTTGGTGGGTTATCGTGTGAGTAGAAACCTTGGCATATGGCAAGAACACTTTCACCGTACTTTATGCAGCTACATGTACTTCTCGTTAAAAACGTTATCACTGCACCGAGGGGAGGCTTTTTCAGGCAAGTAAGGACTCCTCTTCATTCTGATATCAGGGTTGAAGCTACGGGCGAGGTTCGGATGGATTTGCCTTTCTTGCCTTGCAATTCATTTTATAAGCTAATGTTGTACAACTGCATAGTCTGAATTTCCATTTTTCAGTAATAAAGCATATGCTATTATATGTTAGAATTATTTAGAAGCTTTTATGTTCTGTTAACAGTGTGTCTTTTGGTTGTCCTCTGAAGCAGGCTTTACTTTACTTAACTTGTGTCAGTCACTTAACGTGTCACTTAACGTGTGTTAGTGACCTTTATATGTATTTAAACAAGCATTTCTATTGAATGAATTAAGTCTTCTCTTTTCACATTCTAGTCTCTCCTCTGCCTCTCTTATTTTCATTTACCCTCACCATTAACCTTTGTCTTCTGCACTAACAAAGTGGTATCGGAGCCCTCTTCTTAAGGGATTTGTGAGGTTAAAATGGAAAGAGATTTTTTAATCGCTGCACCACCAGTCTTCGATGGAGACAATTATCAAATGTGGGCAGTTCGTATGGAGACTTACTTGGAGGCTTTAGATCTTTGGGAAGGAGTAGAAGAGGATTACGAAATCCCTCAACTTCCAGCAAACCCTACTATAGCACAGATCAAAGCACATAAGGAAAAGAAGACGAGAAAATCAAAGGCAAAAGCTTGTCTATTTGCCGCTGTATCTCAGATGATTTTCACACGAATTATGTCCCTCAAAACAGCCAAAGAAATTTGGGATTACCTCAAGGCAAGGAACGAAGGAGATGAAAGGATTCGTGGAATGAAGGTCCTTAATTTAATTAGGGATTTTGAGTTGCAGAAGATGAAGGAGTCTGAGTGCGTGAAGCAGTACTCTGACAGACTTCTCAACATTGCCAACAAGGTGAGATTGCTTGGGTCTGAGTTAACAGACTCCAGGATTGTCGAAAAAATATTGGTGACTGTTCCAGAGAGGTTCGAAGCCACCATTACTACTTTGGAGAACACCAAAGATCTATCAAATATTTCCCTTACAGAGCTCTTAAATGCCTTGCAAGCACAAGAGCAGAGAAGGTCTATGAGGCAAGAAGAAGTAATTGAAGGTGCCTTACCTGTAAAGCATGAAGACAGCAACAGGTATAAAAAAACAAACTTCAAAAATCACTGGAAGAATGGAGATTCATCTAACAATTTTCAGAAAAGAAAAGAAGCAGATGTCAGAAAATCCTACCCGCCTTGCCGTCATTGTAAAATTAAAGGTCATCCACCACACAGATGTTGGAGGAGACCTGATGCTAAATGCTCCAAATGTAATCAAGTTGGACATGAAGCTGCAATTTGTAAAGTAAAGGGTCAGAAGCAGATGCAGGAAGCAGGTGCACGTGTAGCTGATCAAGAAGAAGAAGATCAACTGTTTGTGGTCACTTGTTTTTCAGGCAGAGAATCCAGTGAAAGTTGGTTGATTGACAGTGGGTGCACAAATCATATGACATATGATAAAGAACTCTTTGAAGAATTAAAAGATACAGAATTCAAGAGAGTGAGGATCGGAAATGGTGAACACCTCGAAGTCAAGGGAAAAGGTACAGTAGCTATAACAAGCTACAGAGGTACGAAGTTTATTTCAGATGTTTTATTTGTTCCGAAAATTGATCAAAATCTGTTAAGCGTTGGTCAATTGCTTGATAAAGGCTATAAAGTGTTGTTTGAGAACAAACAGTGCTTGATCAAAGATGCTAGCGGCAAAGACTTGTTCAATGTTGAAATGAAAGCAAAAAGTTTTGCTCTAAATCCAATGGAAAAGGAGCAGATGGCTTTTAAATCCAAACCTTGTGCTACTGAGATTTGGCATAAAAGACTTGGGCATTTTCATCATCGAGGGCTGCTTCATATGCAGTCAAAGAAGCTGGTTGAAGGACTCACAAACATTGATGATGACATGCCTCATTGTCAGGCTTGTAATTTTGGGAAGCAGCACAGGAAACCATTTCCTAAACAAGCTTGGAGAGCCTCGAGAAAGCTACAGCTGGTTCATACTGATCTATGCGGTCCTCAACGAACACCATCACTAAATGGTAATCTCTATTACATCATTTTTATTGATGATCTAACAAGAATGTGTTGGATTTATTTCTTAAAGCAAAAAACAGAAGTTGCTGGTGTGTTTTGGAAATTTAAATCAAGAGTTGAGAATGAAAGTGGATGCTTGATTCAGACTATAAGGTCTGATAATGGTGGAGAATACACTTTGGAAAATTTTAACAGGTTTTGTGAAGATGCTGGAATTGAACATCAATTGACAGCTCCATATTCTCCTCAACAAAACGGAGTCAGTGAAAGAAGAAATCGATTTATAATGGAGATGACGAGATGCATGCTTCATGAAAAAAATCTTCCAAAATGCTTTTGGGGAGAAGCAGCAAACACTGCTGTGTACTTACAAAATCGAATTTCGACGAAAGCTGTAAAAGACTTGACGCCATTTGAAGCTTGGTATGGTTACAAACCTTCTTTAAAGTTTCTTAGAATATTTGGCTGCCTTTGTTTCACTTATATTCCACTGGTCAAGCGAGATAAGCTTGATAAAAAAGCAGAAGCCGGAATTTTTATTGGGTATAACACTATATCCAAAGCTTATAAAGTTTTCCAGCCACTTACTGGTCGAGTTATAGTGAGCCGAGATGTTCATTTTATTAAAAATGAGCAATGGAATTGGGAAGAATCAACCAATGTGAACCAGATTTTTCATTCACAAAACAGTTCAATCAATCGTAGCATGATAGAAGAAGAAGTTCCTACAGATGAGGGGCAAGATGTTTCAGTTGATGATGCTCCGATAAGAGGTACTAGGTCTCTGTCTAATATTTATCAAAGGTGTAATGTAGCTGTTTGTGAACCTACAGGGTTCTATGATGCTAAAGACAGTCAGCATTGGATGGCTGCAATGCAGGAGGAGCTGTCGACAATCGTAAAAAATAAAACTTGGGAGTTGGTTGATCGACCTCTAAACAGAAAAATAATTGGTGTAAAATGGGTTTTCAGAACAAAGCTAAATCCTGATGGTTCAGTTAACAGATTCAAAGCAAGACTTGTTGTAAAAGGATATGCACAAGTGTTTGGAGTGGACTATTCGGAAACATTTGCACCTGTTGCTAGGCTTGACACGGTAAGATTACTGCTTGCTCTTGCTGCTCAAAATAGTTGGAAAGTGTTCCAACTTGATGTTAAATCTGCGTTCTTAAATGGAGACTTGCAAGAAGAAATTTTTGTTGAACAGCCTGAAGGTTTTGTAAACAGAGGGAATGAAGATAAAGTCTATTTGTTAAAAAAGGCTTTATACGGCCTAAAACAGGCTCCGCGAGCATGGTACAGCAAGATTGATGATCATTTGGTGGGTCTTTGCTTTCGCAAAAGTCAATCTGAACTCACATTATATGTCAAGAATGAAGGTACAAATACCTTAATCATTTCTCTTTATGTAGATGATTTGTTAATTACAGGAAACAACCTTGATCAAATTAATCAGTTTAAACTCGAAATGGAAGAGGTTTTCGAAATGACAGACCTTGGTCTGATGTCATACTTCCTTGGCATTGAGATCAAACAAAGCCATGATGAAGTGTTCATATGTCAAGGAACGTATGCAAAGCAGATACTTAAAAAATTTCAAATGAAAGATTGCAAAGCAATGAATACTCCTATGAATCAAAAGGAGAAGCTGGTCAAAGATGATGGTTCTGCTAAGGTTATTGAAGCTGAGTTCAGGAGTTTGGTAGGTTGTCTGATGTATTTGACAGCAACCAGACCGGACATATTAAATGCTGTAAGTATTTTCTCCAGATTCATGTTTTGTCCCAACGAAACTCACATGACAGCAGCGAAAAGAGTTATCAGATACGTAAAGGGGACTTGGAATTATGGAGTTAAGTTTTTGAAGCAGAAAGAGATGAAACTAATTGGTTTCTCTGACAGTGATTGGGGCGGCTCGATTGATGATATGAAAAGTACATCAGGTTACTGTTTTTCCCTCGGATCAGGTATATTCTCTTGGAGTTCAAGAAAGCAGGAAACAGTAGCTCAATCCACTGCTGAAGCAGAATTTATAGCTGCTGCAGCTACTGTTAATCAAGCTCTTTGGTTAAGGAAACTTCTAGTTGATCTAAACATGGAGCAAAAACAAAGAACTGAAATACTAGTTGATAATCAGGCTGCCATTGCAATCTCAAACAATCCGGTCTTTCATGGAAAGACTAAGCACTTCAATATCAAGCTATTCTTTGTTCGAGAAGTTCAAAAGAGTGGTGATGTGAGTTTGCGTTACTGCAAATCTGAAGATCAAATTGCAGATATTTTCACTAAACCTCTGCCACTAAGAAAGTTTGAAGATTTGAGAAAAAGACTTGGAGTTTGCAGCTTCTAAACAAGGAGGAGTGTTAGAATTATTTAGAAGCTTTTATGTTCTGTTAACAGTGTGTCTTTTGGTTGTCCTCTGAAGCAGGCTTTACTTTACTTGTATCTTTTATTTAACTTGTGTCAGTCACTTAACGTGTGTTAGTGACCTTTATATGTATTTAAACAAGTATTTCTATTGAATGAATTAAGTCTTCTCTTTTCACATTCCAGTCTCTCCTCTGCCTCTCTTATTTTCATTTACCCTCACCATTAACCTTTGTCTTCTGCACTAACATTATATTGAATACGCACATTCAAAGAAATCAAAACTTAGGTATTGGAACAAAACTTCTGATGCTTAGGCGAAGTCGAATTGTAATCGGTTGGTCACTAAGAAGTTTCACATGATATGGTATTGGACTGAAAAAGACAGATCTTTCAAATTAAAACCTCCCGGGGGGGAAATGTAACGATGATCTGAGTTTTGGAAAAGAGTAAGAAAGTTGCAACATTGTCAAGTTTAAAAAACATTTTTTTAAGGATAAAAAGAATTGATGTTTGTCACACCTGGGTAAATAAATTGTTATTCAAGAAGTTGTGGAAGCTCTGACACCCTGTGTGACTGAAGATAAAGATGTTGTAATTGAGAGTGTTGAGACCACGAAAAATCCTTAACCAAAAAAGCTATAAATTGAAGATTATGCGGAGTTTATAAAATGGCATATCCAGGTTAAAGCTATCGAGTGATGTCAAGTTGTAAAAGTATTATCTTAGTCTTTGTAATATGCTAATTTCCTGTCAAATCAGATCAAAAGAAGAAAAAAAAAGGAAAGCACAAAAACAAAAGTGAAATCAAAGACACAATTGTTAACGGAGTTCAGCAAATTATGCCTACGTCTCCGGACCTGCTGCAGATCGATTTTATTAGGAAGAACACAGTGACTCTGCCGTTTCTGGTGAATACACAAAAAAAAAAACCCTAGCACTAGGTTTTGTAGAGACTGTAACACTTAAAAAAAGGAAAAAATATTACAATCCTTAATGTGTAATTTATAACCCCCTAAAATTACACTGTCTTTTCAATTCACTCCAGTTCTTTTTAATGTGTTTAGCACTTGCCTCATCTCCACTGTCTTCCACTGTCTTTTCATCTAGCATCTCTTCTATCAAGTGATGGCAAGCACTGGCTTCATTGGAAATGCAGATAAGTTCAGAAATAAATAACAATCTCCCACTTGAAGACTGGTTTCAACGTGTCTTCACACCTTGATCTATGCAGCAGATCTTTCTGGTCTTATTACTCTTGCAGACCAACTGAAGCTGAACACAACTTCAGTTTTTCAATGGCTATTGTTTTTGTCAACATATCAGCTGGATTCTTGTTTCCTTGGAGTATTAGCACCTCATCTTCCAATAAAGATCTAATGAAATGATAACAAAGACTGATGTGCTTGGTTCTTGAATGAAATGTTGAATTCTTCGTTAATTGAATTGCACTTTGACTATCACTATGCAGAACGTTGTTCTTCTGTTTGAATCCTAACTCGGTTAACAAACCTTGAAGCCATATCATCTCTTTACTGGCTTCGGTCACTGCTACATACTCAGCCTCTGTAGTTGATAAAGTGACAATTTTCTGTAATTTTGACATCCAACTAAAAGCTGTAGTTCTAACAGTAAATATATAACCGGTAGTGCTTTTCCGGTGATCAACTTCACCTCCAAAATCTGCATCTACGTAGCCTTGTACCTTTAACTCACCCTTACCAAAGTACAAACACTTTTCTATGGTACCTAGTAGGTACCTCAAAATCCATTTGATAGCTTTCCAATGAATTTTCCCTGGGTTTGACATAAACCTACTCACAACTCCCACTGCATAACTAATGTCTGGTCTCGTACAGACCATTGCATACATCAAACTTCCAATAGCTGAGGCGTAAGGAACCTTAGCCATGAAGTCTTTTTCTTCATCTGTCTTACTTGGATAAACGAAAGTGACCTGCCAATTGTGTACTAACTGGCTTTGCATCACACATATTAAATCTCTTCAAAACGCGATCGATGTACTCTGACTAAGATAACTACAAAACTTTTCTATGATTATCTCTTATGATTTTCATTCCAAGAATCTTCTTCGCCGGACCCAAGTCCTTCATGTCAAATTCTTTTGACAATTGTAGCTTCAATTTTCTAATATCATCCATATCTGAACCTGCTACTAACATATCATCAACATAGAGTAGCAAAATGATATAACTGGACTTACATTTTTTTAAATAGCAACAGTGGTCCGCATTACACTTCCGAAAACTCTCTTTGTGCATAAAACCATCAAATTTCTTGTACCACTGTCTTGGAGCTTGTTTTAAACCATACAAACTTTTCTTAAGTCTGCATACCATGTTTTCTTTTCCTTCTTTTAAGAAACCTTCTGGTTGATACATGTATATCTCCTCATCTAAATCCCCATGAAGAAATGTAGTCTTCACATCTAACTGTTCAAGATAAAGGTCTTCAATGGCAACAATGCTCAACACTGATCTAATAGTATTGAGCTTCACAACTGGAGCAAAAATATCGGTGTAATCAATTCCTTCTTTTTGATGGAACCCTTTGACAACTAGTCGTGGTTTGTATCTCTTAGAGCCATCATGCTCATCTTTCACCCGATACACCCATTTGTTATGAAGTGCCTTCTCACCCATTGTTAACTCAGTTAGGTCCCATGTATCATTTGAGATTAAAGACTTCATCTTATTTTTCATAGCAAACTTCCACTTACTGGTCTGGCAAGCTTCATCATAGCATTCAGGTTCTCCTTCATCGGTAAGTAACAGATAGTTCAAGTATCTCATGTTGGGTACATGGGTCGAGAAGATCTTCGCAAAGCAGGAACTGCCTCGGTCGGCTATAGGGTATCGGATTGATGTCGACCGGTCTGTCCAACAGACTCTCCTTCTTGAGGGGTTAATTTGATCGACTCTATTTCTTGACTATCTGGGACTCCCTCGATATCTGCAAATACTAATTCATACGGCTTTGAGTCATTTTTTTCAGTTTTATGTCTGTCCTTGTACATCCACTGTTTCATTGAAGATCACATCTCTGCTTCGTATCATCTTTTTGTTCTCCTCATCCCAAACACGATAACCGAACTCATCTTCGCCATAGCCGATCAGGAAACATTTTTTCGATTTCGGATCAAGCTTATTCCTGCCTTGGTCACTTATATGAACATATGCCGTACAACCAAAAACTCTTAGATGTGATAATTTTATATCCTTACCACTCCATACCTCCTCGGGTATTCGATGTTCTAAGGGAACCGAAGGGCCTCGGTTAACCAGGTAAGCCGATGTGTTGATTGCTTCTGCCCATAACTGTTTCGGTAAACCAGACTGTATTCGAATGCTTCTGGCTCGTTCTGTCAACGTTCTGTTCATACGTTCGGCAATACCATTGTGTTAAGGCGTACCTGGAACGGTTCTCTCCATCTTGATACCATGCTCATAGCAAAAGTTCTTGAATTTGGTGTCCTCATATTCACCACCATTATCAGTTCTCAGCTTTTTAATCTTCAGACCTGTCTCATTCTCAACCATAGATTTCCATCTCCTAAAAACATCAAACACTTCATATTTATGCTTCAGAAAATAAACTCATACCTTTCGAGAATGATCATCGATAAAGGTCACGAAATAGTGTTTCCCTCCTATAGATGAAACAGTTGTTGGCCCCCAAACGTCAGAGTGAATAAGCTCCAGCCTTTCTTTCTTTGGGGTTCTACCACTCGTCTGAAAACTGACCCTTTTCTGTTTTCCAAGTATGCAATCTTCACACATGTCTATATCGACTGACTTTAGACCTGGAAGCTTCCCATTCGAGTACATAATTTTCATACCCTTCACACTCATATGGCCAAGCCTCTGGTGCCAAACATTTGGATTTTCGTTTCCTGCTGCTATTGCAATTGAACAGCTCATCTCTGTTGTCTTGTAAAGAGTACCACTCTTCTTTCCGCGAGCAATCGTCATTGCTCCCTTTGAAATTTTCCAATTGTCACCATAGAAGATCGTACTATAGCCTTCGCTAGCCAACTGCCCTACTGAGATTAAGTTCTTTCTCAGACTGGGGATATGTCTGACATCTTTCAGTTCCCATACAGACTCATTCAACTTAATCTTCACAATACCTTTACCAATAATATCACAAGGTTGATCATCACCAAGATATACTTTTCCAAGGTTACCAGGGATATACCTCTCGAAGAATTCTTTCTTCGAAGTCGCGTGAAACGATGCTCCGGAGTCTAATACTCAAGACTCTTCCCTGCTTTCTAAGGAGCATATTAACGCATCGTCTCTTTCTGAAGTGATATTTGCCTCTGTCTTCTTCTCTTGTTCCTTTGGTTCTCTCTTGCACTGAAATTTAAAGTGCCCGGTCTTCCCACAATTCCAACACTCGATGTTTCTCAACCCCTGGGAATTTTTAGGATTCCTAGACTTGGACCTCCAGTCTCTTGATTTGCCTCGGTAGTTCGATTTACCACGTCCATATACTCTGGTTGAATTTCTTCCTCTCGATTCTGTATGTAAGACTGAGGAGATTGATGACTCACCTGATTCTCTCCTTCGAATCTCTTCACTGAGAACTAGGTCACGAACATCATCAAATTTCAACTTATTGCTTCCTGATGAGCTACTCACCGCAGTGACAGTAGCATTCCAACTATCTGGTAGTGAAGACAACAGTATCAATGCTCGTATTTCTTCATCAAAATCAATTTCAACTGAACTCAACTGGCTTGTGATTGTATTAAGTTCATTGAGGTGTTGAGCTACCGAAGCGCCTTCCATCATTCGCAAATTGAATAAACGCCTCATCAAGTGAACTTTGTTAGACGCTGATGGCTTCTCATACATACTGGAGAGAGCCTTCATAAGACCCGACGTTGTTGTTTCCTTTATGATGTTAAAAGCAACGTTGTGGGATAGCGTCAATCGGATGACTCCAAGAGCTTGTCTATCAAGAAGGGTCCATTCTTCATCTTTCATACCTTCTGGTTTATTTTTTTAGAGGGGTTGATAAAGTTTTTTCTGGTACAGATAGTCTTCAATCTGCATCTTCCAGAACCCAAAATCTACACCATCGAATTTTTCGAGTCTCACCTTTCCTTCGTCTGTAGCTCCTGGAATCTGCAGGTTTTCCCAAATGGATTATTAATTCATCGGTAAGTTTTTTTGTCGATACTACCCATATCAGTAGGCGACCTGAGCTGTTATTTCTAATTTAAATTAGGTATTCAAGGGTAAATTGGATATAAGTGGTCTTTATGATGCTTAGTTGTTAGGCTCTACTCGATTAATGTGAGTTATCTTCCTTGATCGAGAGTGGCTTTTCTTACGGTATCGACGTTCATCTTTTCCCACTAATCCTACTTCTGATCTACCTCTAAAGTTTTTGGCCTGCTCTCGAGCATGATAATCATGGCACTATCGTCGGGGTGAATATTTATAGGAAACCCGAAATTATAACGCTGAGGATGATGAGACATTATCTTCTTCATTAGAATCAAGATTCTGACTATCATGGTAAATCGAGGCTGAAGCCCTTATTTTCTTGTTTTCCTAGTATTGTAACTGACCTCTGGTAGCTACGGTTTCAAGGAGGCCATCATTCATCTGATATCTAAGAAAAATTCTTCTTTAACACGATAATATCGACGCTCTTCTCGAGGTAAATGATCGGCGAAAACTTGATATCGTAATACTGAAGACGATGATATGTTATCTTCTTCATAAAAATCAAGTTGTCAGTGATCATGATAGAGGCCTGACTATGATCCTTGTTTTATTACCTTCCTATAAATGAAACTGACCTCTAGCAGGGCAGGTTTCTAAGCAGTCATTATATTTATGATGGTCGGGAGATGTTATGTGTGGTTTCACTACAAGACATACATCTAATGTCACATCACAATAATCAGATCTACTTACTCCTCTGTGATCATAACAATAGATTTAAAGGTCCATGAGATCTACCCCCAAAGTGTCTGGCCCACAAAAAATTATTCTCGGGCACAATACTCTCAGCTTTTTCGCTAAGGTGAATGATCAGGGGAAACCTTGATATTGTGATACTGATAACTATAATATACCATGCTTTTATTAGAATCAAGATATCGACAATTAAGACAGATTTCATACCATAGTTTTTATTTTCTTGTCTTTCTAACAACATAATTGATCTCTCTCGGGTACCACTTTAAGGCGGTCACCATTTGTTTGATCCCCAGTAGCTCATATGTTTGGTTGCATTGTAAGGCCTTCATATGATGTTGTATCGCCATTATCGAATATACTTAATCCTCTGTGATTGGAATGATGAGCCTACTCCTCTGTAATTGGAATGATGAGCTGTAGGGTTGTTAGTTTTGACATTTTTGAATTTTAAGTTTAACTTTTCACAAATGTTAAAAAATATATCCAAAAACGTATCAAACTTTTAGGAACCTTCATTTCCCACCTAACATTCAATAGAAATTGTGAAACCGAACCGGAATGGTATATATTTATAAATTATAAGAATTTGATGGAATAATAAGAGAGAGAGAGAGAAGTAAATACATTATTAAAACCGTGATCGCGAACTATTAGATTGGAAGTCGTATTTATAATAAGTGATATAAAAGGGCTCATAATCTTGGAATAGAGAAAAAAAATTGTAAAATGGATTTATACTTTTTTAACAAACTATTAAAATATTTTAGTATGTTATATTATTTTATGGGAAATTACCCCAAAGGTACCTACTCAACTATTTTATTGTCATCTAATACCCAAGGTTTGATCAATTGTCACTTAATACCCAACTCAACTACCTAATTATCACATAGTACCTAACTTTATTTTAATACCCTAACTACCCTCACCATTCATGAACAACCATGTAACCAAAATTTCTCTTTCTTACTTTTTCTTTTTATTTTATTTTTAAAAGATCCGTATCTTTCGAACCGGAGCTCGAAAAAAATAAATGAAAGTACCATCACTTTTATTTTTTTAAATAAACAAAACTAGATTCATTGATGATATTTTTTTATTTTTTAAAAAAATAAAATTTCACCAGTAACAATTCGCATCATATCATGAGAATTGTTCAGGAAATCCTGAGAGTTGCAAACAATTTGCATCATATCATGAGAATTGTTCATGAACCCCAGAGTTGCAAACAATTCGCATCATATCATGAGAATCGTTCACGAAACCCAGAGTTGCAAACAATTCGCATCATATCATGAGAATTGTTCAGAAAATCTTGAGAGTTGCAAACAATTTGCATCATATCATGAGAATTGTTCAGGAAATCCTGAGAGTTGCAAACAATTCGCATCTTATCATGAGAATCGTTCAGAAATCCTGAGAGTTGCAAGCAATCCGCATCTTATCATGAGAATCGTTCAGAAATCCTAAGAGTTGCAAGCAATTCGCATCTTATCATGAGAATTGTTCACAAATCCTGAGAGTTGCAAGCAATTCGCATCTTATCATGAGAATCGTTCAGAAATCCTGAGAGTTGCAAGCAATTCGCATCCTATCATGAGAATTGTACCAGCGCGTTTTTTTTACCAGCGCGTATATTTGGTCGGGGGTATTTTTGTCCAAATTTCAATTCGAGGTACCAAGTGACACTATCTAAAAAGCGGGTACCACTGGGTAATTACATAGTTGAGAAGGTATTTACTGGTACTTTTCTCTTATTTTATTATATATTTTTCTAAAAATATTTATTTTATTTAAAATTATTCTAAACTGATATAAATATAATATAATTATTAATTTATTATTTAAATAAAATTTGATAAATTTATCTATATTGTTAAGTTTTACAAATAATTGGTTCATAATGTTGGAGAGTAAACTTGTTTCCCTTACTTGATCATATGTCCCACATCATTTATATTGAAAATAATATACAATATATAAGTGAATGATATATCTCAACTACTATGAGGCCGTTTGGGAGTGTACCAAAAGTAGAGTCGTACGGGGCTCCCCTCCAAAACTAACTATATTATACTAGCAAGTGAGACCGTCTTGACACACAGTATCCACCTCGATTTGAATCACAAAAGAGTGTCAAATTATTTTTTTATGGAAAGAAAAGACCATAACCTGGTGATTTCTCTCTGTAACAGAGGACTCTTAATGATGCTTCCCACTGTGGCATCCTAGGTGATCCCATAAATTGGCTCACCGTGAGCACTAAAAACACAATATCATGCTTGGTCACTGTAAAATATATTAACCTATCAACCAGTCTCTGATATCTAGTCGAATCACGAATTAGCTCACGGGTTTTATCGGTTAATTACGAGTTCTGCTCTATTGGGTTTTTTTTCTTTCACTCCTGACAATCTTGCGTCTTGTATAATATGTAGTACATATTTTCTTAAAGACATAAATATTTCTCTCTTAGGTCGAGAAAATTCAATACTTATAAAATATTTTAAATCGTTAAGATCTTTAATGTAAAAAATGACGGAGTAGATGATTCTTCAGTAATTTGATTTCATGCAAGTCATTTCCAGTCAATAGATGCTATCTAGTATGGCTTTCTAAGTACTCCATAAATTGGCTCAGTGAATACACGATATCATGCTTGATCGCTGTCAAATATATTAACCAGTTATCCAGTCTTCGATATCTAGTCGAATCATGAAGTAGTTCACCGTCTTTCTCGTTTAATTACAATTTTTGCACCATTGGAAATTTTTTGGGTTTTACTCCTAACAATCTTATGTCTTGCTAAATATCTAATGCATATTATTTTTTACATAAAGATTCTTCTCTTAAGGCTTGGTTCCATGCATAAGGCTGAATTTGGCCACGTGGAATGACAAATCGAGAAATCATTAGGAATGAAAGGAGAATAAGGTGCAATTTGAGGAAGGTGAAGAAGCATAAAGTGCTGGTGGAGCGGAAAGTGATGACGGAGTGATGAGTGAGGGTGATGAATTCATAAATGATTATAAGTTAAGGTTTTGAGTCATAGGATGTAGGATTAGGAACTAAAACTAATGATGAGTTAGGTGCTTGATTGAAAGATGTTGAGGATGATTTGTTTGGAAAAGGAAAGATGGAGGTATGATATAAGGGAAATAAATTTTCCTTAAAGAAGACATCGTGGCGTATGAAAACTTTACATGTATGTAAATCAAGAACTTCGTAGCCTTTTTCATACAGATATCCCAAAAGGACATAAATCGATGCACAAGAATCAAATTTATGTTTGGGATGAACATTGGTTACATAACTTGCACAACCAAAAACGCATAATTGCGTGAGGGAAAGAGACCGATTTTATAAGACCTTGAATGGGTATTTATTTGATAGTAAAGGAGTATGAATATGGTTGATTAAATAAACGGTTGTTAAAAAACAATCCCCTAAAATTCAAATGGTACATTTGATTGAAACATGAGAGAGCGAGCAACATTTAAAATATTTCGATATTTTCGGTCGACAACTTCGTTTTGTAGCGGGGTGTGAACACAAGAATTTTGAATTTCAATGCATTGGTTTTGAAAAAATACGATGAGGAAATAATTCAATACCATTATCCACTCTTATTGTTTAAACATCTGTTTGAAATTGGGTTTCGACAAATTACACAAAATTAGTTAATAAAGACTGTATATCCAATTGATGGTGCATAATAAATATCCATGAGCATTGAGTAAAGTCCTCAATAATTGTAAAGAAATAATACAACCAGTATATGAATGAACTCTATGAGGACCCGAGACATCACAATGTAATAAGAAGAAACAAAATTTTGTATTTATTGAGCTTTCGGGAAAAGGCAAGCTTGTCTGTTTTGGTTGTGAGAAATTATGTAATTATATCATAAATTTTTGTGAATATCTGAAGCAAATGTGGAATTAAATTAAAACGAGATAAAGATGGATAACATAGGCGTCAGTGACATAGGTTAGATGACTGATAAACTATATATATATATATATATATATATATATATATATATATATATATATATATATATATATATAGTCGCTTGATTTGTTAATGGATGCATACGATATAGACCACCATATTATCTACCTGAGCCAATCATCTTCCACGAAACCAGGCTCTGCTAAATACAATAGTCGGGAAAGAAAATGATGCAACAATTCTATTATTTGGTCAGTTTTCTATCTCAAATTAAATTTAAATTAAAGAATGGTACACACAAGAGATTTGTAAGGGTTAATTTTGAATTACAACTAACTATGCTAATGTGAGTGATTTGTGGTGCTATACTATTTGGTAAATTAACATTAGTAATAGTTGAAGGCTTGGGATCGGTTAAGAGTGATATGTGAAAGACAATACGATATGTGGCTCCAGTATCCAAAATCCAAGGACTTGTACTACTTAAATTAATAGACAAAATAGTAGATAGAATCAAACTTGTAGCATTCGCATATGCATCAACATTACCAAAATTATTGTGATTCAGTGCATTGTTTTGTTTGGGTGAATTGTTGTATTTATTCGGCAGTGAACCCTGATCAATGCTAGTAGTGTTGGGACCCTTTGAGTTGGTGGTTTGGATCTCCGATTGGGAAGTGTAGGAATGATGCTCTGATACCATGATAAAGATAAAGACGTGTATTTTTCAATGAGAAAACAAATTAAAACAAACATAGTAGATTTCAATCTCACTCTATTTGGATGGTGAACAAAATGTTTCTGTAAGTAGCTATATATACATGGATTAATAGCTACAACTAATTATGACCATAATCAATACAATCATACAACTATCTTCAAGCTTAAATATATGGCTATAACTAGGGATGGCAATGTTAGTCCGATCCAGCTCTATCTGGTACGATCCAGTCGGAATTTTTCTGACCCGAACTTATAATAGGTCGGATATGGAAATGAAAATTATAGCTCGTATGTGGGTCTGGTCGAATATAAATTTTTAGTTTGTCAAACCTGACTCGGCCCGAATATATAAACTATATATAAAATAAAAAATAAAAATAAAAATAATAATGATAATGATATATATATATTACTAATTACTTAAAAAAAACAATTTTACAATGATATATAAATTTGGTTGTTTGATTATAACTTATTTTATTCTTATACTAAATATTGTTATGAAAAATATATTTACTAATTAGATTATCCCACCACTAAACTTAATTTTTAATAATATTTAAATTCTTACTGTTATTAATTTATTTTAATATAAGTTTGTCATTATACTTTATTATTTAATCTAACATCATGTTATTAAAATAATTAACATTTGGAATCAATATTTTAAAATTTTATTGAAGAATTTAACAATGAATGTGAAGATGAAAACATTGTGATAAGTGACGATAAAGATGGATAATACTATTCTAAATTCAAAAGACTCTCAAAAATGTTTGTGTTTTTTAATGTATTATTTCATATTATTTAAAAAAAGTTTTAGATTGTTTGTTTTATTAAGGATTTGTGTTTGTTTATTTAACTAATTTATGTTGTTTATTTAGTTAAGTTTTTTTTTATTAAAAAATTTAAATCTCAATTTTTATTTAAATTTAAAAATAAAATCTAGTTTGAGAGGAGTTCGGATCGGACCGACCAATCTAATAGTAAAAAAAAATGTGTACGAAAATGGGTTGACTTATAAACAAACACAAAACAGATTGATATCTAAAAAAATATTATACTCTTAGCGAACCAGATCAGATTAACCTAACCAGTGAATCATTTATCTATATTAATATATTAATATCGGCAATTATTTTACATTTATCTATATTAATATCTGCACTTATTTTACCATAAATACAATCTATCCTTAATCGCTAAAGTTATTTTACAATAAATACAGATAAACTGTGTCGTTGGTTAATATGTAACATAATAATAATATTCTATAAGTTTAATCAGAAATTTCAATTTCGAAATATATAATTCAAATAAAATTTGATAAATTAAAAATAATATAAATAATATGCTTCTTATATCTGGTGGGTATTTTTTTTAGAGCTCTATAAATAAAAATCAATATTATTTCTTCATTATTATGTACTAACATTATATTTTAGTTATTCTATTCTGTTACTCATCCTAATCTCTCGTCAAATCTTGGGATCAATCCACTCCATAAAAATTTACACTACCGCATATATATATCCAGAAAAAATAATAAATATCACGGTTAATTTAAAACAAAATAATATATATATTAGAATAATGTAAATAAAAATAATATATATACAAAATTATCATTTTTAAAATTACTCACTCTAAAGAACTTTATAATGCAAAAATCAACAGAAGAGACAAAAATACTTTTTGCGTAAAAACAACAATCAAAACAGAATTCCAAAAAATGAAATTCCTCTTAAAACCCAATTGAATATCATCTTTAAGACATGTTAAAAATGACCGTTACAATTTTCACTTGAGTCTTTATTCACCAAAAAAAATTTACCCCAACTATTTTTGCTTATGGCAGAAATGTTCCAATAAACCTATACCATTCAGCAGAATCACAAAAAAAAAATTAAAGGACAGGATTGGGTGCATCATAGAATCTTCCGGAAACAACAAAAAGGTGAGTGTTTCAACTAGAGTGATCCAAATCAGAAGAAGGTTCCACAGTATTCGGATGGAAGTCGGTTTGTTTAGAATTACCATCAGACGACTTTTTTGCCTCAGTAGCGTCTTCCTGTTTGATGTTCGCTTTTTCTGGATTGGTTGTGTCATCGGGAAGCTTTGATGACATCGAATGAGATGACGCATTGGAGTGAGCTGTTGGGGATATCCTCTGGTAAGTTATCATAGATGAATCATACATTGGCATAGGATAGCTAAAACCATAATTAAAAGGGTATCCCAGGTAAGGGTGATCGTATCTGCACGTTGGTCCAAACTTGCATAGTCCATACATTTGGTAGTTAGGACACATAGGTTGACCCTACAAAACACGAGAACACAATTACCGCAATATTCATCCAAAAATTAATAGTAGAGTCAACCTTTATTAAAGTTATCTGATGGTGATTAAGAATCTTACCGGTCTGGAAGGAAGTCCAATTGTGCTTACAGGACCTGTAGTGAGTTGTGCAACCCTTTCTTTCGGGTGATGATACTTGCAATCAGATCCGTATTTACAGATCCCATGGTTCATATAATATCGGCATTCTGGTTGATCTGGTTTGTCAGGCAATGCAGATGATGCTATCATTTGAAAGTGTGTGTTGAAACCCAAATCAGCTTGACCTTTGGTTTCATATAGCAAATTCGTTCCAATCATGTTGGTGGAAGATACATTTCCCTACTTTGATCAAATATTTACAATAAATATTCAATACAAATTAGATTACACAATTTGCACTTATACCTAAAAAAACTGATTAGCATACCAATACAAGATCTTCACAGAATGCTGTTAGCTTAGATACTATGAGAAATCAGATAAGTGCTTTACTTTGTTCAGAGATATCGAGACTTACCGTATAGGTGTTCCAGCTTTGGGCGGCCATAATGTTTTGAGAAGGAGAAAGCACGACAGGCACATAGCCATGTGGACTTTGTAAACTTGGAGTAGTTAGATAAGTTGGTTTTGGTAGTGGCCATGATGGGATTCCCCCAACATAAGGCAGACCAGATGCGGGTAAAACAGGAGATGGCGTGTAAGGAGCGGATCCATGTACTGCATTTGCAGGCTGAGGATGATGAAACTTGCAAGCAACTCCAAACTTACAGGCTCCAGTTTTCATGTAGTAAGCACAAGACTTTTCATCCTTACGAAAAAAAATTCAAATATAAAATATAAAAGTTTATAGAAAACGATACATTTAAATAATATAATGGAAGCTTGAGAAAAAGAAGGTACTTGGCGCATTGGAAGCCCTATAAAGTTGAATGAAACTGGTCCAGCACCATTCCTGTCCTTTGGGTGATGATATTTGCATGTCGATCCATATTTGCATGTCCCTGTCTTCAGAAAATACTGCAGTATAACAAAGGCAGTTACTAAATGTTTTCGAGACTCAACTTTGTGACAATAATGTCAATTCTATACAAGGGACACACTAGACTTTAGAACAAGATATTAATTAATTTTGTTCACTCAAATAATTGGACAAGTTAGATTCTTTCTTTCGTTTTCTTTTGATCCCAATTTTAATCGAATAAACTTATCCAGAGCAGCTTGTAAATTTCAATTTCAGATCCCTCTTCTACGAACGAACTAAAGGCCTTAACATACCAAAAACACCATAGCTCCTATGAGTCTATGACTTAGACATAGTGATTATAAGACATAAAAAAGAAGAAAGTATGAGGAAAAAGACAATGGACAGTAAACTAACATAATGTAGTGAAAGCTTATTAGATTTAGGTAAGACACAGCACATGCAATACTTGACAAAACATAGAAGTTTCGTTACCAAACAGTGGCAATCCCAATAAACCATAATTTATCCTAAAACATTATACAGCAGATGCAGAAACTGTACTAAAAATAATTCCAAGATTAGGCCTGAAAAAACACAAAACAAGCCAAAATGCAAGCATAAACACATTGTACCTCACAGTCTGGTTGGCCAACTCTCTCTGGCAGTTCATCTCTATAATATAAAGAGCCCTGTAAATATAAAAACCGCAACATTATAAGACAGGACCAAAAAAAACACAAATAAGAATTTGGGTATTAAGAAGGCAAAATGTTTTGAGTTTTATACCAAAGGAGAAGAGCCAGTTGGGAAAATAGGAACTTCATTACCAAAACCCTTTGTTACTACCTGCCCGGTGTAAGCAGGATGATTAAATCGGCAATTAGTTCCATAGCCGCAAGCACCAGTCCTCAAAAAATACAAGCAATCGGGTTCACCAGGACGATCTGGATACGGAGCCGAGTGCGCCACACCATTGGTATCTTGGTTCTCATTCACTTTCAGCCGAGATATCGAATCTAATATGCATAAGCAATAAAAGAATGGTAATACTTACCATATAATATATATACATGTGAATTGTGATCAAGTTTTTAATTATGGATCTAACATAAAGATAATACTTATTACTGACTCTTACTGACATTGTAAACAGACAAGACAAAGAATAGGAATATTCATAAACCTACAGAAAAAAAAAGGCCAAAAAATTAACAAAGCCTGGATGATCACAACAACAACAACTCGATGTTGAAATTGCCCAGTAACGCACATGATCTAAACATAACCAATACCAATTTATTAACCAAAAAGAGCCAAAAGCAAACAAACTATGATCCCAATCACTATCGACTCCCACAAACAGAAATTCACCAAGTTTTTAGAAAGCTAATTGCAAACCATGATCGCAGTTAAGAACAAAACCTAGAAAAAACCCATGATCATAATCTTAGAATCTAACATAACCAGATCTCTCGAGAAACTTTCCAAAATGAAACAAAAAAAAAGAACAGAAGACAGAACAGAACAAGAACTAGTACTACCTTCAATGTTATCAGTCGATTGATTTGGTACAGCATTGGTCTGGACTTGCCGGCTATCTGGCATCGGTAAAGAATTCTTCAAAAGATCGATGTTGTTCTTGAAACTTTCACGATCAAAACCCACCAACCCACGATTCGATTGGTGAATTTGAAGAACTAAAAAACGAAAATCGCACACATCCAGAAATAAATAAATAAACTTTCACCAAAAAAAATGTCTGATTTTAAGGAAAAACAATAACACAATGATCAAAAAACAGTTGAATCACATATATTTTTAGAACCGTTTTAATATAAATATATTTTTTTTCTTTTAAAGTAATGACACAAACAAAATAAAAAATAAAAATAAAGAATCACAGATATTGCGACGAAAGCTTCAGAGGAAGAAGAAAGTAAAAATCTAGGAAAATATATTCCAAAATTCGACTAAAAATCTCTTATTCTCTCTTCCCCTTTCTCTTTCTCTCTCTAGAGTCTAGATTAATTTTATAAATTTCTATTGCTGTTGTTTCGATATGGATATTTCCGGATCTCTTTATGTGAACTGTGAAATAAATAGAATCCGAGACTTTTATTACTTTCGTTGGGTTCGCTCGTGTACGGATTAATATAATAAAATAAAATTGTATAAATATGTATTTTATTGTTGGAAAAAGACAATCGTACCCTCTCTCCATTCACTTGCAACTACCACCCCCTTGCGTCAGTTAATGACCGGTGTTGTGTAGTTGTGGCACGAAATTGGCCGTTGGATTTCGCCAAGATCGTGAGACCCAATAAATAAAACTAATATTATTTATTATTTATTTATATTTTTGTTTATGAGTAAAGATATAGAGAGGACATGTCGCGTGAGTAGATGTGGTTCGTGTCTTTAAATGACTGTTATTAAACAAGAAGAGCGTGGCTTGTGTCTGTTAATCGTAGTAATTATGTTTCTTTAAATACTATGTATATACTACGACTAGCATTTATAAATAAAACAGAGTTTTTTATAAATTGCAGATTAATTGTACGGTAAAAACAAACTGAAGTTGTAATTTGCACATAAATAGTATATGAAGTTTTGGATAGGCTTCTATTTTATGAATCATAAATTTTAAAAATATTATAAACCTCACTATATTTATTTTATAAAAATAAGTTTTAAAAAAAATATTTAAACTCAACACTAAAGAAAAGTCAAAGGAATAGTTTGATTTCGCATTAAAAAAATCAAAAATGTCTTTTTAATAGTGAAAGTAAAAAAGAAATTTGAACTAGTAGTTAGAATAGTAGATTTTTTAAAAAAGAATTGCAATATTGTGGATAATGATTTGTAAGACAAGATCTATAAATTTTCCAACTGATTTGTTTTACATTTGTTGGAATAAAATAAAACCACTTTCATTCTCATTCTGAAATCGGACATCCCTTCATTCGTTGTGAACTTCAAACTCATTGTTTATTGTAATGTTATAAAAAAAAATCATCTTTAAAATTCTTACTAGTAGAATCAATGACTCATTTCCTGATTTTATCGATAAATCTCAATTTGTTCTCTAGGCGTATCATCAATAATAATATATTCCTCTCCAAAAACTGCTCATGTGGTACCGAACGAATAGTAAACGTCTGGTGATTGCTCTTAAAATTGACCTTATAAAGTTTTTGATAATGTTCGATGATCTTTCATCATTGATACCCTTGTTGTCACAAATTTTACTAACAATGCGATTTTATGGATTGCCCAATGCATCTCTTCCTCCATCTTTTAATGTAAATAGCAACGATGATTCCTATGGACGTTTTTAGGAGGAAAAAAACCTATTTGAGGCACTTTCTTTCTCCTTTCATTTTTTTCTAGTTAGGCAAGTCATCTTTGGAATACTTAAGGAGAAAAGTAGCAATAAAAAATTTAATTTATGCTAGGACTATCATAAGCTCAAGATGTTAATTTCTACTTTCTAAATGATCTTATGATTTTCTATGGTAGCGACTCTCATTCTCTTAACCGAATAAAGGAAGGTATTGATGAATTCTCTTGCCTTTTGGGCCTCTAGGTCAACCCCAGGAAGAGCTATACAATCTTCTTCGAGATTGGTTTTATCCTCAAAAATGAGCTAATTAACATCGTTGGTTATGATGTTGGTACTTTATTTGTTAAGTATCTTGGTGTACCTTTTATCACATGTCAACTATCATTTAATGAGTGTCATCTCTTTCTTGATAAGGTTATTTTACCAAATTAGTCATTGGACCTTCAAACATCTCTCATATGTCGGTAGGCTCCAACTCATTAACTCGGTTATCTTTGATTTCAAGTGTACTAATCCTCTATTTTCATCTTATTTTCCACAATCATCAAAGACCTAGGCCAAACCTTTTGTTGCTTCTTTTGGTCGGGACATGTAATGAATCCATATGGAGCTAAAGTTATTTAATATAAGGTTACTTTCTCACCTTGGAAGGTGACCTTGGGATTCTAGACCCAAAGGTTTGGAATCATGCGATAGTCCTCAACTACTTGCTATACTGTAAGTGGAAAAAACTTTTCTATTCGGTGTGATTAATAAAAGTAGAAAAAAATAAAAATGTTTTGAACATAAACTTTGGTTCTTCTGTCTTATGGACTTTGAGAAAAAAAAATCATATTAAGCCTCTCCCGATGAAAATGTACAAGGTCACGATCACTAATGGGGAATTACATATTTGTAGCACGAGTCATAACTTCTACCAATTCTTTTGTATCCCATTATAGATAAATTATTATTTATGATTCAAGGTTCGGTAGAAATTTCAAAGATCTGATATCATTTTGGCAAACATCTAGTGTTTGCCCTTCCGAATCAAGTCGAATAACGCCATAAACCACCATAATATTTTGGAGATTCAATAGCTTACTCTCTCACTCCCTCGCCTCTTGCTGATAAGGATGATGTTCATTGTTGGTGTGTCAAAAATGGAAATATCAACTTTACTATTAAAAGTATAAATAATATTATATGTACGTTTACTCCCTGTGTATTATGGCCTATGGGCTGTGTATTGTGGGCTGGATTAGTATGATACAAATATAATATTTTGATGTGATAAATCGCAAGTGTGTGATTATTATCAAGTAATACGAGTATTTTAGACTCGAGTTTATAATTGCACTCAAGATAATTATTTATTGACACCACTACAAGTAAAGAATATATTTAGGTAATATTTAATCTATCTAATTTTATATCCAGAGATAAAATTTGAGGGTGTTATTAATGTCAAAAAAATAAAACTAACAATAAATAGTAATCAATCAATAATAAAATAACCGAGGATCATTGAACATGAAATTTATTTTACTAAAAACTTTCACAATTATAATAGTTTAATGTTTATACTATTTATTAAAAGTAAGATTCTCTTATAGTTTGTTGTTATTGGCTCTCGATCTCAAACGACTAACTTTAATAGATGAATGATTATAAATATAGTCTCTTACCTCTTACAATTGGATAGTAAAGTAATTTTCTTCATATATTAATAGATCACGAATGTAGTATACTAATTATTCAATTTAGAGCTGTTAATATAGTTCATAAATAAGTGTTACCTTATGCAAGAACATCCAATCAAATAGTAGGTAATTAAAAAAATTAAGATCAATATTAATATAGTTCATAAATAAGTGTTAGCTTATGCAAGAACATCCAGTCAAATCGTAGGTAATTAAAAAAATTAAGATCAATATTAATACGAAGGGAAAAATATATAAAACTAAATTTAAAATAACATAAATTGATATATATGAGTTTTAGCTTCCTGTAATAATTACATATCTTATAATAACTACATATTATTTTATACAATCTCCTATTAATATGCTTTTATATTTAGTCTTCTCATATATTATTTTCAATCTCTAGTAATAGTTGCATATTATTCTATTATAAATCTCTCAATTATCTATTCAATCCAAAATTAAAGATAATAATAGCATTTTATTTGTTTTATAAATTAAACTAGATAATAAATTAATGTAATATGATATATATCAAGGATACATATTTATTGATAAAAATATTCCACATCTATTATTTTGGTAGTCCCGAGCAAAAGATAAATATCACAATATACAAGTATGATAAATGAATATTATTATATGGTATAAAGGAAGACCAAAGTTTATATTTTTATCATAATTTCATGAAATAAAATAAAAAGTCATAACCACATGTCATAAACATAATTTTAGGGAAGTCTAAACATTTTCAATCTATTTTCGAAATTTTGTTTTCATCACATAATCATTTACTTTAAATTTTCTTGGACATCTTTGTTTAAAACCAAAATAATATAAAAACATATTAGTCATCAATATACTTTTTCCATTAGTTTTATTTATGTGACTTGTGCAACGACTATTTTTTAAGCGTTCTAATCAATTTATTAACGAGCGTTGGATTAATGACTTTCTTTCCAGTTGGTTAGGAGCATTAGGTGATGAAGCACCCACAAAAATTAATAACTCAAACTAATTAGGCTACAAAACTAGCCAAGAGATGATAGAGAATTAATATAAATATCTTCCATTTTATGCAAATGTCTATGTTGATTAGGCATGAGACATGGTTACTCGGTAAAAATTGATGATAATCAAAGTAAAATCATTTGTAATTTATTTTCAAAAATCATAGAAAAAATAACATAGAAGTTCTAATCAAACAAAACTTTAAACATGTAAGTGTTAGTTCTTATTGCTAAGTATCAGTTTAATATGTTAAATCATGATCATAATATCTTAAGCTATACAATATATAATAGATGTATTTAATAATTTCAATACCTCATTTGTCGCTCTTTAGTGCATAGTTGGATAATACCACTTTTGATAAACCAACTCCATCGAGATCTTGTGTTAGCGTATTAAATGTTGATTCGTTTTATATTGGATATCACCCATCCAAATTTTTCCTTGAACTGTCTTAATATCCTTAATAATTTCCTCGTATTTTCTTGATGTGGTGGTTTATGTGGAATTTCTTTTTTGAATCAAGGCGCTGCACTTCTGTGTTAATATAACCATCTCGAATTCTGTAAAATTTCTTTTGTTTGAGATAGTATCTTTTAAGAAATTTAAGTATTACTGATGAGGTAAGTTTCCTCAATAAAATCTACCAAAGGAGTTAAAAATCTTTTAGATAGAGAATATAGATTTTAAGAGGGAGAAAATGATAAAGAAAGTTAATTTATGATCAATGAGATAGGTCTTCCCTCTTAGTACTTCTCATATATATATATCAAATATCAAGTGTAAAAATATAAAATACCAATATCTTCATATTAACTGACTCATAATATTAAGTAAAATACATTTATTATAAATTACATAAGTGTATTTATATTTCTACCATTATAAAACTATTATATCATTATTAGTGGTCCGTCTAATCCTAGTTGGAATATCAAATTAAACTTAAAGAGTAGAATTTATGTAAGTATATGTTGATAATGTAAAAGTCCTTTATTTTTCATACTTTATGCAAATTTACATTTCCCATCGTCTATAGCCCAATCATTCTTCACGTCGTTTTCGAACATGGATACTATGCAAAAGCTTAATCCAATATATGATAAATAATTTAATTATGTTTAGCCATTTAACTCAGAGTTTTTCAAAACATCGATTTAATTATGATTTCACTTATCAAGTTAAATATCCTCATTTTCGTCAAGTTTTTGTTTTTGCCTTCAAGTTAGCTTTGCTAAATCGGGTTCAAAGTTCTTCACATATTCTAACTGTTTAACATATGACCATAGTCTAAACTTGATTATCTCATTATCTTATATCTTGTTTATGTTATATTAATTGGCTTCAAGCTCATCATTTCCTTCAACCATTACGACGCCTCACATTGTTCTTATTTAATAAAATATTTTCGGTTTATTTTATTATTGTTGGAGATGTTGTTTTGTCTTGAATAAAACACCAATGCCCAATTCGATCTTTTCTTTTTCTCAAGTCATCTTATATTCTTTAATGTAAATATTTACCTCTTATTCACAACGAAATACTTCAATGAAGTCTTTCTATACATAGGTCACGTTACATTGTCCATCTGAAGAACATATGAAGATCATATTTTGGAGAACATATTTAGTCGTCGGTTTACAACCATCGTCTGAAGAATGTATGAAGATCGTCTTTTGGAGAACGTATTTTGATTTTGCTATAAAACTATCGTTTGAAGAACATGTTGAGGACATATTATGACTTTGTTTTACTAACTTTGTCTCGAAAACATATAGAGAACATCTTTTGAAGAACATATTTAACTGTCTCTTACAATCATCGTCTGAAGAATATATGAAGATCATCTTTTGAGAACTTATCTAGTCATCGCTTTACAAACGTCATCTCGAGAATATATAAAGAACATATTTTAGAGAGCATATTTAGTCGTCTCTTTTCAACTATCATATGAAGAACATATAGAGATCATCTTATGGAGAACATATATAGTCGTCTCTTTACAAATATCGTCTGAAGAACATATGGAGAACATTTTTTATCATATAATCATAACTTTCTATCGTCTTCAAAACTTAGAGTGGCCTACTCTTTTTAGATGGGTTTGGTTTATAACCATATTCGCTTTAATTGGGTGTATAACCTCTTGTACTTTATCAATTGGCTTAATTTATAGCTATGTTCGTTTTGAAACAATGTTATAATTTTCTAACTCATGTAGCTTCGTCCACTTGTAGATCATTTAAAATTCATCATACAGAAACAATATCATCATCATTAACTTAAATAAATACTATCATCATTATTCACCTTAGGAAAATTACTAACATCTTCTTATTTGTAAATCGTATGGAAATATTTGTTATAGAGAAACATTAGTAACATGGAGAATTATAAAGAAATATTTATCACAAATAAATATTAGTAACATGGCGAATAATATAGAAATATATGTCATGGATAAACATAAATAACATGGAGAATCATAAGGAAATATCTGTCTTAGATAAACATTATTAACATTTTAGAGAAAAATAATAATGGAGACCATCACTTTAGAGAACATTACTTGTGTCGTCTTGGGAGAAAATTATCATTATCTTGGAGAAAATTATCATCATTGTTGCTTTAGAGAAAAATAATTATTAATATTATCTTGATGTAGAAAATAATATCATTTTTTTACATGAAGATCGTTTGGCTTATAGCCTTTCTATCATTTCTAACTATCGTTTTTCTGTTATTATAACGTTCATCTAATTGTTGTTTTTTGTCATTTATAACCGTCACATTTATGTCATTACTAATCTTCGTTTATATGGAGATAGACCCCATATGCTCCCCAATCATATTAATCGTCATTTATATGGATATATACCCCATATGCTCCCCAATCATATTAATCGTCGTTTATATGGAGATATACCTCATATGCTCCCCAATCATATTAATCGTCGTTTATATGGAGATATACCCCATATGCTCCCTAATCCTTGAATCAGATTCAAAGTATTTCTTCAAGGACTAATAACTAATAACGATAAAACAAAGTTAATATTCCTGACCCATTTTGTAGATTCATTTTACGGTGAAGAACTTATTTGACTAATGGCTTGACAGTTGTCATTCTTGAGTTCTTATCACATGATTTATTTTTTGTTGATACAACATTTATGTTAGTCCATATATGAAAAGTAATCTAAACTCCTTAAATGTATGCCAATGGTGATGGTAAATTTGTCTTAAATGTATGCTTGATGATGGATTCTTCTTAAATATATGAATGTTAACTAATACGACGACTAAATTTCGTTATAAAAAATAACTCTCTTTTGAATATTTATTGATGAGACTGTAGCATAAAATATCTAAGTGTTAATATCATTATTAATGTATCCATCAAACATCATTTGTATATTTTAATGTTAAAAACGTATCGGTGAAGCTTTCTTATTATCAATTTCGTAGAATAAGTAAATTATTGTCATTACTGAATGGTAACTGCGGCATCTATTCTAGAAAATTGCAAATGCTAAGTTGATTTTAAGGTTTCGAAACATCTCGAAGAACTTATAAAATTATTCTCAATGTTTTTCTTATTATTTTGGCATGGGTTTATAATTCGAGGTGTGTATTTTGATAACCTGAAATGTTGGTTTGCTGGAGAAAATTCACCACGTTCACTTTTAAATTCATTGTGATCGCCCTTAGATTTATCGCGATCACTCTTAACTTTACCATGATCACTCTTGACTTAGCCCTGATCATCGTTATTTTATCCTATGTGATGTCCCACTGGGCCGAGAACGGTAATCAAAGCCCATACATTGGTATATTTCTTGATAAAGTTACATAGAAGGTTAGAAATAATAGAGGATGAAACAATCAACTGTCATGAGCATGAGTCTAACTCATATCTTCAACAAGAGATATCCTTAGATGATCCACCAAGTCTGGCTTTCCAGTCCCCAAAATTAAGTTGAGTATGAAACTAAAATCACAAGACTACAACTATTAAAGATTTATGAAACAAGAAGATTTCAGTTAGTTTTCAACCAAGATCTAGGATAAGCTAAAGCCAAAATAAAATAATGTTTAATTCTTAACAATACTTCGATGTTGAATTGCACAACTCGAGCAGGTGCAATTCGAACAAGTCCTAAGAGCTGAAAACTTAGTTTTCAACTCGTTATCATATTCGGCTTGTACATATTTGGCTATATGATTAATTCTTCAAAACAATCCGTCTATTATCTTAGTCAACTGTTCCTGTCAACATTCACATCTAGAAAATTAATGGAATGGAAGGGGGAAAATAAGAACAAAAAGATTGAAAAACTACAATCAATAAATACCTTGTTGAAGTCATACTCTCTAAAGATAAAAAACAATGAGAGAAAGATCAAATTGAAATAAGTATACTTTGTTTGTACTTCAGACACATTATACAAAATGATGGCTAACTAATCAATTACATCAGTGATTAGGCCCTAACGAAGCATCCTTTGATGTAGAGGAACTACATGATGGAGAAGAAAGTGCTCATTATGGCTACAAGGCCCTCTTGCAATAACTTCTCCTTCATGACTATTAGTGGACAAAAATAATAGATAACGTGAAGAAACAATTCAAGTAGTGTGACACATGTCAACGATTCGCCAACTCTATACTAGTCCTGACATTGTTACTGAAAACAATATTGGAAGCAATCACATTCGATATATGGGGTTTGGATATTATGGGACAATTACCAAAAGCTCCAGGAGGAAAAAAGTTTTTATTGTTGTCATAGATTACTTCTCAAAATAAATGGAAGCACAACATCATGTAAATATCGTGATAAAGGAATTTATTTCCTTCCTAAAGGCATATATATGTTACGGGTTCAAAATTCAAAAGGTCGTTATAACAGATAACGGAACCCAATTCCAGAATGACAAACTCATACGATTTTGCGCTCAAATGGGAATGAAACAAATTTAATCTTCCTTTTTCCATCCTCAAGCCAACAGTCAAGTGGAAGTTACCAATATGAAAATTATGGATGCCATCTAAACTATGTTAATAATAATGTAATAACCTACCTAAAGTTTTCACAAGAAGTTTTATGGTCATACAAAACTATGTCGAGATCCACAATAAAGGAAACACCATTTTTCATGGTGTATAGAATGAAGGCAATAATATCAGCTGAAATATGTATGACATCTCATGGAGTCGCAATGTATAATGAAGAAAGTAATACACAAGCACGAAGAACTAAGCTAGATGTAATTAAAGTAAGAAGAGTCAAAGCACATCGCCGATTAGAATATTACAAGAGATATTATTTCCAAAAAGTGTGATTCGGGAAATTTCGAACCAGGAAATAATGTGTGGCAAAGTTGTTTCCTTCATACAAAATAAAATAGGTTTGGCAAATTGGCTCTAAGGGAGGGTCCTTTTATGTTGGAATCCAAAGTAAATCCAGAAACTTACAGACTATTAGATTTAGAAAGAAATCAAGCTCGACACTCTTGGAATATAGAACATTTGAAACTTTACCATAGTTCTTAATACTTAAACTTGTAAATTACTACTTAATGTACAACTTATCAATTAAACTATAATTATGTACTATTATATATCTCAGTGACACGGTAATATTTTGAGGAGATATTGATATTAATATATGTTTTTATTTCTAAAATAGCAACTTTAGTTTTGCTTTTAAAAGTAGATATACACCTATAACTGTCAAAGGTCAACCTGCTAATAAAAAAGTGATTCCAACATGAACATCTAAAAATTTATAAAATCTACTAAAATAGGGATAAGTGTTGGACGATTTAAAAAGTAGTCCTTAGACAATACGAAAGTTTTACTACTTCCAAAAAGAGGAAACAATTCTAGCAAAATTCATGCACCCTAAGTATGTTTAGGTAATGATACATAAGATCGAAGTACAAAACACAAGTGTTTCCAATAAAGTCTCGACCTATTGAAAATTAATCACATCAATAGAAAAAGTAAAGTACGCACAACCAAAATGTTTAATAAAAACACAAAAATATAAGAATACTAAAAAAGTACAAGATTATTGGTATATATATATATATTCAAACATATACAACGCCTTCAACATTATACAAAACAAATTTACATTAAAAATCCTAAGATAAACATTTTTATTATAAGAAATTACAAATTCTGATGGAACTAGACTAGATTTATTATAGGTATTAGCCACTCATGTACTAACAAATTCAACATTATCAGGATCAATAACTTGAACATCATCAGTTCTAACATTAGTAGTGTCAACATTTCTAGCTCTAACATTACCTTTTGAAACAACACTGCCTTCAAGAAAATCTGAATCTATAGGATCTAATTGGTCATTATGTTCTTTATTTAAAATCTCCTCAACCATTTCACAAATGTAAGCGTATTTTTTCCTATAGCCTGAAAAAGGAAGAGATTCGAGAGATTGATCATTTTATTCTTAGTTTTTTCCCATTCGTCGTTAGTAATGTAATACAATCATTTATATAAGTTTAAACCAGGTTATTCCTATTGAAAACCTAGAACTAACCTGGATTGGTTTCTAAAACTACTACATTAGTCGCTTCAATCATTTGTTGTTCATAGAAAACAACATTTTAGGTCTTGGTCGGCCATTCATTAAAGAAATCTCTTTGATTGAATCCATTTTCTCCTTTAATGCATCCAACTGCTCTTGTATTTTAGATTTTTCAATCTTGGCTTCGACCTTAGTATCAGTAAGATTTTTGTCAACAAAAGACCAAAAACTTTCAATGTAACATAATTAGGCCTTTAATATATTCAACATGTCATTACAAGAAAAAACATCATGTTCTTTTAAGTGGAAATTATATTCTTCAAAAATTGACCAAACCTACAACTAGCATGAATTACTGACTACCCAATTGAGACAACAAAAATGACTTAATACTAAGTTATTTGTTCAACCGAGCCTTAACTTCAGTCATGACATATAACCCAGATTTCAAAAGTTTTAGCTTGACATTTAGTTGTTTCTCCCTATCAATCTTAGCTGGAAGAACAACTCTCATCGTCGAGCTTTTTTCAAAAGGTTATGTAGTATCTTCAAGAAGTGTCCAAAGATCATAAATATAACTTGTTGGATGGACATTAGATTGATTAAGTATGGTTTGACCATTGAAAATAACTTGCAAACATCATGTAATAAATATACAAAGTATAATTAGTTTATGTAAAGAAAAAGTAGACATCCTAAATAATAAGGAGAAAAAAAAAGAATAGAGAATGGAATTTTATTTTACCTCATATCTTTAATTCATTTGTTATTTGGCTAAGTCCAAAGAAGAGAGGTTTGTTGGAAGCTTCTTTTGGCTGGGAAAGTCTGTAAACTGAATCATTATCTCAAGAATTTGTTCTAAACAAAAAATAGATGAATTTGTATAATGAAGATTATCTGCTAGAGAAGCATCCACGTTAAAAATAGCATCACCTGGATATATAGTCATGGCTTCATCACCACTGCATTTGCACTAATAGATATTTAGAAAACATATTCAACACAGTCTACACCATTACTAGCATTAGTAATAGAAAGCTCCAGAACTAGTGAGGAGTTAACACAAACTTCAGTGGTGTCAACTATATCCTCTTTAGGCATAGCTTCTTTATCAACTAAATTCATAACCAAAGTGATTATCAAATTTTTATAATTCTTTGCAACAACGTCATTCTCTTGAAAAAATCCAATAATAGTTTTAATATCAACATTAATGCTCATTTTTAGAGGTTAAGGCTTCTGAGATTGAATAGTATATCCAGACTTAGTATTCCAACGTTTAAGGCGAAAAAATTCTTTGCGTTACTTCTCAACAATATCCATACCCTTAAGTAGAGTATTAGTTAAAAAATAGACTCATGGCTAACCTCTAGAAAATTATTTTTTCCTTTCCAAACAAAATCATAAATATAAATAACCTTTAGATATGACAACTCCTTTCATAGAAAAAAGTGCAAGGATGTCCATAGATAAGCAATCTAGACTAGCCATATCTTTACGCAAAGTGACAAATTTAGTAGTAGAGAGCCTTGAAAGAGAAGCTGCATGAGATACATACTTTTTAACATCTATCTTAACAACAAAATTCAGAACAAAATAATTATAGGGAGCCAAAGGTACAATACTTTCATTCTTAAACATTAAATTATTTTCAGTAGTAATACTAATAATCTGAGAAACATACCTTCGGTTGCTGAAGTTTTTTCTCGCTTAATTAGGGCATATCATATTATTCACCCTTAACTTTATCTTCTACAATATTGGGACAAGGCTCACGCTTCTTATTCAAGTGAAGAACATCCATTATAATGGATTTACAAGCCGTATGAGCCTCACTAGCATCTTTCAAAATACTACTTAAATTTTTATTTGGAGATTGTTTTTATATAATTTTATTTTATGGAAGATGTTTCTCTATAGTTTTCTTTCTTGAAGATCGTCTCTCTATTTTTATATTCCCCAAAGAAGTTTCCTCCACATTCTCCTCCTTGTGGGATACAAAAATAGAAATATTACCATAAGCTTCAATATTTAATTTTCTTTCTTGGAGAATTTCGCTCCACATTTTTATTCCCTAAATATTTTTCCTCCACATTCTCCTTCCGATGGGATATAAAAATAGAAACGTTACCATGAGCTTCAGTACTTGACCACAACCTGTTATTTGAAAAAAAATTGGTCACCGTAATATTAAAACTTAGAATATATTTTTCCTAAACAAATATATTTTGTTCGTGCACACTCTACACACTTATCATAAGGTAAAATTTCAACATACAAAATTATACATTTACTTGGGAGTGTCTGATTATGCGGTGAGCGTGGTTTTGGTTCGGAAAGCTGATGGTTATCCTAACCTTATTTATTATATAAGAAAACGTTTGTCGGATGTTGAGAAAATGTATTTAAAATTGGAAAATTTGGTTTTATATCAAGTAATAGCGGCCCAAAAAATAAGACCTTATTTTCAAGCTCATTCAATAATTGATCAAACTTCATTCTCACTCAAAAATATTTTACAAATACTAGATGTATCGGGTCAAATGACTAAGTGATCAGTTGAGTTATGATATTATAATATTGACTTTGCCCCTAGAACTGCGAATAAGACACAAGCTGTGGCAGATTTTCTAGTTGAATTTCGTTCAGAACTACCATATATTGAATCATTTATTAAAAAATCCCCAAAGGAATTGATAGTTCGAACATATGAGAGGTCTAGTCTATTAGGTTGTGGGGAAGAGGTTTGCTTACTATCTCCCTTCAGAGATTCAATTTACCAAAAAATATGCTTTGGTTTAAGAGCCTCAAACAATGAAGCAGAATATGAGATGACATTAGCATGGTTAAAACTTAACCAAGTATGTGGTTCTAAAAGAGTTTGTTTAATAAGTGATTCATAGTTACTTATAAGACATTTTAAAGGACAATCTGAAGCTAGAAAAATCATCGGGTAAAATATTTGAAAGTCTTAAGGGAGATTACAAACGTGAGTTTACCTATGGATAAAGTATTGGCTAAGAAGCTAAGGTTTAAAGCATTTATTTTTGTAGTCTTTGGGGTACCATCTTTAAACACTTTCTTAGTAGGCTTTTGTTGTGATGCCTTAATGATAATGAATCACAATTGATATTATCTATATTACATTATTGGGAGGGTTATGCCCATTATGATTATAAAATTTTGACCAGAAGGGTTCTATTGGCAGGGTATTATTGGATTTCAATCGTGATAGATTCCAAAGACATGCTTCGACGGTGTGAAATTTTCCAAAGATTTGAAAATGCAATACATATGCCACCAGTACCAGTAAAATTAATATTTGAAGCGTTATTCTTTGACAAATGAGGGCTTGACTTATACGACCTCTACCAATAACATCCAACAGGATTCAAACAATTATCATGGTAGTTGATTATTTGTCTAAGTGGGTGGAAGCAAAGCCTCTTTCCGGTACCACATCTTTATTCTCTCTAATATATGTTGTAGATTTGGGATCCCAAGAAGTATAAAAACTGATAATTACCCTCAATTTGAGAATAGACTTATGAAGGCTTTTTGTACGTCCTAAAGAATTCGACATGACTTTTCTTCACTTTTTCACCTTCAAGCTAATGAGCAAGTGGAAGTTGTCAACAAAACTATCTTGATGGGTCTAATGAAAAATTTAGAAAGGACGGCAGGAAACTGGCCAACTTATTTGCAACAGGTATTATGAGTTTATTGTACTACTCATGGAACTGCAACCCAAGAATCTTCTTTTAGTTTAGTATATGGAATGTATGTAGTAACACCAGTCGAATATACTCTTCGATCATTTTAAATTGAAAATTATTCCGAAGAAGACAACAATGTAGCCAAGAAAACTGGATTAGATGTACGACAAATATAAAATCAGAGCTCATTTAAGATCTACCCATTATCAAACCTTAATGAGAAGCATATATGCGTCCAAGGTGCAAATGAGAGAAATCGAAGTAGGGGATATAGTTCTAAGAAAGGTTTTATCACATACCAAAGATAAAAGGTTAGAAAAGTTTGAATCTACTTAGGAATAGACATATTTTGTAATTGAAAGAATTAAGCATGAAACCAATCAGTTGGTGGATTAATGGGACCCCTTACGAAATTCATGACAAATTAAACACTTGATGCTATATCCTGAATAGTTACAAAAGGAGCGTTAGTTTTCTAGTTATAGTTACCCATGTAAATATTCGGGAGCATACTATTTGCCTACCCTGGTGGCTCGGAGAGGTTTTAAAGTGGTGTCATAACCACTAGAAATTTATTACATTTTGGCTTTCGTAACTCTTGTTATTTTATTTTTTATGCCTCGTATATCGTTATGGTTGCATTAGTTGGTTATAGTTAAAAAGTTTAAGGGATAGTAATCTAAATGTAAGCCATGAAAACGCCCTCGAGTTAAATTACCTTCGAATCGTTAGATTAAATAATTTGTTTACCATGAAATGAATTACCTTCAAATGGTTATATTAAATATTTTGTTTGCCTTCGAATGAATTACCTTCAAATGGTTAGATTAAATAATTTGTTTACCTTCGAATTCTTAAATTAAATAATTTCTTTACCTTCGAATGGTTAGATCAAAAATATTATTTACCTTGAAATGGATTGCCTTCGAATGGTTGGATTAAATAATTTGGTTACCTTTGAATGGATTACCTTCGAATAATTGGATTATATAATTTGTTTACCTTCGAATGGATTACCTTCGAATAGATAGGTTAAATAATTTATCCACATTCAATTAGATTAAATTCAAATGGATTAAATTTGAAGGAGTATATAAATTGATTATGATAATTGTGTTCGACATAAAGAAATTTGAAGGGAATAAAACAACAACAAATCATTAATACTGCATTAGATACAAAAATTCCTTGGATAAACCAAAGACTTATCAAAGTCAGAATAAAGTATGAAAAAATGTCTTGCCTATGTTAAGGACTTACACACAACAATAACAAAAATATGAATTTATTTGCCTCCGGGCTCATCCCCATCAGCGTCATCTGCTTCTGAAATCCCACCTTCAGAGTCTCTTTATTACTTTCTTCAGAATTATCGATAGTTGATTCCATGGATATGCCTAACTGATCAGCTAAAGGTATAGCATTAGGCTATAGTTCCTTTGTCACTAATTCCACAAATCTTTAAGGTTCATGGTTGTAAATTCCTTGTGGAAATCTGGTACCATGTTGGACTTGATCGAAGCATCCTATTTAGACAAGGATTCTCAGATCCGATTAGCATACTCATCCACTACATCTTCTTTGTCTTTCACGACTTGAGCTTTGTGGGAAATTAGATATCCTTCGTATCTTTTAACAAGAGCATCTTGCTCTTTCAACTCATCCGACAATATCTTTATGTCATCATTGTCACTAGATTGATCTTTCAATTTTTGAATCTCTCTTGATCTTGATAACTGCAACTCTTCATGAGCAGCTTTTAGCTTCATAAGTTCTGTACTAACCACCTTAGGCTCGTTTATTAAACTATCAGCATGAGCTTTTTCTTCTTCAAAGACATTTTTTTATATTCACGTTCCTCTTCAAGCGAATCGATGGTTTATTTTGTGCCTTAACTTCTTAGTCTAACTCAACTATGGGTTTTGCGAAGCCTAATATTTTATATGCAAGCGAATCTTGTTCCTTTATAATTTTAAAGGGTATATTTTGATAGGGCACGTCTTCAAAGTTAAAACTTGTCTCAGGGAAGTATTTCTCAAAAGCTTCAAACTTTATCCCATCCTATCGGATTATCTTCATTATAAACTTATTTCTAGTTGGTGGAACCAAATGAGAAGTTAGTTTGGTTACTAAAGTAACGATGGATGGGACCGAAACCAGAAAATTTAAAAACTGGTAATTGTTTTCTTTCTTTTTGTTTCCTTACTCTCACATTTTTAGGTTTACTTCTTTTGTGTGTCTTTTTCTCCTTCAATATAGGAATGTGTATCACCTTCTTCAACATTAGCATCGATAGTTACTGGAAAAGATTTATCGGGTTGCTCTGAAGCTTCAACACCAACAACATTTTTCTTGGAACCTTTCTTGGCAGCATCACCCTTCTTGACCCAGTGACTAGGGCTCTAGTCCTCATCAAAAGAAACACATTGCTATCTGCAGCTTCAATCTTGTTAAGGATAACTTTAAGATGATGATGGGTGGTAAATTGTTCCCAAGATAGATCTCGTTTGGAATTAGTCCTCCAAAGGTGACTGTAAACTATTGTTAGGAGTAAAAAATTTATGAAAATTGTTGGACCCGTTCACATCACCCCATTAGTGCAGTTTTCTAAATGTGACCTTAACATTATCCAAATGATGCAGATGAGACTTCGTTATTGCTGCAAAGGAAAACTCGGAGTAAGTTACAAATATAAAGGATAATGAGTAAATAAGTGATAAGATACATTCGAAGAAATACTAGTGTTCTTCCAAAATTTGGTGACTGGCTTGTGTTATACCTCAAATTTATCTTCCTTTCATTCTCCCACGAATCATTGATGTAAATAAATTGCATTTTCCACATATTTTCAGCTTCCAATAAATCTTTCACAACTTTGATTCATCACCCATAATATAGAAATAAAAAGAAATCAGAGAATTTTGGGATAATCCAACAATGACATCAAATTGTACCATTGGCATTCAAATTTTTTATAACTTAGATGCCATGATACATGACATCAGAATAAACCAAACATTTGGACTAGCCTGGCTTATGCATATTCCCACAAATTCAAAGTAGTTGACAATTTTTGGATCTAACGGAAACCAGATACCCTAGTTCGGTACGTCCAGATAAATAACTAATTCTCTTGTAGCATACTTCAAAAGAGTCTCGCCTTGTTCGGGTAACCGAACCTTCACCTTCTTTGGAAATCCTCACTTATCATTTGGATCATTCAATTCATTGTCTTGGAAATATTTGTAAGGGATTTTGTCGACGGTCTAAAGATACTTGAGGCTATTTTTTTGAAAGTTCGGCCCTACCCGTCCAACCAACAATGGGGAAAACTTTTCTACCTCTACTTCGGTAGCTTTAGCCTTGCCACCTTTGCTTCTTTTAGCCTTCAGAGTTTCTTTCGAACTTTCTATGAAGTGTCAATATTCTACTCAAATGAACAGATGTCTCCATAGAAGATTTCTCATTTATATTTTTATCTTCATCCACAAGCTCCTTCGGATTGGATCCGGACAAAAAATTACTTTTTTCCTACTTGGCTGTTGTGATTGAGAATCAAGGGAAGGTTGACTCAGTTGGGTAAGTTCTTTATTTTTGTGTAAATTTTTGCAAATCTGATCAAGGTTGGAGGCTAGTTCTCTTTTGTATCAAGACCCATAGCTTTGAATGCAGATAAGCATATACAACTAGTATCTCATTTGTATTCCATTTGGTCTTGAGGAATAACTTATTGAAGTGAACGATTAAACAATGAAAGAAGGTTCATGCATGATACTGTGTCTGTTGTATGGATAAACATCATCATCGTCAATTGTTTGACAAGTATTAACTGTTCTTTCGGATGTAAGTAATCATGCAACCAACTTTGATCTTTTCTTCTCCTCGTATTTTTTTATAACACAATAAATTAGTTAAATCAGTTCTAGAGGTGAACATGCAAACTGAAAAATGATGTCACCGGAGATTAAATTTTAGGTGGTGATTATGGTGGAAGGTGAAGAAAACGTTACCATCGGTTGGTTTTGCGATTGCAAGAAAGCTTAGCTTCTCTTTCTAAAAGTTAATTTTATCTCTATAGAATTTTCTATAATGCAAAAATCAGGGAAGACATTTTATAAGGGACTGTAAACGCCCACTAAGTATGATCTTAGATAAGTGGAAAAGTCACCAACGGCTATAATTCCTAGAGGAGTGGAACTGTTTCTAATCACTAACATGACTCACCTATCACTAAAGTAAATCATGAGTCTAATGGGTTAATGACACATGTCCAAAGATACTTTTGATTGGACATCAAAAGAATAATGTCAGTAGTATATCCGAATAACTCAATCATATAAATTAAGGTCATTTCTCTGATAAATTTGAAGTGAAATCCGAAAGGGAAAATCCAAAAAGGTATTCAACCCAGGTACGAAGAGCTTATACATCATCCCTCCTCTAAAGGACTTTTGTGAAGGCTAATGGGTCTATCTGATAAGGTCAGAATTGGTTGAGGAGACAAATCGGACAAAAGAATGATTTCACTTATTTAACATGTACTCATTTTTTCACCAACCTTAAAATTAGTTTCATTTTATTTTCTTTTATTGATGGGCTTGGATCATATTATGGCTTGGGCTTAAAATTTCATTTAGCCCATCAAGCCTAGTTTTCCTATAAACAACCTTTTAAAAATCATTTAATAAAAAAAACTTTAAACTCATATATTTATCTCTCTCTCTCTCTCTCTCTCTCTCTCTCTCTCTCTCTCTCTCTCTCTCTCTCTCTCTCTCTCTCTCTCTCTCTCTCTCTCTCTCTCTCTCTCTCTCTCTCTCTCTCTCTCTCTCTCTCTCTCTCTCTCTCTCTCTCTCTCTCTCTCTCTCTCTCTCTCTCTCTCTAAATAGTAACTTACGCAGGTCAACTATCTTTCTTCTATTTAAAATTTAATTACGTTTTACCTATTACTTAAACATCCTCCAAAATTTATTGCTCTCACCAATGTTGACCCAGTTCACCGATATTAGACACCAATGTCAACGAACTAGGTTGATATTGGTGTAAATATGGGGCAAGAAGATGAAGTTTTTTGTTTTATCAAATTTACTAATGTCGATCTATTTTCTTGATATTGATGTCCAATATCGACGAACTATGACGACATTGGTGTAAATTTGATACAAGTCATGAAAATTTTATTTCATTGACTGTTTTGTTTATTTGGATTGATTATTTGGTTTATTTTGAATATTTATGTTTACATTACTTGTTTTGATATTATGGAAATCCATACGAAGATAGTTGACTTCACGACTTCCATGTTCATACACATTCTCACATTGTTGTCCAATATTTAGGACACTATTATAGCAAGTATATCTTCCAAAAAATGGAAGAATCCATGGAAATATATCTCGGTCCTCATATTAGTCAATATCCATGAACATAATATAATTTTGGACGAGATGATTATCGTTAGTTATGGTATACCAAAAATCTTATAATTTCATATTTTTGCTAAGCTACTAGGTAACTGTGGGTTAACTGAAGTTACCAAGTGGTTTCAATTTGCAACAGAACGTGTCATCGAAGAGGTAAGTCTAAGTTTCTAAGATCTTGTAGACTTTAATTTGCAACACATATGCATGGACTCGCCGTATTTGAAAATGTTGTCATTGACAAACTTCATTTTGTAATTCCATATAATGTCTATTTGTCTTGGTCATCCACCAAGGTTTTATCATTGCAACTAGCCATTTTAAAGACATATTGAATACGATACTGGGTGGGTGACCTTTCCTCAAGAAATTATCTTTAGATATTTTTTTATTTTTAAGGTGAAATTCAAGTTTCCTCCACAAGTTTTAGAAAATTATCAATAAGTTTCTACAATCAGAGTAATGAGGATGATTGTGTTATCGAGATTTGGGCATCTAATCTGAAATCATTTTCAGTATCAGTAAAAAAAGACGAGCTTGAACTGCTGAATGTTTCGTCTTTATCTGAAACCAATACTAAAATTCCAAAACCTGGACATTTACAGTCGGTAAAGAATGTCCTACAGAATTCTAGGGTATTGTTAAAATTACTTTTAGTTACGGTTATGTCGAAGTATTCGTTTCTAACCCTAGATATATTTTTGAACATTTTTAGTAAATTTATTACCTTTTTTATCTCTCTTTAAGATGTTATCAACATAAAATCTTAAAAACAGTTGTATTCCTTCTTTAATAGCTACAAATCTCTAACGAAAAGATTGTGTGAGATGTGCATTTATGCGTTTCTAAACTTGTTACATATGTCACCTTGTCAAAACAAGTTATAGATAAATGTAAGTTTATACCGATAATAATATAACAATTATCGTAACGATTAATATTTTTCCTTACTCATTAACTTTTTACAGTTTAAAGTTTCAGGGAGCACAAATGAATGGGGTGAGCCACGTTGTACATTATTTTGGTCGATATTAAAGGTTTGAGTTTTTTTCTAAA
The DNA here is from genome assembly GCA_036936605.1 of Limnanthes douglasii subsp. nivea. NCBI lineage: Eukaryota > Viridiplantae > Streptophyta > Magnoliopsida > Brassicales > Limnanthaceae > Limnanthes > Limnanthes douglasii. The sequence goes on from JAUPFV010000002.1 coordinate 206,754,835, forward strand.
ACACGTAATGTCAACCAACTCGGTCAATATTAGAGGTTCGAGTTTTTTTTAGAACACTTAATGTTGACAAACTTGGTCAATGTTAGGTTTTAAAAAAACTAAACACATAATGTCGACCGACTTAAAACGTGGGTTTCGATTATTGGTCAAATTGTCAACTTTTATATATCTCTTTGACCGAGTTCTATCTCATTTACCGTCACTTATTTCTGTATATATACCAATCAATTATCTCTTTCCTATATCCATATTCATATTTTACAACAAAGAACTAATATCTATGATATAAAATGATATATCCACATTCAAATTTTAAAAAAAGAAAATCTCTAATATCTATGATATAAAATAGACTACGTGAGAATATAATATCTTGCTGAAAACCACTGATGGTGTGAAAAGAAAAAGTGTGGATGAAAAATACTATTTTTTTTATGGATTTGTGTGCATAATATGCTATATATATGGTATAGATCATACATGTTACTCATGTATGATGTCACATGTACAAGGTCAAGAAGACGTCTCTATCAGGTTTGAATATGCAAAATTGGTTTTAGGTTTTAATATTCGACCTCTCGTGCAATTTCAGGAAAGAGGAGTGCAAGGTTCTTGGTTTGTGTATTAATGATTCCATTAAAAATATATACATGAAGATTTGGAGGAAAAACTTGTTGAACAAACGGAGATAGAAGCATTTCTTAGAACTAGGATATAACTCTTCTTAAAGTGATGTGTTATTGGTTATTTTTTAAATCTTTATTTTTATTTTATGATCTTAAACTATCATATTTAATATTATAAATCTATTATGTTTAATTTAAATGTTTGATAATGAAAAAATGTCATTAATATAAATACTAATAAGCAAAAACGCCAAACTAAAGTTACAACAAACTAAAATTACAAAGTATACATTTTTAGTGTTCATAAAGGTCTGCAATTTATGATCTTGGTGAATTACTCCATGGATTTATATATATTTTCCAATCCGAACGAATAACGGATTCATCCAGCTAACACTCTATTTTTTACAAAATTGTTTATAACAAATATGGGCGAGAGGGGCGGTGCGTTTGGATGGACCGTAACTTGTTAATTGAATACAAATAATATTATAAAACAAACTTTTATTATAAATTTAATAAACAACTTAGGTCATATAATTTCTAACGTTAAAAAATGATTCTCGTTCATATGAGTAATGCAAACATCTTTTATTTATGTGAGAGGGGACATAACACATTCTAAAGGTAAAATATCGAATAACCACATAGAGAAAATATACACACGATACATTTAAACATGTTCGCAATGACAAAATAAATATCGGGCACTTGCTACTTGAAGTTGAAATTTATAAGTATTTTGAGCATCTTCGGTTCTCCATCTATTTTTTTGCAAGAATCGTACACAACTTTATACAAAGGCAACTTTAATAGGATTTTGCTTATTAATTGTTCCATCACATGTTGTCATGTCTCTTGACTTCTGAAAAAAAAAAGTGAGTTATAGTCCTAAAACAATAATGATTATCCATTTTTATATTTGTCACCTCACTGATGAAAGAAATCATAAATGGGAGAAGATGGTTATAAAAAAACAAGTTTTCTTTGACTTCATATTTAACATCTAGGTATTTATATCTTGCATTATAAATATTACGTATGTTGGATATGTTTTACAGTTTCTTATTCCTTAAACTGACTAAAACCTATCAAGAATGGGAACCAGAGGTAGAATTTGTTTTAATAATTTGTCTTCGTCTATTTTCAACTTTCTTGCTCGTACGCATCATCCTAAAAATATCACAATGTCATGATTATATTTTTCGTATATAATTGTTTAAGTCCATAATACACTTTCAAATGTAACAAGATAAACCCTAAGACCCCCAAGGGGGTAGCCGAGTTGGTTGAGTAAGGCATTCTTGTGACCAAATGTCATGAGTTTGAGTCCCTCTACATACGCTTTCTCAGCTGATCCTGTCACCTTGTGTGGTTTACCTTCTGGCGTCGATTTGCAGGCTATTGCGTCAGACTGAGGGTTTATCCTGTGCGCACTCATTGCACTATGAGTAGCGGCTGCGGGTTCCCTCCGAAAAAAAAAAAGATAAACCCTAAGCCTAAAAGGTAAATTATATGTTTTTGTTACACGCAGTATTCTTTTAACATTAAGTTTATTAGGTTTTTTCTATACGGTCCAAATCTTACCATGAAAAGTTAATATTTGAGCTCTCTCAATCTTCCCTTTATCAAAGAAAAACTTAAAGCTATCACGTATCCTTTAAATTTAAATTTAGTGTAATATGCAAAAGTTTTGAATATGTTAAAAAATATTCATAAAGTTTTGTTTTTATCTCTTACAAAAGTTAACATTGATAAGATAATTTAATCATAAACTAGACGGTAAAATATTGATACAAATAAATGGCAACATGCACTATGTTGACATTAGTTGAGAGTCTAATCACTCAATGTCGACCCATTGGGTCGACTTTCGTTCGTACGTCGACGTATTCTGTCAACGTTAAGGAATTGTTTTTACGTTTTTAGATATCGACCAAATGGATCAGATATACTGGACATACAAGTCCACCAATTTTGACATAAACACTCGACATTGGTTGAAAGTGAGGTTACTCAATGTCGACCGATTAGATCAATATTTGTGTGTATATCGATATTTTTTTATCGTTATTGAGAATTTTTGTGTTTTTAGATATCAACCGGATGCGTCAACATTTTTACGAATGGCGATACATCCGGTTGACATCAAGAAAACCTAAAAATTCCAAAATAACATATTTTAAAACTTGATTTCAACTATAAACTACGCAAAAGATGAAATATATACATCTATTTATGGTTCAACAACCTCCTTTAAACTCGGTTATATTGTTTATTTTTTCCTTTTCAAATTTTGAATATTTTGAATGTCTAATTAGATTTTGTAAAAAAAAATTAAAAAATTGCTATTAATTTTAATATATTGAATATAGTTTGGATTTGGAATTTTTTTAAATTAATCGTATATTAGATAAAAAAATACCAACATGTATAATTTATTAAATGTATAAAATCATTTCATCTCAAATAGTTAATCAAAATTTGAATGTACTTAAATAGGATATTATACCCAAATACACTCAAACCCAAAATAGTATTACCTCTTAATACATCAACTATAAAAATATAACTACATAGTATCCAAATATGATACTTAACTCGGCTAAAAAACACTTTTAGTCCCCCTTGTTTACCACTTGTATCAACATAGTCTCATTCGTTCACTTCTACATAAAACTCACCCCCTTCGTTTTTAAAATTTGTAAATATAGTTTCCCTGCACATGTAAAGCCTGAGAGATTGACATGTGTGATCAAGTTTTGTTGCACGATTGGTCCCCCAAATTTTTGGCCAAAAATACCTATGCCCATGCCAAGTAGGATGTCAACTCAGGTGCCTAGTCAGATTTTATATATAATCGAAACATCAATTATTACTTGCTGTAATTAATATCGGCTAAATGCACCTCAAGAATCTCTAATTGCCAAACACTTGGATAAATTAAGTAAAAAAGTCAAAATTAAGGAAATTATTACTTGTTGTAATATTGTCCGCTAATGTTTTTCGGGTTGACCTTCATTTTACCCATAAATAATGCTCAAATATCTCGTCGTCCGGTCAACGGAGTATTTTCAATCGTCTTCATCACATTTTCAGATGAAGCATATGGTGGAATCGCCACATTTTCCACATCTTGACATGGGTGCTTATAATTAACCCCAAATGTCTGTAAAAAAATCGAGTTTTTCAAAAACACAGGTACTCCATCGGCGATATCTTTTTCCTCTCATACAAGAAGAAACAAAACGTTAGATACGACTCAAAACGAAAGCTTTCACATTTCTAAAATTTGATGTTGAATTTGACTAACCATGGCGTGAAAACAAGATCCGTATTCATGTGAAGCGACAAAAACATGGTATGATCCTCTGTCCGAAGCCTAGGGTAAGTTTGTGAAAGAGAGAGAAAATGTGTACCGCGAAAACGGTCTTCTTCCCTCTGCTAATTTTCATCGAATGAAATTAGGGTTTTCTATTAAATTGATTTAATTAATGGTTTGGGTTAGAGTAATTGCGTTGTCGGGTTTGGGTTATAATAGATTGGGTTTTCGGGTTGGGATAGTTTTGATTGGGTTCGACCCGGTCTGATTAAAATAATTGTGAGTAAATGATAACTTTTAATGGTAAATGGTAACTTTTTATGGTAACTCGAAAATCTGACTAGGCAGCTGAGTTGGCATCCTACTTGGCATGGGCAGGGGTATTTTTGGTCAAAACTTTGGGGGACCAATCTTGCAACAAAACTTGATGACACGTGTCAATCTCTCAGGCTTCACATGTGCGGGGGGGACTATATTTGCAAATTTTTAAAACGAAGGGGATGAGTTTTATGCAGAAGTGAATGAAGGGGACTAAGTCGATACAAGTGGTAAACATGGGGGACTAACAATGCTTTTTACCTTACTTAACTCCCACCTAACACCTAAATTTTTCCTTAGTACCCTATATACCCATGCTTTATCACCAACCACATCATTCTTCTCTATTTTCTTTTTTTAAAAGTTCGTATTTGTTAAACCGTAGGTTAGAAAAAAAGAGTACAATCAGTTTTTTTTATCCATGAATGATATTTTTTGAATTTTTTTTGCCAGACCTAGTATCCCTAGTCTCATATCTGGTATGGTCTCACATTATATAATAAAGAGATGCGAAATAATGCACGATGAAATAAAGCAATGCGAGAACATATATGATGACGTGGAGATGTAATACATAAATATGGAGAAACCAAGAATGATGAAATGGAGAGATCATTGCATGATGAAAAGGAGAGATGCAAGACAGTGCATGATGAAGTCGAGAGACTATACATGATGAAGTGAATAGAGAAAACATGATGGAATTAGAGAGACCATTCATGATGAAGTGGAAAGACTAGGCATGATGAAGTAGAGAGACCATGCATGATAAAGTGGAGAAACCATGTATTATGAACTAGAGACATACGAGGAAATAAATGATAAAGTGGAGAGATTATGCATGATAAAATAGAAAGATTCGAGATAATGCATGATGTAATGGAGAGATACGAGACCATGCATAATGAAATAAAAAGATGTGGTACTATGCATGATGAAGTGGAGAGACCAGATATGATGAAGTAGAGAGACCAAGCCATGATAAAATGAAGAAACCAAGCATGATGAAGTGGATAAACCAAGCATGATGAGGTGGATAAACCAAGCATGATGAGGTGGATAAACCAAGCATGATGAGGTGGAGAGGCCATCCATGATGTAATAGAGAGATGCAAGACCATATGATGAAATAAAAAGATGCAAGACCACACATGATGGAGTGGAAAGTCCAAACATGATGAAGTGAAGATACAAATGCATGATGAAGTGTAGAGACCATGCATAATGAATTGGATAGACCAGACATGATGAGCTAGAGATACCACGTATGATGAAATGGAGAAACCAGGCATGATAAAATAAAGAGACCAAAGCATGATGAAGTGGGGAGACCAAGCATGATGAAGTGGATAGACTAAGCATGATGAAGTGGAAAGACCAAACACGAAGAAGTGAAGAGACCAAGTATGATGAAATTGAGAAATGCGAGACAAAGCATGATAAAATGGAGACATGCATCATGAAATAAAGAGATGAAAGTCAAGACATGATGTAATGAAGATATCAGACATAATAAAAGTGGAGAGACCGGACATGATGAAGTGGAGAGACCAGATATGATGATGGAAATATGTGAGACAAAGTATGATGAAACTCAGAGATGTGAGACATGTACTACTTGATAATATAAGATGCGAGACCAACCTAGCTGGGTCTGGAAAAAAATATATTCATAAATCTACTTTTGTTTGTCTAAAAAATCAAAACTAATGGTATTTTCATTTTTTTCCAAACTACGATTTGAAATACGAACATTTTTTAAAAAAAGAAAAAAAACTACTTCTTTTGTTTTTTTCTTATAACTAACACAAATATATTTGTTATATAATGACTACAGTTTAAAATTTTGGCTAAATATATTTGGACCCATCTAAATGTCCTTTATCGATTTCACCTATTTATTATTCGGACAGTTATTCGTTGACTTGGTCCAGATTTTGACGTAATCATATCAAACGTTAAGATTATCCATTCAGAGCAGATCAGACCGTTAAGCTTTCGGTTCTAGTTTTTAGAATTGAACCGAACTATTAAATCTTTGTTCGGTTCGGTCCGGTTAGATTCGGTCTGAAATCGTTCCAGTCCAGTTTTAGTTCATTTTGATTCAGTCTGGTTTCGATTCATTTTTTTGCCCAATTTAATTCATAAAAAAAATTAATTATAATTTTATTTTTTTCTTCTTTTACTTAAATAAATGATATAAAAGTTAAAGTTTAGAAGTCGATTTTTCTTGCTTGATAGGGGGCTTCCATTCACCAGCAAAGAAAAAAAGTGAACTAAATAAATTTGGCAATATAATGTATAAAAAAATCGGAGCTAACGATTCTATCCTTTCGATTTTGTATTGGTTTTATTGTTCTGATTTTAAATCGGATTTGTGGATTCGGCTCTAAATCGATTTTACTAGTTGGGTCGGTTTTATCATTTGGATTCCGAAAGATTTCATAATAATTCTTCATCCGTCTCAATTTAAATTTAAAAGAAAACTAAATAAAAGAAATTATTCAATTTTTAATCCGACTCTTACTAATTGAATCATATCCGGTCTCCCCATTAACAACCCTATTTAAAATCTAATCCATCGTCTGATTCTTTTTTTTTTATAGTAACTGTCATTTCTATATAAATTTAATCAACAGTACAATGGGTCCACACATATGTGACCAATCAAAGGAGAAAACAAAGGCCCAAACATGGGCTATCAGGTCTTATCAGATAAGGGTCCGATCCGATCCAATTACATGACCAAAATCGACCCCAATTGAAACCCTACTTTCATCAGAGTGTTCCATTTCTTCTCTCTTTCAGCCTCAAAATCGATTTCCTCAAATCCAACCCTAACCAGGGTCTATATACCCTACACCCATACTATCAAGCACCATAATAGCTAGTAGGGCGTTAGGAACTTCTAAGCTATCAAACCTCCAATCCTTCTTCTCCACCCTGGACCGTTTCGAAATCCAATCGGTAGCCATGTTTTCCGATCTGGAAACATGGCTGATCTTCATAGCTGGATGAATCAAACCCTTACACAACTCAGTAGCCTTACAAATCATTGAGTCGTCCTTCACGTTTTTAACCAACGTCAAACAGTCCAGATCTATATCCACGTTCGTCCATCGTCTTTTGTGGCAAAACAGGAGAGCTTCGATGAATGCTCTCCTCTCTGCTTGCAAAGGACTAAGCTTTCCAAACAGAAAGCCAGCCCCTTCGATACAATTCCCTTGATGGTCTCTAACCACAAATCCACCAGCTGCTTCTCCAGAGAAATCGCACGCCCCGTCTGAGTTTATTTTAATTCTTCCCTGGGCGGGGGCTCTCCAACTCCAGTAAGTAACTCTTCTCTTGCATATAGATTGCACTCCTATTTTGAACCCTGCATCTTCCACATATAACCAGTGCTTAGACTTTAATTTCGAGTCTAGTGCCAATATAAACCTATTTATCCTATTAACTGCATTGTTAAAACTGTCAATAGGCTTGTCATTCTTACTATGGTTCCTGTTTAACCAAATCGTCCATATTATCAGTTGTGGCACAATTTGGTTAACATGGAACTTGTTACAAACAGTCTTAAACCAAACCCAAAACATATGTCTTAGATTCATGTATCGTCTTACTGGAACTTTGAACAATATTCCATAATAGTTCCATAAATGCCAAGCATAGCTGCAATTCACAAAGAGGTGAGTTAAGTCCTCTGTATTGCAGCAAAATTGGCATTTTGAAACTATTATAAAGTGCTTTTTTGATAGAATACTATCAGTGGGAATGAATCCCTTTAGTATTTTCCAGCTAAGAAAAGAAAACTTTGAAGGTATAAAACTGTGCCAAATTTTCTTAAAAAACAAAGAACTGTCATTTTTTATTCTTATTGTTTCCCAAGTTTTCTTTGTGTAAATTTTTTTATCATTTGATAAAATCCACTCTATGCTGTCTTCTCTATCCTGAATGATATTAATCCCATTTATATTTTGCTGCCTTTCATATGATAGTGAAGACAGTATACTAGAGTCCCATCCTTCATTATTCCAAAACATTTTAATTTTTGCTGGAAGATACCAGGAGTTTCTGTCAGAAATTATAGGACTCATGTTGTGCCATGAGTCCCTCCAAAAATCAACATTCCCACATCCTATCTTCCAATGAATATATTGTTCAGCCTTTTCCCTTATAGTACAGAGACCCTTCCATATAATAGAGTCTCCAGTCCCACACTTAGCATTTATAGGATGCCTTTCTAAACAATAAGTTTTATGTATCAACTCAGACCATAGTGATTTCCCTTTTCTGAAACTGTACCAGAGTTTAAAAGCAAATGAGAGTTGCATATCAGAGAGTAGTTTAACATTCAAACCACCCTCCTCAAATGGATGACATAGTTTCTTCCAACTAGTCCAGTGAATTGCATTCTCGTTTACCTTAGACCTCCATAAAAATTTATTGAAAACAAGTTCAATTTTATTTAATATACTATTTGGTATAAAACAGTTTTGCATCCAATAAAAGATAATGGGATGAAGAACATGCCTTATAAGTGACAATCTGCCACTATAAGACAGGTTCTTCAAATCCCATTCATTGATTTTGTTTAAAACTTTAGCTAAGAGAGCAGAGTAGAACTTTCCTTTATTGCTATCAGCAATAGTAATCCCCAGATAGTTGAAAGGAGCATTGACTGTCTCATAGCCCATAGTAGTGTTGATCCTAGCAATATTTGTCCTAGAGCACCTTGTAGATGTTATTACTTTTGTCTTGTTTACATTGATCATTTGCCCTGACTCAGTTTGATATTTGTTCAACAGGTTGCTCAGGCTACTTATTGAAGATGGAGAGCTATTGGTAAATATGACCACGTCATCTGCAAAGGCAAGGCAAGGTAAGACATATCCTGATTTAATGTAAAACTGCATTTTGTTATTAACTGCATAGAGATTCTCCAATCCCCTCAAGAGGGCTTCTTGAGCCAGGATAAAAAGGCAAGGAGATAAAGGATCTCCTTGTCTTAATCCAGACTTTTGAGGGAAATATCCAGCAATAGAACCGTTAATTAGCACTGATAACATAACATTTGATATTAGCTTGTATAACAAAGAGACTGTATCATCTGAAAAACCAAAACACTTTAATGTTTTAATCACAAAATTGTGAGACATCCTATCAAACGCTTTAGTCATGTCTAATTGCAATATAATGTTGCCTTTAGAAGGCTTTCTTTTTATGTTGTGTAACATTTCTTTTATGATTAAAATGTTTTCATGAATCATTCTGTCTTTCACAAAGGCACTCTGCCCTCTGGATATGATTCTAGGCAGAATATTAGATATTCTCCTATTAATGAGGGCAGAGATGAGTCTATTCATAATTGTGCACATGCTTAATGGTCTATAATTGTTCCAGGTGATTGGGTTTGCCATCTTAGGGACCAACACAATCCCAGTGGCAAACACACCCTTTGGGATATCACTGCCAACAAGGTAAGCATTTATAGCATTACATAGGTCACACTTAATTATTTCCCAGCATTGTTTAAGAAAAAAATTATTAAACCCATCTGTTCCTAGTGAACTATCTTTCTTCATTTCGTTTATTGTAGTCCACACCTCATCTCTAGATGCTGGTTTAATGATCTCAATGTTATCCCTGTCCAAAACCAACTTAGGAATATTGTTTAATATAGAATCCTGATCACTAACAGTATCACTATCAACAGGTACATGTGATAAGCTCATTTTAAAGTATTCTACAGCAGAAGAGGCTATCTCCTTTTGATCTGTAAGCCAAATATCATTATATTTAATTCCAGTAATAAAGTTAGACTTTCTTTTTTTAGTTACATAACTGTGATATAGTTTAGTATTACCATCACAGTCACTTAACCAATTATTGAAGCATTTTTGCTTCCAAAAACATTCTTCATCCTTTAATGCAAGGATAAGAATGCTATTAGCCTTAGATAGCTTAGATTTAGAGATATTATTCTTATTTGTCTGATGAAGTAATTCACATTTCTCAACTTCAGTGATAGCCTCTTTTACCTTACAAAAAATGTTTCCAAATGTATTGAAATTCCAACTTTTTAAATGTTTTTTCAATCTTTTGAGTTTGTACCAGAAGATAGTACTATCTTCTCCATAACAATGCTTGGACCAGTTCTGACTTACCGTAGTCAAAAACTCAGGATGGTTAGTCCAAGCATTGATAAACTTGAAAGATCCCTTCTTTTTATTAGAAAAATTGTTTAAGTTCTTACTAATAGTGACTAACAGTGGAGCATGGTCAGAACACGTTCTGACCATGTGACAAACCTGGATGCTTAAGTCATTAAGCATTTTTTGGTTGATCAACACCCAATCTAACCTCTTCCAGTTGTTTTTGTTACTCCAGGTATAACGTGAGCCACAATGAGCAGGCACTTCCATCTTGCAGTGTCTTATAAATTCGTTGAACTCCTCAGCACTGATCTCATCATAATTTATACAATGTAACTGGTCATCAGGGCTTCTAGTCGTGTTGAAATCTCCAGCACAAACCCAAGGCACATTACAGGTGATGCTACTTAGTTGATTCCATAGTATCCTTCTTTGAATTCTTGTGTTTTTTGCATAAACTGAGGTGAAACAGCAGTTAAATGCAGCCTGATTTAGCTTAACATGTAAATACTGATCCTGGTCCTCTAAAACAGAAATATTTAGTTCACTAGACCAAAACATCCAAACTTTATTTGAAACATTTGACACAAAGTTCTCAAACCCAATTCTCCTTGCAACCATTTCAATCTTGTCTATCCTAGTCATTGGCTCCTGTATTGTTACCAGCATGACTTTTTCCTTTTTAACAATAAACTTTAACCTTGCAATCGTAGGATTGTTGTGTATCCCTCGTGCATTCCAACTAATGAATTTAATCATTATCAGACGCAGAATTTTTAGCTATCTTTTCTCTCTTACCAAGAGAGTTTATAACCAATCTATTTGAATTACTATTCTTGTTTGCAGCTTTATTCCTCCTAGAAATGACTGTCTCAAAGTCTTGGTCCACCCCATTGGAGCTCGCTCGTGGAGATGGATTGTAACTCCCAACCTTTCCACCACTAGAAGAAACCTGCAACCTATCTTGACAGTTTTCTTCCTCTTCAAGATTTTGAAGGGCGCTGATAATATCATGATTATTTGAAGCAGACTTATCAATCACTGGGCTTCCCACATTTGTTGAAGGACAAGAAACATATGGTCTGTCTTTTTTTGTCACTATTGACTTTAGTTTCCTCTTGTAAACCTGTGTAAAAGTTTGGATTTTTGTAGCCTTAGCAACACTGTCTATCTTATCAACTTCTTGTAAAGACTCCTGTTGTAAATTCTTTCCAACATTAATATCAACGTTTTCCTTGGCTTTATCATTCTTTGATTCCATATTTTGATTCTTCTTGCATTTATCAGACTCATGCCCTATATGGTGGCAGATTTTACAGTAACTTGGCGCGTTCTTATAACTCACGTTGATAACAGTCTCTTGCCCATCCTCAAAATCAATACACAGCCTTCTCTTTAATACACAAGAAACATCTATCTCTATTAAAGCAAAACATGCATTCCATCTAGCCCTGTTAACGTCAGGAATAACAACATGATGTACCACTCCCAACGATGAAGCCAAAGCATGAATCATAGAACTGTTGTACATAAATTCAGGTAACTTCTCAAAACGAACCCAAAGCAGAGCCTCAGGGCACTCAAAACTTCTCGAACTGTCAGGACACCACTTTATTACCCTCATTAACTTACCATCTACCTTCCAGGATCTGCTAACCCAAAGCCTGCCAGCATCTTCAAGAACATCGAACTCCACGAGGATCTGTCTAGAATCGATTGTTACATACGTAAACCTACCCTTGAATTAAAAAGATTCAAGAAAACTCTGAAAGGCTTGTCTCTTGGGTATTCCTTCGTTAAACTTTGCAACAAGAGTACATCTTGACAGTGATCGAAGATCGTCTTTAACCTTTCTTGCAAAAGTTACCTTATTATGATCCTCATAAGTAGCCACACGTTCTGATTTAAACTCAGGATTAGCAACCTTTTTTCGCACAACATCTGTATACAATTTGTTTGTAGAAGCCACTTGAGTAGGTAAGTTCACACTATGTAACGGCGGGAAGTCGTTCTTGTCCATAACGTCCATTTTTGCCGCAAAATTTCAGCAAACCAACCAGCGTTGGTTATGTCGCAGTGATCCTTAAGGCAGTAAAAGAAGAAGCTTCTTAGCAAAGAAGTAGTATGAACGACAATAAAGAGGAGGAGTTTCTTAGAGATTAAGAAAACACTCCTCTTCTTGAAGCTTTCTTGAGAGAGAAGAAAGCGTCATTTCATTTTCTAGGAGAGTTTTCAACAAGATAGCCAATCCATCGTCTGATTCTGCCTTAATTAAAAATGGCAAACCAAAAACAATTATAATTTGACGGTACATCTACTATTCTTGGTAGGCGGCGGTGCGATATCAACCATAGGATCTTTTATTCTGTGGGTCTCTAGTAATGCAAACCACGCAAGTTTTAGGAAATACCATTTATAACCCCTGCTCAACTTAACGACACCAAAACTCCGTAGTGATTTAAGACCCTTTTTCGTCATCTGAGCTCTACCGCCCTCGATAATATGGCGCCAAAATAAATAAATAAATTATACAAGAGAATAAATAATATAAAACGTTTTTCTGTGAAAAATCGCAGCCGTCAATAAAGACGCTTCAGATTTGATTGGTCCGATCGCGAGATTATAGTATTTTGGATTATTTATATATTTGATTGGTCCTAAAGAAAATGTTTTTCTTAAACAATTTACTGAAATTATCCACTTATTGTTTATTAACCCAATTTAAATTAAATTAGAGACAGAAAATTTTTAATGGAAGCGTTCAAAGATTTTATTGCCAATTTTGGTTAAGTTGAACGTTGACGAATGTTGGATTGCTTTGTCAAGTCAATATTGAAACCTCCAAGTTTTTATAAAAGCTAGTAACTTGTAACTGTTTAAATATATATATATATATATATATATACCAACTAAATATTTATTTTGTTCACGTGTAAATATTATTATTGTTTTGGATTTTTGTCCACCTGGACTCATAGGAAACAGAACAATAATACAATTACATTTCGCAATTTTGATCTTTTATATCGTTATTTAATAAATATTGTTGGGTCAATTATTTATATGTATATATATTAAGTACAACCTACAAAAGAATAGCTCCAAATTATTTTAGTTTGTATACCTGAAAAGTAAATTGCCGTATGTGTTTAATATTGAGGCTGACAATATCTAATCATAAAATGTTCCTCGGTGAAATTTGTGTGAAATCGTCTAAAAAAAGCAAATTTAATTACGTACGGTGTGGAATAAACAGATTCTTATAAGAAGTTAATAACAATGCTGGATTTGCATAAATCTGTAAAGATCTATAGACTCCCCACGTAATTTATACTAACCTAAACTTATTATAACAATCAAGGATTCACACGCAGCCTCTATAATTTCAAAAAAAATTGTTATTTTTGTCATCAATGATATTAATTTTGGCTTCAATATCATTTATATAACATGTCATTTTCAAATAAAATAAAATTAAATAAATATAACAAACAATTATCATCAATTTAATTATTTAGAATTAGTTGTTTAACTAATCGATTAGTTAATTACAATTTCCATCCGCTTATAAACAAATAGTTTATGTAGTTATATTTTCTAAAAGAAATAAATTTACTTTATCATTTTTAGTAATCTAAAATTAATGAATTTTTTGTTTATTTATATCTAACATCAATATTTTTCAATCACTAGATTCAGTAAAAATGAAAAAAAAAATTGGAGTGAAATAAGTTGGAGTTAAAATAAATAAACATTTTAAAAATATCAAAATAAATTAATAATACGTTGAAGTTAATTGTATATTTGACTCAATCCTTTTAAATATTTGAGTATTTGGATTGATGATGGGCTAATGCATTTAGATCGATAGGTTCATAATTTTTGTGTGAATAACAAGAAATGACTAGCTCAATTTTGTCCAAAGTGATTTAGACTTTGGTCTGATGCATTATTTGCCTTGGTGTATCAAACATTATTTGCTGAAGAATATTTTTGGAATCGTTTGTTTTTTTTTCTTTTTTCTTTTTTCGGAGGGAACTCAGAGTGCAATAGCCTGCAAACCAACGCCACAAGGTAAGCCACACAAGGTGACATGCTCAGCCGAGAAAGCGTATGTAGAGGGACTCGAACTCATGACCTTTGGTCACAAGCATGTCTTACTCAACCAACTCAGCTACCCCCTTGGGGGCGGAATCGTTTGTTCTGTTGAAGCTTGGCCTTGATATTTTGGAGTTCATTTTTGAAAGCTTGTATTTTTGTTGACCGTAGTTGATTAACCCCCCTTGTCCTTAGTGAGGGATGGGTTGAGGATTACATTATGCTTCTAGATTATGTCTTTTTGTGTTGGCTCTTGTTTTGTTTTGGCGAAGCCTGTTATAAAAGTATTCCAGTATCCCTCTAGCTTTTGTCGAATGATGAGGTAGGGTTTATGTCGAAAGAATTAATTTATTCTTGCGTGTTTGATATATTTATTGAAATTTATTAAGTAGTCCTCATAGTCTTTCGTGAAATTGAGGGTAAGAGCTAAATAGATATAGTAAGTTAAAGCTAATAATGCTAGTTTGGGAAAGTTGAGATAAATATTTGTTTGTGTGGTATATTGAATAAGTATTATACTATGACTATATTTTATTTCCAAGTGGCCAGATTTTGTAAGTTAGAGAATTTGTTTGTATTTTTAAGTAAATACACAAATCGATGGAAAAATATTACACGTGTTGAAATGTCATTTTGTAACTACATGTAACTACGTGTGTGGGTTATTTTTAACTTCTTCGATCTTGAATGTTCCTTCTAATATATCATAAGAATTTATCTATCCATTGAGTAATAACATACCTATGGTCGGATTTGAAACATATTTTTTTAGTTAATAACCATATATTTCATTCTTTGACATTTTTTTCTGCGACTTTTCCTTCTTCTTTTTTTACTTTTTTGAGTCTGTTTATATTTTTATTTTATTTGTTAGTTTGTTATATCTTATATAACAAACTTTTTTATTTCTATATAAAATTCGGGGAACAAAAAAGGTAAAATAAATTTTGATAGTTGAATTACTCGAGCCTCATTATCAAGAAGATATAAGCTCGTTATGGTTACAAAGTACTGGTAGGGATGATTTTGATAGTCACTAGCTTGATGTCGAATCGAAAAACTGGGACTTGACTACAACTCATAAATTATGCTTTATAAAGCGCTCACATAAGTTTTTTTAATGAGGAATAATATTTCAAAAAGTTTTTCGATGGGTCATTCTTAATGATGTCCACATTCGATTTCCAAAAATTACGGAGATTCTCCTTGATGTCCGTGACAATGAAGTTGTTTTCTTCAACTAAGTGCTTGATCACAAACTCAGTTTTCTTTAAATATAAAGATTTTTAGGTTCTTTTACACCAACCATATTATTTTGTGCCAGTTGGTTCCCCAATGTTGGACTTCGTTACTTTCGGCTATAATTTTATCAATGCGTCATTTATAACGCTTTTATGTGAACGAGCTCTTGATTGCTTTCAAATTTACAGATCGACAGCGTAACCTTTTCTTTTCTGTTAGATTGATTATGTTTACAATGATTCTTACTAACCTTCCCAGTTTTATGGAGTATTGGAAATATAGTTTTGGTTGTGTTAATGATAAATGTGCTAGCAATATTGAGAACCACGAGGGCTCTAAAAATCACTCTTGTAAGTCCAAGCGTGAGTACTTATTTTCTCATAATATGTTTCCTTATTATTTCATTTGTTTAATTTTTTTTGTTATATCTTTCTTTTCGGCTCATGTTTTGGATATACCTTTGATAACCAAAGGTTAGAGCATATGCGTGAGAGGTACAATATCATGGTGGAAGAAGTTAAGCATGTTTCTCGCTCATGTTCCTCCATTTTGGTTCATAAGAAATTTTTGTTCAGCAAGTTGTGGTCTAACCCAAATGTTAAAGGAAATTTCTCTATCGTCTTTTTCTCGAAGGAGGTTGTGATTAGTAAGTCTTCTAAAGGGAGAGGTATGAGCCATAATTTACACGAGGATCAATAATTAGGGAAGTATTATTCCTTAAGGGGACTTTTTAGTGACGTGAATGACCATTATTTAAATAAGGCATATGTCGGTTCTTCAAGTGTTGTTTTTTAAGCATCAGATATTTCAAGAATTGTTGCTTTGGAATACACAAATCTTATTTATACCCTTGCTTAAGTAGATGAAATCGAAGAATATGAAGACTACTAGACTCTTAAAAAGTGACCTTATGCTGTTCAAGGTAATATACTCAAAATTTTGAAATTATTTAAAATAAATTTGTTTTTAGCTTGAAATCGTGCCTTTATGTATTAGGAAATAGAGCCGCAAGTTACATCTTCAACTCTTGTATGTCCTTCTGCTCTTTTACTAAATATTTTTTATCAATCCTTCATAAGCTTTAAGGGTTGCTGATGATTTTGTTCATGTTTCTTCCTCTTCTAATTATGTTTCTACAAATTTTGTAGTCGTAACAGATGGTATTGTTGACTCTGATGCTTTAAGCATGAAACTATTATGTACAACCTTAACATATAATTCTATTATATTTGATAAAACTGTAAGATAAGGAGTATTTAAACTATAAGTTCCTACTCCTGAGTCTTGATTGTTACTTCATCTTCTAACTCATTAGTTAGTGATATAGGTCTCTTAGATTAGAACTTCTTTAAAAAGTAAGCCAATGCATGGGCCTTTATTGATGTTATTGGCTAAAATGGATATCATAATCTTCTAATTTAAATGATCATTTTTTCAATCTTCCCAAAACATATGGCTTTTGCAACACATTTTTTTAGAGGAAATGAAGTTTTAACAACTATAATATGGGCCTAAAAATACGGTCTCATTTTCCTAAATACAACTACTAGAGCTAATGTAAGTTCTTTTAATTGTAAGATTTACTTGCACAATATACGGCCTTAGATTCCCTTCCTTCCTCCATGATCAGTATTTCACTAACTACATAGTCCAAGGTTGTTAGGTATAAGTACATGTTATCTCATTGTTTAGGTTTGGTTAATAATTTGGAGGAGGCCAAGACCTATTTTTTATTTTTTAATGCCTCATCACATGAGGGTCCATTAAAACTAGCTTGATTCTTTCAATACTTGGAAGAATTGGTTGACACTTGCATAAAGATCTTGATAAGAAAATGTTAAGTATTGCTAGTCTCGGTTAGAATTTGGACTTCACTTACACTCCTTGGAGGCTCCATTTCTGCGAAATCGGAAAGTTGTGATGGATCTGATTCTATTCTTTTCTCGCTCACAATGTATCCTAAGAA
This sequence comes from Limnanthes douglasii subsp. nivea, assembly GCA_036936605.1. NCBI lineage: Eukaryota > Viridiplantae > Streptophyta > Magnoliopsida > Brassicales > Limnanthaceae > Limnanthes > Limnanthes douglasii. The sequence goes on from JAUPFV010000002.1 coordinate 206,772,559, forward strand.
ATTTCCAGACCGAACGTCAAATATACAATTTCTGGATTTAACTTCATATCTACTTGCCTGAGATTTCAAAACATCTCGGCGAGGTCTTTTAGATGATATTATCCATGTCATAAATATAGGCTTGTATGTTTTCGCCTATTGGAATTGCAAAAATATTATTTACTAGTCTTTGATAGATTGTTCTGATATTTGTTTTAGTCCGAATGAGATTACTGTATAGTATTGTAGCCCTATTTAGGTGATGAATGTTGTGTTCTTACTTTTATTCTTTCATTTGTATATGGTTAAATCATGCGAAGACAACCATGAAGGATAACATCTTGTAACCTGATGTTACTTCTACAAGTTAGTTCATTCAAAGTAGTGGGAAATAGACATTCAAACATGTTTTGTTTAAGTTTGTAACGTCTACACAAATCCTCTATTTTCCATTTTTCGTTTTGAACAATACAAGATTAGTTGTCCACATTGGATAACGGGACTCTTGTATGTGTCATACGACTGTCAGTCTGTCAATTTCAACAAAAGTCGCTTCTGTCTTTTGTTGGAGTAAGATATTTTTTTTACTAGTGAACTAAGGTTGTTGTTAATATTATTAATGAAAAATGACTTTTATTGGGACTCGAGTCACGTCATATGTGCTTCATACAAACAAATCTAAGTTATTTTTCAACAAGATCAAAATTTTGTACTTAAGATCGACTAGGATGTCTCGACCAATCTTCAAGATTTTCCATGGTTCTATGACTACATCATCTGCTTGTTTCCCCTTGATGCACCAAACGAGCTCCTTCTCTGAGATCATCTACTTTCTCCAAGATGACTCCTTCTTCTTTTGGCTGCTATACTTTGAAGCCAATGATGTCACATAACATTGCATGGACGTCCCCTGGTTTCCTTTGATTACAACTACTTTATCATTTATAAGATATCTTAAGAAATGATTAACTATAAACATTATAGCATGAATTTGGTCGAGCTATGATCTGCCCAGTATAATATTATACGATGATGGTGCATCTACGACCATGAAATTACTATATATATATATATTTTTATAAACTCATGATTCCTGAGAGCTACTTTCAGAGTTAGTTCTCCTAAAACATCTGCATTTGCTCCGCTGAAGCTAGTTAGAATTCTTTGGATTGGAATTAGTACTGGAGCTCCTCTCATTCTCTCATAGGTTCCTTTATACATAATTTTTACCAAGCTAGTATCAATTATCATCCTCTTGATCTGCACTCCTACCAGCTCCACTTTTATTAGCATTGCGTCATTGCGCGGAGACACTACTCCTTTAGATCGTCATATGAGAAGAGTAAGTTTATGTACCGGTTTTTGTACAGGTAAGGGGACGTTCGCCCTTGACATAGTATATCGATCTCAACTGCGTACTAATTTCTTGTTGTTTTAATGATCCGAGCGTATGGGTCTCCCCCGACAACCACTCTTATGGATTGTCTATTAAGATTTGATATTCCTCATACTCCTTTGGTGCGACTACTATGATAACATTTTTATCCAACACCCTTTGATATTAGACTAGGCACGATACTTTTTTATGTAAAAAAAATTAAAAGAAATATAATGAGCTGTTAAAATGGGTCATTATCTATATGATGCTTATTCAACAAAGAATCAATTTACATCAGGCTTATATGGTTGTTTTTGTGAGAGAAACAAAGATGTCTAGGTTTACTAAATATAAAAATGTAACTTATAAAGAGCTAATACCTCACAATATATAAAGTGTGACTATGGTTTCTAAGATAATAACCTAATGGGTTAGTGGGTCAAATAGTTACCGAGCTATCATGTTTAAAATCCTTTTCAAACTTATAATTCAACAGAAATAAACATCAAGAGTTTGTCACATAATAAATAAAACCGAGATGTCAATTCAGTCTGCGTAAAGATATAAACAATCTGCAAAACTAATGGAACATATGGAAGCAAGATAGTCCAAAATTGAAGATGATGAGGATTCAAGTGAATAAATTTCAATGTACTTCATCTTCTCATAAAAACAGTTTTTTTTACAACATGAATGATACTTTTGTTATCACAACGTAAGGAATTTTTTAGTAATGTTATCCCCGTATCTGCAAGAAGTCATCCGAACCAAACAATCTCACATATAGTCAAGCTGATAGTACGAGACTCAACCTCGGTAGAAGATCTAGAAAATACATAAAACTTATTTCTTTTCTATGAGTTTAATGGATCTCCAAGGTAAACATAGAAACCAGTGGTGGATTTACAATCATAAAGATTGTTATCCCAATTAGCATCACTATAGACACACATCTTCGAGTGAGGATGTCAAAAGACACAAAAAGGCCATGAGTGCCATAACAATATCTTAAGATATGAATAATAACTCCTTAGTATATATAAATAAGAGAAGTAACAAACTCACTAACCACATGAATAATATTACTATATTAGGTAAAGTAACTGTAAGACAAATCAAACTTCCCACAAGATTATGATACAAATTCAGATTTTATAGAAGGCCATCACTAGTAGGAGAATACCAAATATTGGTTTCAAGATATGTGTTTGTTGTCGTATTATTAAAAACATTACGTTCGTTCAAATAGATCATATATATATTTAATGAGAAATAATATATTATTTTTAGACTTGTCCACCTCAATACTAAAAAGACTAATGCAGCAAACCCAAGTCTTTTATCACAAATTGATGACTCAAATCACGATTTGGTGCCTCAATGCTATCAAAATCATGGCGTCATATTATCTACATATAAAGATAAAATAATATGTTTTGCACTCATGCATCTAATAAAATAAATTTAAATCATGATTACTTGACAATAACAATTTAAATTATATTTTTAGAAAATTTTCAAACCAACACAAGGAGCTCATTTGAAATCATATAAAGCTTTATGAAGTCGAAAAACCTCACTTTGTTGGTGAGCCATACCCATGGGAGGATTCTTGTAAACATCCGCATGAAGATCATCATTATGAAAAATATTTTTACATTCATTTGAAAGATCTTCCACTAGCAAAGAGATGCATTTGCACAAAAGTCTCCTCATAATTCATACCTTACTTCTACAAATACCATTTTTCTACAATATGAGCCTTATACCTCTCAACAAACCCATCATACTTTGTTTTAAATTTAAAAATCCAATAAGAACCAATGATATGCTTACCATGTGGAGGTTCGACCATACCCTATGTATGAGTTTGATAAAGAGCATCAAGCTATTCAGCCATAACATTTTACCAACGAGGGTAAACAAATATATTATGTATACGAATGAAGTTCATATAAATTATGTATGTTGGCTATGAAAGAGACAAATGAAGTTGATTAAGTAAAATAAATAAAACTGTCAGTTTGGTAGACTTACTTGACGTGGAGAATCTGTAGTTTTACAAGAGGAAAAAGTAGACTTAAGCATTGATAGAGCATAAGTAATATAAGTTGATGTAATTATCTGATGCATTGGTACACCGGTAACAATTGATGTATCGATGTCAATACAAATGGATCAATAACCTGAAGTTTTATTTTTTTTATATCACATAGTTTTACTAGAATTGAATAAAATGAGATATACTAAAAAATGTAATATAATAAGATACATATAGATTTTGATTTATGGAATCAAATCAACGACCCATAAAAATACATATTATCTTTTTAGAAGACAACTTGTTCCGTTCGATAAGAGGACGGAGGACAAACTATGTACATCAAAACATTCGTAAAGAGGATAATCTAGAGTTTATCCATGTAACTTATAAGACTGAGACATATTGAATTATGTGTAATAATAATTTGATCAATCGTATGTATAACAATCAGAAGTGCTTCTCCCAAAAAGATACTAAAAACTTCAGCATATGAAAGCAACGAACAAGCAGTCTTAACAAGGTGATAATCTTTCCTTTTTTAACAACATTATTTTGAGGAGGTATTATTACAATATGACTAACGTATGTTACCATCAGATAAATGTAACTAAGTGAAATCATTTGAAGTATATTCACCCTTTAAATGATCTAATATAGAGGCTTAACGAGTTCTTTAAAGTTTCCATAAATTCTAAGGAAATTAGACATTCGTCTTATAAGATAAATCCATATATAACGAGCATAATCATTAATAAAAGATACATAATATGCCAAACCAACATTTGTAGAAATAAGAGATGAAACCCATACATCATAATGGAAAATATCAAAAAATGTAACATAATAATATACACTTTTATAACGGTTTAAATCATACTTTTTCTAGTTTACAACCACTAAAATCATAGATATTACCAGTGTTCAAATGATCCAAAATATATGCAAATGCTAAAATATTAAATGTGACGCTCATACATATCCTAAACGGGAATGCCAAAGATATTCAAACCCTAAATGACTCAAACAAAACGAATATAAATCAACACTAGAGGCAATAACATTAGTCACTTTGAGTTCCTCCAAAACGTAGAGGTATCCCATTATACATGATTTTCCAATCACCCTATGACTACATTGGTCAAGTATAACACAAATAAAATCATAAAAAAGACCCAATGATCAGATTTACACAATTGATTGACCAAAATAAGATTCAAAGTAGTGTTGAAAATATAGTAAACATCAATGAATGATATGCGAGGGATAGCAATAGAACCAAAACCCTCTACCAATATTGGTTTAACACTAACATACAAAAAGATATGGGCGATATATGAGAGAATAAAACAAGTTATGATATGTGAGGTAACATATGATGAGATGCACATAAATCCAAAAATCACAAGGATGAAAGAATACATGAAGTATGATTTGATGATAAACATGAGTGATAAATGGATAGAGACATGCCATCAATATTATAAACAAATACTTTCTAAATAACTCAAAAATCTAAGGGTTCAATACAGAGGGTGATGTGGTGAAGTAAAAGTAGTATTAAACTATAGGGGATGAAATGGTGGATGAAATTTGTTGAAGATGACATATATGTTGCTGCAAATATAGATGTTGAAGAGGTTGTCAATGAATGAGTTGTTGTTGTTGACGAGACTTCTAGTGAATCTTCCCTTTATGGAAATCACATTTAAAGGTTATCCTTGGTGATTAACTAGGCTGATGTGGAGTAGCGGGCCATTGTCAAACACAGGAAAATCATTAGTCACTTTTCCTATTATCAACTTTAGATTTGATTCGAGTTTCCTTTGTAATAAGTTCATGAACGACCGAATCAACATGGGGAAAAGTAGACCTATGAGAAATTTTTCCACACAATCTTATAAAGTTATAACATAAAGTCATATAAAACTGCACCGATCTTTCCTCTTCATTCCTAGAAATATAAGGTTCGAACACCTTAAAATCTCTATATTCTGTAATGCCTAAAGAATCTTACAAATCAGATATAACAGCAAAAAAAAGTACACATATTATTATGTTGTAGAGTATATTATCATACTTTTTTGCTTTGAAAAGTTAGACTGAGTATAAAATCTTTCTAAATGATCCCAGACTTCTTTTGTTGTTTCATACTTAGCCATTTGAATGTGTTATGAAGCTATCAATCCAAGTGATAACCTTAGTGTTATTAAATTTTGTGTATATCAAGAAACATAATATAACTCTTAATAGTACTTTTATTAGTTGTAATTGAGGCATATCCCCGGATATGTTTGCATTGAAAAAAATATTATTTTTACATATATCCAATATAAAAAACTAGTCACATCAGGTTGGTACTAATAGGTTGTAGAAAGTCATATTTTCATGACATCTTAGAAATAAGAATCCACAGATACTAATCGTAATTAACCTAACAAATGAATCACTAATCGTCTCGTAATCAAACAATCGAACATGTAAAATACGGTATACTAATAATCCCGAATAATTAAACAAACCTGAATATCACGAACAGGTAAAATACAAATCACCAAGAAACCCAAACAATCAAACATAATAGAATAAAAACAATTATAAAATAAAAACCCGAAGAAGATCATATACCAAGAACATGATCCGTGAAATATGTGGAAGAACTGTCTTTATGTAATAAAATCAAACAGGGATCAAACATAGCTCTGTTACCATGTTAGAGAACATAATCATAACACAGACTAGAACATGCATAATCTATAATGAAATATAGTACTAACACTTTCAATGTCCATTTTTCAGTTGAACGAATGTATTTAAATCTTGCAATGCTAAAGCACTAAAAAATAAAAATTCTAAATTTTGATAGCAAAATTTATAATTATTTTAATTATATCATTATAAAATATGTTATGATACGCTGTAAATAATGTGTCGTAGACTATTTTAATACTTATATCCTTGTTATTGTAATCATTTTATCATCTGCTTTAATTTAGAGTAAAAAGAAAGGATTTCCAATATTATATATCATGGTATTTCTAATGAACAAATATATCATATTTTCATTATATTTAAAATAATTGGAATACAGTTTTCTAAAAGTATAAGTAACCTAAGTTTAATGTTAAAAAATACTCACATACAACTAAACATACATCATTTATTCTTGATTATTACATAAATGACATAAATGGCTGAATGATCTCAAGCTCAAAGTTCTAATAGAAATTTATTTGAACCGAATCGTAGCAATCCCTTGCGGAGACCTTTGGGACAACGCATTATACATTAATTTAAAAATACATCTCTTTAATGGGTAACAATATTGGCTCACGGCCACATATGGAAACAACATAGCCTTCTTTTTAGCCATCATAATTGTTTCATGGCATACTTAACAAAAAACGTTCAACATTGAAGTCCAATTGTGCATGAGTATACGACGTGCAAATGCAACAATGAAATCATGCATTGGTTTGTTCACCGTAAAAAATGTATTTATAGTATTCTTTTGGGCCGACTACACATACAGCTATTGGTAATTGACAATAATCATCTAATCTTCTTTCATTTCGTATGACGCACAAATAAAGATCATTTTAATAATTTCTTTGGGTTCTCATGCAATTCAAGATATTGAACCGATAATGTTTCCAACTATAAAAATGCCAAATACTAGTCTTTTGAACTCAACATACTTTTAGTACAATATTTAATTGTAATTTAAAGATCTAAAGTCATCTCCATAATATGATATATCTTTTTAAAAGATTAGATTTTTAAAGAAAGATGAATGTCATTCAAACTCTAAACATGGGAAATAAAACAAACAATTACTGGACATGCATGACATCTCATACATCCCAGAGTCTTAGTGCTTAACGACTATGAGTATCACTCTCATATCCCTAAGGTAATACATTCGTAACATCACATGTTTACTTAACTATATGTCCCTTGAATACTCAACACACCAAACATTCATCACATCATACTTAAAACATACAACATTATACATACCAAATTTATTAAACTAACATATTAGAGATCAAAGGGTTGTGAGAAATCTGAAAAGGGTTTGGTACAATAAACATACATGTATTAAAATCAAAGAGAGCTAATTAAAAACAAGGCCATAACCAGGAGGTGGTCGTTGTGTCGACTTTACATAGCGTCGTGGTAGACCAGCCGAGATATGATTGTTACCACGACAAGAGACATGAGTGTCACGGTATTATAACTACTGAAAAATGTTGCCGCTGAAACTCACATAAGTGTCGTTGTGCTGCGACTATTATAAATTCGTTACCCTTTGTAACTCACAGGAGTGTCATGGTCATGTGGCTTATGCAACATTGTTTTCACGGTGACTTACATAAGTGTTGCAGAACTGCAACTACTGTAACTTTATCATCATAAGACTAAATTATTTTTTTGCGACAGACCTTCAAGTTCGTTCCAAAATCCAAAAAGCCCTATTTTTTTACATAATTAGAATTTTCTAACAATTTCCTATAACTTTGCGCCTGTAAATTTTATTCATACTTCAAAACAAAGTCATATATATATATATATAATAAATTATATAATATAAAACCTCGAACATGCTATTTTTATAATATGAATTCCAAAATCCAAATATGCAACTTAAGGATAAATACATATAATTAAATCCTAAATGAGTTATATTTTTTTCTCTAAACTAAATTTATTTGGAAAAAATATTGTAATATAATCTCAGCAAGCGGAACCTTATATCAATTTTAGATTGTAGGGTTTGATCGATAGAATTAAGTAAACATACATACATGTATGACTTGCAAAACTGAGTATTTGCTTATTTGTAACTTGGTGACAGAATAAGTTGATGTTGAGGTTGTGAGTTTTTCTTAAGATCATGCAATATGTAAAGAAGTGAGGGTAAGGGCACAATATGGATCTAAAAAGTGGAAGTCATACACTATACTATAGAGTTTTGGAGGATAAAAAAGAATTTTTTGAAACAACGTGAAAAAACATATGATAAGCTACTTAATCTTTTATTTCTTATTCCTATTTATATCTTTGCACTTATCAATATATATAGACGTAATAGTTGATTGATTCAACTGTAATTCCAAATAGAATCTCTCTTTTACTAACTTAACCTATAATACACATTACTATTTCAATCTGATGACCTCGTTCTAACTATAACTATATTAACTATTATGATATTATATCTATAGTGTTAAATTGATGGATCCGTCTTTCACGGTTCTACATCAATTGGAGCTATACTATATGTTTCATGTGATATTCTTTAATTCCCATCAATCTAATATAACGATTATTACTTACATTTAATTAATAAAAATTGTAGTTACGACAATTGGATATTTTTAAATCTACACGAATAAAATATTCCAACTTAAAATATTTATATCATAAAAATGGTGTGGTTATATATATTTTTAAGTAGATTAAGAAGAATTTGTGCAAAACATAAACATCATATAATAATAATAATAACAATAAACCAATCTTTTATTTATTAAAGTAACTTTATGTATAGTGTTAGAAATGTTTCATATAACTAATGCAGATTAGTTCTTCTTTGTTTTATTATAATTTGAATTAATATATTTAACTAATTTTATTTTTAATAATTAATAATATATTTGAATTAAATTAATAATTAATATATTTAAAAAATAATACATTGTAGGGGTTTCTACCAAACATTATATAAGAAAGATAGGATTTACTTATAAATCTGTTCTTAAATCCAATTTACTTATGCTACCTAAATAAGATCTAATCAATCTATTGGTCCAAAATTAAATTTTTAAGACAAAATTAATTTTAAATAGTTGTATCCTTTTGAGACATAAACATACGATACTATATTTTTCTTGTTTAAAATTAGACTTTCTCTTCTCTGCCATTAACTTCTCTATTTTCCATCGTTATCTCCTCTTCGATTGTTATTTCTTCTCCGTTCTCAAATCTATGGGTTTTTTGTCGTCGTCACATTATCTTGATTTTGAAAGGTTCGTTTCCCCCTCTCATTTATTTTTGTCTCATTTACCTTCATTGAAAATTATCTAAATAAAATTTAGTTCATCTTTCTTTGTTTTGTTTTAGTTTGTTTTTGTTCTTTTGCTTTTATTATTTTTCTTCATTTTTGGATCTTTTATGGTGTAATACAACGTTTATGGAGTAAATTAACATCATTCGAAGGTTTCTTTGAACTTTTTAACTAGTCATGGATATAATGACATTTTAATGATTTTCTGTATATTTAGTTCTTTTTTTGCTAGTATTTTTTTTCTCTTTATTTAATTGTATTCCCCATAATGTAATACATGATTTGCTTGAAAGGTTTTTTGTTTTTAAACTAGAATTGTTTATAATGGAATTATAAATGTTTCCTATTTATTGTAATTTCTTGTTTATATGTTTCAAACATATAGTTTAGATTTTTCATAAACCCATCATGAAATTACCAAAATATAATCATAAAATTACTAAAAAACCTTATGTTTCGAAATTATAGTTCATATAAACTTATAGGATGCATTTATCTATACAAATAAATCCATCATAAAATTATTTTTTCTGAAATCTAAATTGAGGTCAGATATCGCATCTCGTCTGTTATATATTTCAAATATTAGGTATATTACGTTAGTTAATGAGTATTAATGTCGAACTTTCGTGCAATGTTCAGATTTAAGCCTCTAATGACTCAATTGAACCTACAAAACTTAGCTTAGATAAAGACATTATTTCTTGTACAGTAATTATGTTAGAGATTAGTAAGATAAAACACATATAGTTTGAACGTACTAGTACACATATAAGACTACTTGAGACGATGAATTGCAACTTTAAGTCCTCACTGGATGATTTGAAGTTATTTGTTGGAAATACTCAAGGAAACACTGAGGAAAGTTGAGATACCTTGAGAATATTTCTCACAAAGGTATGTTCTTTATCAAAACCTTCCAAATTGAGACTGAGAATCCTCATTTTTTTACTACTTGCTTTGAATTATATGTATATCTTTTCGTTCAAGTATGTTATATCTGGAATGGTGCCTATTATGTATATATGTGAATGAATGGTTACCACTTTTATATATAATGAAATATGTTTTGGTTGATTTTTCTATAAAACCTTCAAAGACTATGATCTACATAATATGAAAATATGACTTCTTTAAGATATTTATTTATGATAAGTTAGTGCCAAATTGTAAAGTAATTTTTTATTGATACGATCATCATATTGTAGATATTAAATTCGTTGGTTTTGCTCGAAAATTATTAGGCAATATGTACGACTTGTGGGTTATGTTATAACGCCTCATAACGTCTTCTTACATTTAGGATGATTACACTCCAGAAAGATTAATCCAAAATGGAGAGATCATGTCCATGATGCCTTAAGATATTACACAGTCTAATCATAATTTTCTCTTTTTATATATTTGGTGATAAATATGTGTGTAACCACTATTTTTGCTAAGGGTTTTAGCGCCACTAAAAAAGCAGACAAAATATCAGACGAGTTAACGCTGGTGAGTATTTTGAGAGAAATATGAAGGACTTGTTACAATTCTTTATGTATGGGAAATTGGTTCATTGCCGCTGGACAAAGCAGCACGATAGCCGGAGCGTACCCTAAGAAATTTATCATGGTCAATTTTCTTGATCTTAAATTGGAGCAATGACTAACATCATTGATCATACACAGTTTTATAACTGTGCCAACTATGGTCATAATTATTGTGTTTAACACTTCTGATAGATCATTGGATATTCTAAATGAGTGGCTCAATGTACTTTAACTGATTCAAATTCTGTTTGCACATATTTCCCTACTCACCCTGGTGTCAAAGGAGGATGTCATGAGGATTTTTAGGATTGATCATACTCTTGCTGTAAGTTTTTTCTCTCAAAACGACAGTATTTTCTTATTACATTTACATATTTTTATGCATTTCCTTTTTCATTTTGCTTCTAATTGACAGAGACTAGCCTGGACTGTGGCTAGCCTGGTAATGTTAATTAATGATTATCTTTTGGTTGACTTCATTGTCTTTGAAGTGAAAGGATTGCTACTTGAGTTGTGGTGTGTACTTATATGTTGGTACTGTCATATAATTTTTCTTACGTAGTACTCATCACGTACCATCATAGAACTATCCAAACAAATAACTTCCACGGTGGCTTGAGTTGTCAATGTGAAAACAAATTGAAGAACTGCCGATGGAATTTTACAACTTCAAATGTCAATATTGATACAAACGAGAGAGTGTTTGCATAAAGTTCATGAAGGATTACTGGCATTGCTTAATTAATACTTTTCTTTAAATATCATTGTATTTATTTATAAGTACCATATTGTTTTAGTACCAAACCAGAAAGGGTAGTTGGTTGTATAATCTCCATGATAGAATTTTATTACCTTAGGATGTACGCGATGCTACATCATTTTTATTGGTTGAATAATTTTTGAACTCTTATTTAAAGCCACTAAAATGAATTTATTTTTATCAAATTAGCATTCATTTGACTATGTTGTTTATGACACAATGTATATACACAAGACTAATAAAACTTATGTTCTTAACCACATAATTATGTTATGTGAGATTACATAATTATATTAATTATTTACTAGTATAAATACTTAAGTATAAAATAAGATAAAGTTTTAGATTATTATTGTTATTATTCGGCCAAAATAATAGGACTGTTCTTATTATTATTCGAACAAAAACATGATATACAGTCTAATTTTTGATGCACTATTTGAAATATATCAATAGCCTAACAATAGGTAGATAATATTTCAAAACAACTATAAATGATATAAAAACAACTATGGAAATAGATATCGAAAGAACAAAAAAACGGGCGATTCTAACTGGTATTGTGGTCCATCTGTCATATCATGTGTAGGAGGAAACTTATTGAGGTCGGAGCTCAACATGTTATTATCACTTGTTCCTTATTCTGGTATGCTCCTCAGCTCATGCCTTACTAAAACCGGTGCACACACACACACACACACACACACACACACACACACACACACACACACACACACATATATATATATATATATATATATATATATATTATTTATCATAATTTCAACATGTAAAAACTAAGAACAAAATATCTAGATACGCATGAACATACACAAGAAAGAAAGTAATAAAGTTATAAACCTGTTGAAATAAAGGTCTCATGCATTCTTATTTTCCATGTTAAACAACAAAGACTCTTATATAAGACAATGAACCTGCATGTACATCTATATTATCATCTACTTCCACAGCAAAACATTAATATCTATAAAAATGAATTTGATGTACATATACCCTTTCATGATTAAGAATAACTAATAGACTACCATTTTGATATAAGACGCAGAAGATTGAGTGTTATTATTCATCATATGACTTGACTCGTAAATGTATACTAGTGCTTGAAACAGTTCAACCAGTAATGTCATATATATACTCGTGTTGCCTTCATCCCATCATTCTTTGAAGGCCAGTAGCTATAGTTTCAAATAAAACTAGAACTACAGATAAAATATTGCGACCAAATAATTATAAACATTGTTGCACATAACATAAATATTATAAGGCCGAAAGTATGGAAACGATTGTCATTTGGATACAAAATAAACACATACAATCACATATAAACTATTCACCCGAATACAATCTCTCAAACGCCCTTTAACAAATAACAATGAGGTTTTAAACTTAACTTAGAGATCTAGCAGACTATCTTGAGGAAAGAAAAAAAACATGTTGATATCATCAAAATATGATGAAAAGATGAGACCACTAAACTAACACAATGTAAAACTTTGTTTATATCAACTTCAATCCATAAAAGATACTCTAAAATCCATCACTTGTATTTTGAATTACGATCAAGTGTTTAAACTAATTACTTCGAAAGATCTTAAAAAATTGGATTACATCACATATTTGATACACCATAATTTTTTATATCCAACAGAGTAAGTGTCATTTACATGAAAAATAAGCATTCACAAATAAAACAAAAAATTTACAGAGAAATCCTAAAATATTAATACATTTAACTAAAGAAAACTACAGTTATACTAAAAAAACATAACGGTAGTTTTAAATCCAATCCTAGATAGAAAATGGTACAGTTGAGTTGACTTATAACTACTATTAACAATCATGTATATAGTCTTTACCGGAAACAAAACTTGTAACATACATTTCATCAAATAGTTTGTGCGCAGTATAGATTACCATGAAAATAGAACACTAAAATATTGATTGTTCATTCACACAAGAGGAAGAAAACAGAAGAAATATCAATCATTTGTTTATTTAGGGTTCCATTTTACCGGATGAGAGTATTAAAAATATTGTCGTCTTCGTCCTCTACTAACAGATTGATAAGGAGAATATATCTCGAAACTCGAGCATGGTTAGTTTCAAAGAGAACAAGGCTTGATTTTAAAGTCTTAAACGAGGTACTCTAAAAAGAAATAGGATTTGGAGCGGTAGCAATCGATTCTGAAGTCTTTGGAGTGTGGAAGAGTTGTGAACGGGTTTCTTGAAAGAAAGATAAGAGGGACGAGTGTGTTTCGGGGGTGCTTATGGTAAATCAGTATTATTTTATTTGGATGAATGAATTTGTAATGGGTTTAGACTAAAAAAGACTCAATTTTGTTGGAAGAAGACCTCGAACTCAAAGTATTTTTCTCAATTACTTAAATTGTCTAAAATATTCCTACCTTACAAAAAACCTAAATTCAAATTAACTACCCTTAAATTAACTTACTCACTAACTATCAACAACCCAACACTAAACCTAACAAAAAAACATACCTAAATCCATACTATATTCTTCAATATTCTGAGCCTTTACATTGTAGAAGCAAGAACCATTAACAAATCATCTGCAAACACAAGTCGAGGTACATTTTGATTTTTTTAGGTTCATAGGGTATTTCACAAGTTACGTGCTCTGATTTTCTATTCCAGTGCACCGAGGTCGCGCAATATATAACAAAATTTCACGCGATGGAAGTTCAATTTTAGGCTAAATTATAGATTTTTCTTGTGCAAATGTGAAAGAGAGTGCGCAATGGCATGTGAGACTTTGGTATAAAATGCACACTTTGCATGAAATTTTTCTAAATGGTGTGCATGATCATGCACAAATGACGTATATTTGATTTAATTAGTGCGAATAATTGTGTATCTTTAGTTCATGTATGTTGTAGAATCTAGAACAACCGCTATGTTCGATGATCGGTTACATGCATAGTTTTACTACCTAAAGGTATTACACTAAAGTCGAGTTGGATACAAGGGTTGAATCCAAAAGCAACAAGTTAGGATTTATCACTTGTAATGTTAAAGCCGACGAACCTATTAAAAATAGAAAAACTCATAAGGTGTACTATAAATGCGAGAGACATGATGTTTATAAACCTAGGCCCAAGTTGGCGTCTGTAAAGAAATGATGACAATGTTCATCCAAAAAATGTGGTTGCCCTTCACGTTAATAGAAGTCCAGTTATAGGAGTACCCGGTTATTTCAAATAAACAGTGGTAAACATGAAACACAACAACAAATCATGTTTACACTTGAATGGTTAATTCTGAGACGCTAGACTAAAAAAAGATGAAGAAGAGTTAGTTCGTAAACTTGTGACAACTGGTTCTCGTGCAAGAGAGATATACTAAGGTTTAAAGATTAAAAACCCTAAAAATGAAACTTGCATGCGTAAAATTTACAATATCCGTAAAAAACACTATTTGGTCAAAAAGGCAGGAAAAACCCATATGTAATACTTGTTTTGTAGACTAAAAGAGCACGAGTACTTTGTTTGGGAGCGAACAAATGATATAACAGACGAGATCTTCGAATTTTGTTTTTGCGCATCCTACAAGCATCGAACTTTTACGCACATTTCTCCGAGTTCTTATAATGGATAACACATATAAGACTAACGGTAGAATATGCATTTGCTTGAAATTGTTTGTATAACATCGACGAACAAGACATTTTATATTGCTTCCATTTTTTGAGCTCAGAGAAGCAAGAAAACTACACGTAGACATTGACTGTCTAAGGACCGTGATAATGAGTAATATTTTTGCTTTCATAATATTATCATCACCGATAGAGAGTTGGCGTCGATGCATACTATTGATGACTTATTTATAGATGCTGCCCACATGCTATGAAAATGACATATAAACAAGAACAATTTATCATACGCTAAAATTTTTTTGCCCAAAATAGACATGGCATAAGAGTTTTGTACTTTTTATGATACGGTTTCCCAATCAGAAATGATTGAAGGGTATACCAAAAACCTCGATGCGTTAACCTACGTGTTCTCCTTTTGCCTGAAGGTTATCGATTATCTCATGAATGAATGGATAATCATATACAGAGAAACATTTCTTAATATCTCCACGCACAAGCATAAACATTTGGGCAACCAAACTAGCAATCGATAAGTTTTATTCTCATTTGTAAGCTTTAGTTTTATGAGATTTGATGTTAAAATTATTTATTCATATGTTATAGGAGGAGAGTGCTCACTCGAGTCTAAAACGCGCAATCTGTACAAGTCTATGCACATTTGAACAATCTTGAGATGTGTTCATGCATTGTTTAATGCACAACACTCGGCGACTTTCGAACCATTCAAGCAAAGTAAGTATCATACGCAAAATATATCTAGGATGACTTGAAACCAATACGTTAAAGTAAGTAAATCGATATATAATTTAGTTATAGTATATTATTTTTATCTTACGCAAATTAATCCAAATTTTTAATTCTACAGATTGTCTTGGATGGACCATTTCTGAAAATATATCTTAGTTGGTTCACTTGTCATACCAACGAAGCTATAACCACGTGGACAATTTCGCTCGACAAGAGAGTCAACAAGTATCATGGAATCAAGGATGTCCAAACATCCATTGCGCATGACAGAGCAATACACTTCTATGATCTGATCGGACACCTTTGATTATTTATATGTGTTACTTGTTTTTAGTTTTGCTTTGAAGACATATTTTAGACTTATTTACTCATTGTTTGGATGTTAAATTTTATTATAAGACTCATTTCAATATTGTTTGACTTTTTTATTCACTATAATATTTATGTATGTTATGTTGTTTTTCAAAACTATTAACAACATACTCAAAATTTGTGCAATTCCAAACTTTCTAGCACTATTTTTGGTATGTGTGAGTTTTCTAAATTGAAGTCTTACAAAAGTGAAGCATTTATTTATTGAGTTTTTATCCCAGGATAGTATAATCCAAATAGAACTATGAATACTAGACACATGTTAAGAATGGATAACATAATTTTCTAAATCAATCAACTTGTGACACCTATTAGATAAACTATAACATATTCCTTTACGTGTCATGATTAACTCATGTGATGCTTTAAAGTTGGATATGGGGGTCGAGATATATCATTCCCCTAAATTATGGATCTGACGTATACATAAAGTAAGCGGAATATACATAAAGGAAGCAAAATATATTATTATAATATTCATATTTCATAAAATATAATGACAGTGAATTAGATAAAATTCATTAAAAAACCAAAACTGTACGTAACAAAGAAGTCCATATAAAGTAATCATGATACATGTAAAATAGATTCAGTAATATAACCAAAGAAAACATAATATAAAATCAATTACACTACCGGTACTAGTGCGGTAGTCTGAAACACTCCTCTAAAGGCTCATGAACCTCCTCCAGACTCATCTCATGTAACCTCGAATCCACATCGATAAGCCGATTTGACAAGTAAAAAAACCTAGCCTGATATATGTTTGCGAATGGATTAACCCCAACATATGCATCGGTTGTACGAGAATCTGGATTGACCAAAGCGTACCATAAGTGAGACTCGACCCATACAGGGTATAACAAGATTGTACCAGGTTGGCATATCCTATATGTAGCACCTCAAATTATGGGGTCAACAGTATGTGACTGCCATGCAGACCAAAAAAAACCATCCCACAAATAGTGCGTGTAAGCACGCCGACATCTACCGCGAGCCTCCAAAATATGTCTTAATGGACCACGTATCTCATGAACCTGATCCAACTGTAGAGCGACATAGAGAAGATAATAAGCCTCAATGATGTCCCAAGACCTCAGTATAATGTCTATCTAAGCTAAATTACGGAAAGGTCTAACGTCATATAAATATAAGTATGGCATGAACCAGACCTACAATATAAACAATAATTTATGTGAAAATATAACAAGTATTGAATCAAGAGAAATAAGCTAAAAACCGCATAATAAATAAACCTACATCCTACTCCCTCAACATAGATATAATATGTCAAACATTTCCTCTCGCTCTTAATCTGAATAAAAGTAAGCGTATTTACACATAATCGGCTGAGTGATAGTATATGAACTAAGCAATGTAGTCAGAAGGGTGGGAAAATGATCGTATATCTATGTCTCTAACAATGCAATGAAACCAATAAAACCTAATGTCGTTTGTAAATAGCTCATACTAAGCTGGTAATATAACTGAGCTAATATAAGCTTACCGTAGTTATACTTACCCGCAATGCCGTGGTTCTCAATGAACTATTAATAATCGAGATGTATACCGTTACCCGTCTTGTTATTAAGAATACAATAACCAAATGTATGGAGTAAATACCTCCCTCATCTCATGAGTAACCATCTCATCTGAAATCACATCATCGTAAACTCAGCAATCAAGTAAACACCACGTACATAACTTAGACGTACAAGTCTCCCGCTACCAGTACAGTTACGATCTAGCTCATTTTTATCATTGCTATGTAAACCTAGTAATCGAGCGAACCAAGCTATTTGTTGGCGATGTTGTCTAGCATGACCTTCATCTCACTAAATGAAAAATGAAACGTATTCGTATCCTGATGACATCTTTCCAAATCCTTGTATGATATGCACGTTTGGTAGACAAACACGAAAAACAATCGAGGAGCAGACCAAAACACGTCCCCATCACCTGCTTTATAATTTTATTTTGTCGATGAGATCCCAATGACGATAGATAGAGTACATCGCATAACATCATAACAATTCTCTCGCCTACATAATATAATAAAACAATCAAAATATGCGATATAATTTACTACACGATAAAAAAATTACATCGTTGTTGAAGACGTTATACGCCTAATGTTGTTTGTACTCGCTCATGCTCGAGTACAAGTCCGGAACATGAAAATTGAAACTCCAGAAAAGCTGATCCAGAGTAATACATCAGTCCTGAACGATAGGCATACGGCTGCGTCCCTCAACTCTAATAGACCTTGAACTAGGTCTACGCTGAGTAGGTTCTTCATTGGTCGTTTCATAGTCCGAGCTGGACAGAGAACGATTTCGTCTACAAAGCATGCTGAAATTACAATAAACAACTTAGTCAATACCAAAAAAATAAAAAAATAAATAAACAATTCAAAAACACTATAATATGTGTAAAATGATATATATATATATAGTTACGTATTAATAAATAAAATTGAAGGTATAATCTTATAAAAGATACAAGACGAGCCATTTTCACTTCGCGCATATTGTCCGAGCAATTTTTGATAAAATTACACAAGTAATCTGCACAAATTCTCACAATTAACATTGTGTCGTTCGTGTGAAATTGCACAGGTAATGCGCGACGAACAATTGATTCCGCGCATTCAAATTTCGAAATCCATGTATCTCACCTCCAATCCACCAAATATATTACCGAATCGAAGATCTAAACTTAACCTTACCTGCCGAATTAACTATAAATCAAAATAACAACTATAAATACACAAAAATTTGATATTTGTAAAAAACAATTTCTAACCTAAATATTAGTAAAAAATATATCGAAAGTTAAAAGAAAATACAACAATAGCTTAGTTATACATACCTTAACAAAATGGTAGAGTCAAACTTTTATTCTTGAAACAAATATATTAAAAGATTTAGGATTAAGACAAAAAAATGATAGGAGATTCGAAAAAAAAAATTATATACCAATAACAAATTTATAAAAAATCGGATCTTAATCCAATCCAATTTTGTTCCAACGAATTTAGATCTCGTTTTAACTTAACATTCCGTAAATAATTTGTGGTACACGAATTTATAAATCTTTAACAAATTTAGTCCTGATTCGTAAATCTGTTAATTTTATTAGACCAAAATTTATGTACAAAATAATTTCAACAATTAAATAAAATGATATCAGCAACATATTTCATTCAACATTAAGTGAGACTCCGACCAACCTAAAAGCATTTAAGTTCATCTATTAGACTCTTTGTTATTTTTTCTCTTATATTATAAAAAGAGAAATGACCCACTCTTCTTGAAACTACCACTAATATATATACCCTTTCAGAACCAAAAAAAAAAAAAAAACTCTCAAAATATTCGTCAACTCTAGATAACAAAATTCATTTTAGATTCATATACGTTCTTGAATAGAAACAAACAACCATACTTGTTTTTTAAGCTCTTTTTTTTATTTGATTTTCTTTTTCTTTTCTTTTTTAGTTTACAAAATTAGAAATAAAAGTAAAAGAAAAATCCCAATTATGTTACCTATTTATTTCTTATAAACGTTAACCCGTTTCTAAACATACAAACTTAAATTGTTTACGCTATCCTTGAGACTCATTAAGTAAAAGAATGATAAAAAGATGAGGAAAAAACATGTGTTAGAACAATTTTTGGTTTGGATAAATTTAAATTTTGCGAAAAGAGAGAGATGGATTTGGTTGGAAGGTTCTCGCCCATTGATAGTACTCCTATAATACGTATGCCATGGTATGGGCATCGGTTTGAGCACGTGATTGGAAATTAAGTTCTGACATAAGTAATAGAAAACGTCAACCATTTCAGATAATGACTTTTGACTTCCTTTACTTCTCATTCTTACTTTACTGATACTCTCTTCATTCAAATTTACTTTTCTTATAATTCTGCTACGTAACTGCTGATTTGTTTATTTAATTTTATTTAATTTTATATTTTTGTAATATTTGAATCTATCAAGTTACACGGCGGTTGTTTATTCTCAAGAAGAATCTGTCTAAATTATTAAATTTATTAGTAAATATCAGCGAGAACGATAATATCACTATTTGATAGATGAACGTAGTTTTCAAAGAAAAATATTTGATTTTAATTTCAATAAAGAAAATATTTGATTTTAATTTCAATAAACCACTAACAGTTCAAGATAGGTTTTAAATTAGGGCACCATGAATTTGAGATTCGTTTAATTTGAGATTCGTCAATTTATTTACAAAATTATAATTTATATAAATATCAAAAGTTTCAAATTTATTCTCTTTCAAAATTCAATTTTTTTTTCTAACATTTGAAAATGTTAAATTTTTGAAATCCAACAACACAAACTTGTGAAGCTATGAATTCTCTACATCATGGTGGTTTTTTTTAAACTTTCATCTCTGTTTGTAGTGATATTTAGAGTTATGTTTTTGGATAGAAAATCATTTTTCCTATATTTTTAGTTGTTGTTAAGATGTATGATTATATGTATATGCTAAGTTAAGTTGAGCTTCGATTTGGTATGCTTATTGGTAGTTTTGGTGTAGTATAGCATAGGTTTAGGTTCTAGGGGAAGGGTTGCTACTCGTAGTATTTCCATGCACGGTTTCGTACTTGGAAATACCAGGTGCACGCAAGAACATGCGTGTATCTGATATTTCCTGGCACGAAATCGTGCGTGGAAATACTGATTCCACGGTCCAGCAATTTGTCAAATCCACGCACTAATTCGTGTTAGATTTAGCACAATCCATGCATGTGCATGCGTGAATTATTCAGCTTTGATTTTTCATCCCCTTATTGACGTCCGCTCTATTTTTTTGCGTGTTACGATGCATTTGTTCTTCTATTGTCGAATTAAGATTTTTTTAGTTATTTAGAATCCGTTTTAGTAAATTTAGATTGTTTTACAAAAAAATTGATTAAAATTTTGTGCGTGATTATCGGATGCCTCCTCGCCGCCGCTCTTTTGATAGGTTGGGCACACTCACAGCCGATGAGACCGATGAGATGTTAGTAGGAGAGACTTTAAGAAGCGCATGAGTTCGTACCCGACGTGACATGGTTGTCGCCCCCGTTCCTCGCCGCCGAACTACGGAGAAACGATTTCATCGATTTAATCGGCACTTTATTGACCTTTACTCTACATTTCACTCCTACAAGGACCACAAGGCTTATAACGTGTTCAAAATGACGTAAGTTTTTTAGTGTTTTTAAGTTGTTAAGGTTATAATTATGTGCTACATTGTGGTTTGTGTTATACTTATTGGTTTATGTTGAATACATTGTTGAAAATATTGGCTACTGATTTATATTATATTGGTTATTAAATTTATTACTTTAGGTTAAATCTATTGGTTTAGGTTTTAATGTCAATGGTTTATGTTATAATGGATTGGTATTGGTTATTGGTTTATGTAGAGTGCAATGATTTTAATTTATATTGCATTTTTTATGCAAGCGAGGTTACATATGCGGTGCTACGCTATGTACCATACTCTCCTTGGTTGGGATCTTAAAGATGGACAGACACGCATTTGTGAAGAGGTGATGGGCACTTGTTTCAGATCCATCATTGACGCTCTCACACATTGGGCTACGAACGTCCATTTGATAGAGGTGTTTTTAAAGAGATGACATCTAGAGACCAATACATTCCATTCTCTTTCGGGGAGTTGACAGTTACACTCGAGGATGTGCACATCATCACTGTTCTTCCAATTGTTGGGGTGAATTATGAGACCTATGAGTATCCTACCGCGGACGCAAGGAATGCTGCATATATGCGCCTGCTTTGGTGCACTGTTCAGAAGTTGGAGGTAGAATTAAACAAAAACAAAGGCGGCGACAGGAGGCACGTTCACCTCGCATGACTGAAGATGAAATTTTGCTCGCATTATTATTTTGATGATGCCATTACTGATGGTGATGTTCGCCGAGCTACTCGGGGTTATTTGTTGCACTTGTTTGGTTATACCATACTAGCCAACAAGTCGGACAAAAATATAAGCCTCAACTACTTACAGTTGATCGATCCTTACAGTAGTTTGGACAGGTACAACTAGGGACAGATGATACTAGCTCAGCTATATTTCCAGCTATGCAGGGGTTTCCTACACACCATTTTCGGTATGTTTGGATTCCTTGGCCTTTTAGAAGCTTGGATTTACGACCATTTCCCCATATTTTATCCTGCGCAAAACCCTAGATTCAGTATCGCAATGCAAGTATGCGCCACCACCGTTTCGACAAAGCCAACCGGCTCAAAACAGTGTTCGCGATTACCTTGCTACCTTCACCGAGCACGATGTAAGCTATAATTATGTTTATTTTTAATTTCCGTAATAATGTAATTTACTCTCTTTTGATACCGTTAAAACCATTGTTCATATTTTGAAGGTATCATTCATGCTGTATTTGTACGTACGTGATGTTCGTGATTATTCATATGTAGCTTGGATAGATGCGATAATGAAGTCTTTCGATATTGTAGAGGCATACTATCGATTTCGAGTGGCTAGGCATATGGGTCACATTCAGCAGGTAAGACTTTGCGCTACTTGATTGAATATATTCTTCGTTTTATGTATAACTTTAAGGACTAATAGTTTTAATACAGGTACCCGGTGCGCTCCTTCCTATTCTTACATGTTCTAGTAGGGTTCACCGTGCGAACACTATTTACAATTGAGACACATTCACTTGGGATAATTGGGAATCCCACATTATTCACCCTAGTCTACGAGGTGGGGGGAGTATGTTGCAGGTCAGAAGGATGGTACCACATTGATTTACTCCACATAGGTTCCAAAAAACCTGTGATTTGTTATTACAGATCCCGATTCGCACCACGATGATGCACGTGTAGGGGTGAACCCCTCCATGCCACCAGAATGTACGATTTGACTGGTCACATACTTGAGTTGCAGGCCTTCGAGAAGAGTAACCTTGACATTATTATGAAGGAGCTTCGTCAAACCGTAGACGAGTGCTATCGGCTTGCACGCTAATATAGGGATTGACTCTTATGTTTTTTTATTGGTTTTATGGGTAATTTACGACTATTTTCTCTATGTTTATGTACTGTACGACATCTTTATATTATGTGTTATGGTATTATTTTAGACTTTTATTATGTTTGAGACCTTGAAGTTTCTTTTCAACATATTGAGACTTTTATTTTTGAGACTCGTCTTATTTTTCCAGCGTAAAATTGAGACTTGTTTTCAAAAAACAGTTCATCGCTATAATGAATCTCAATTCCTTTAAAATGAGACCCTACCAAACCTGAATCCCGCCAAGTATAACTCCCGCCAATAATTTACTCCCACTAACTCTAACTCCCGCCGAATCTAACTCCCGCCAAAATTATCACTCTCACCATAAATTAATAACTCTGTAGCATTGCGTTCTCCTATAAAATGATATGAAACCTAGTTTACTTGTTCATCCACCAAACATTCTAAAAAAACGTAAAGGCTTTTACAGATGGAGTTCAATGTTGACGAAGACTATCAGTTGCTTCATGCGGTCCGCCGAGAGATGTCGGAAGATACAAACGATGCATTTTGCGAACGATTCCTATGTATGATGTATTTTAGTTACAGCTGTTCAGGAACAAGAGGTTTTGTTGTGCGCAATCGTAACAGAATCAAACGCATGTACCTTTTTTTAAACTGCTCCAGCGTTTGTTGTTCATGTCATTTAGAATTAAGGAAGAAGCGGCTTCAGTCTGGAACATGACAGTGGTAGACTACATCAGTAGGGATATGGTAGCATATCTTGAGTATAATATTACTAGCAAAGGAAGATGAAGATGACGTTGAAGACAACATAGGATACGACTTTGACTACTAAGCATTATGTTTTCTTCGATTGTGTTTTTGAGTATTTATGTTTCGATAAGTTGTTGTTTTTGTTTCAGATTTTCTTATATGGTGCTTTATTTTTTATGTTTTGTTACGTTTTTATGTTTTGGTAAGTTGTTGTTTGAGTCTTATGTTGTTTACGTTCAAGTGTCTTACTTTGTATATACCTAATTGAAGGCAAAAATTATTTTTTTTTGTTTTTTGTGGTTTTTTTCCTTTGAAGTTTGTGTAATGACGTTACTTAATCATTACCTATACCGGAATATCATTGTACAATCCCCTATTATGGAAAAAACTTTTTCTTAAGTTTCTGGAACGCTTTAGCGCGCATATTTGCGTGCGTATGTGCACATCCACGCACATCTTTGCGTGTTGATGTACACGTCTTCGAGCACTACCGTGCGTGGATTTGTACGTTTGCATGCAAATATGTGCGAGAAAGTGTCCTGTAAGCTTAGAGAAAATAGGTTTACCTACCTAGTTAAACTAGTTTGATTTGATCATGTTTGTAAGCTCGAAATTAGTCCAAAATAAGAGTTCTTAATATAAATTAAAACAAGAAAATCATAAGTATGGGAAGTTATTAAAAATAGAAAAGACATGAGAAATTTAAAAAGTCTATCTAATTATGCATCGCCGAAAAAATCGTAGAATCGATCATCCCCATCTTATAATGTAGGTCGTTGTACTGGTTTGATTTGGCACTATTTGTTAAGACGTTTGTCTAGTGGGATTGCCCAATTTGCAACGTCATCGTTAGTGTGGAATGCAAATTAATAAGGGTATATATCCGACAATGGTCCATCTAAGATAACCTGAAAATTTCAATAAAATGAAAAAAACAAAATAAAACAAAGAATTAATAAAGTATATTAATTTACTTACTTTCACAAAATGGTTACGATGCACCAAACCAATGCCAACTTCTATTGCAGGACACGATCTGGGAGGTACACCACGCAAAGGAAAATATGTGTATAAAAGTTGGAGAGATACATTTTATACTATACATTAATGTCGAGTGGCTATAACCAAGCCAAAGTCAGGTAATGTCATCTAGTGCCTATTATCGCTCTCGTACATTTTGAAATAATCCAATCTTCGTAATAGGTTATCAACATGTTGTACACCATCAAAAACCCTCTCCCGTAGATCACGTAGACTCGATAGTTCGAACATTGAATCCTGTCTTACTTGATCCCATAATTCTATATTATCATAAATTGATAGAGCTACGACCCTAAATCGGCAATTACCGTCAGGAGTAACGTCTTCGATGCTAGTTATGTAGTCATGTAAATAGTTGGGACAAAATCTCGTACGCGCTATATTATCCTTTTTTGGTTGGGATTTAGATTTAGATTTGGCTTTGGGTACTAAAAATGGCTTAACCACCAAGGCGGTCGTGCTACCTATCGTATCGGGAGTGCTAGCGCCTAAAGTACCATCGTATTCAAACTCAGATGGGTTTCATTTAGTTGATATGTCTGTGCCGTTTTTTCCAACCTTTAGTTAAAATCGGCTCCTCAGGTTCCAAAACATGGCTTCTTGCGGGATCTAGGATTTACATCATCCTATTTATTATGTGATCTTGAACTTACGGACCGTAACCGCGATGGTACTATCTATTAAGAAGAGTCTTCTTGTAAGCTCATCTCGATAGCAACGTTATCCTTAAGTTTTATCTCTAAAGTATTCCAATAAACATCACATTCGTCCATTTGAATCGCTCTACCTTCTTTCTCGATCGTAGCATACTCACATGCGCACGGTAAATTGTGTGTTGTCCTAATAACACAACCACACATTGCCAAAGTGAACCATAATTCTCCAACCTTTTAAACATTTTTTCTCTAATATTTCTATGGTCGTACATGAAAGTTTACCTTTGATTTCGCTATAGATAGCACCCTAGATGCGTGTCTAGGACGAAACAAACTTCATTCGAATGTTTCGAAGATGGTAGAGTGTTGAATGTGAAGCAACGAGTGAACTTTATCCCAAAATCGCCCAAACGTGCATAGACTTGTGTCGATTGTCCATTTTAGGCTCGAGTGAGCACTCTCCGCCCTATAACATAAAATTAACTTATTTAGAAGTGTAACAATTAATAAAATTAATTAATGTATAAATATGATAATATAACTCATCGGTTGCTAGTGTGGTTGCCCAAATGTTTAATTTTATTCGTGTGGATATTAATGAATTTGTGTCTGTAACGATATATCCATTGTTTTATGACGTAATCGAGAACCTTGGGACAATAGGCATAAGCTTGGTGTAACTTGGTAAGGTTTTCGTTATAATCTTCGATCGTCGCCGAATGGGTAACCGATACATAAAATTCTAGGAACTTTTCAGCCATGTCCGACTTGGGAAAAACTTTCTTAGCATGAGAAAATGTTCATATTAATATGCCAAGTGCATAACATATGATTTGCATCTGTAAATATATCAATGATAGCGTTCATTAAAGTCAACTCCCTATTGGTAACGATAATATTTGGTAATGCGCACATGTTTACACCATCACTCTGCTTAGAATGCTCAATCCTCACGTGTAGTTCTCTTGCTTCTCATAGCTCACAAAAAAACTATACAAAAGGACTTCTTCATCGAAGTTTGGCCAACTATTTCTAGTAAAGGCATTTTATACCTTGTAGTCTTGTATATGCTATCCAATATAAGAACTTGAGGAAAAGTGCACAATAGATCGATATTTGTAAGATGGGCAAAAAATAATTCAAGGATCTCGTCTGTTGCTTTATTTGTTCGCTCCCAAACATAGTACTCGTGTTGTTTTGAATGACCGAACAAGTATTGCATTTGGGTTTTTCCCGCTTTATCTACCAAATGGTGTTTTTGACGCATGTTTTAGATGGTATGTATGGCAGATACATTTTCTGGATCTCTTAACTTCAAACCACGGTATATATATATCTATTGGTCTAAAACCAATTGTTTTGAGTTTACGAACATACTCCTCCTGTTGCGCTTTTAGCCTCGCGGCTCGTGAATAACCATCTAAGTGTAAAACCGGTTGGTGGTTGTGTTTCCTTTTTTCACACCAATTTCCAATAACCGGGTAGTTCTAAGACCGGATTTCCCCTTAGCGTGAACGAACAACTGCATTTTGTTATGAACACTCTCGACGCTTCTTCACAATCCCCAGTTTGGGCCTCGGTTTGTAGACACCGTGCCTCTCGCACTTAAAATATAGCCTCAGAGTTTTACCGCTTTTACTACCATCGTCATCTTTATCGACCAAAACAATGAATCATATACTTTTGATTTCCTTATCAACCCATGCAAGCAATTCCGATTTGGTGTAGACGCTCTCCGTAGTAATAAATTAGCTATAATCAGCCATGTTACATGGTGCTACTTCTGGTTCTTACATAAATTATAAAAAATCAAATTACTACAATATCTTAATTAATTCAATTCAACAACCAAAATAACTCATTTTATGAAGAACACGTTATTGTTTACAAAATAACAACTAAGTAACTTATTTGGCATGAAATAAGAACATAAATCCATAATTTAATATGAAATAGTGCCTTGATTTAGCGAAATTCAGCATGATATCGTGTCATGGTTTGGCGAAGTTTGGCACAAAATCAAGCCAAGATTTTACAAAAATCGGGCAAAATTGTGCCAAGATTTTACAAAATTCGGCACAAAATCTTGCATAGATTTGACATCATAGACGCACGAAATTATGCCTAGATTTTACAAATTCCACGCACGAAATCATGCCTAGATTTTGCATAATCCACGCACGATTGTGCGCGCTTTATCATCTTCCACGCATGTTTTTTCGTGGAAGTGTACATTGAAATACTTGATTTTGTGTAAAACTACTGTTTTACTTAACCATTAGAATTTACCTCTAGTCTTGTATCTAGATGGTCAGTTAGTGGCTCCTCCTCGTCCGAACAAAAATCTTCAAGATTGTAGCTAAAATCGTCGTTGTAGTCACTCAAATTCATACTATGAACTAGATTTGTAGATGATTTTCTGGGTTTATTGGGTTTATGGGTTTATGTTGAATATTAGAAATGAGGTGGGTGGGAAAATTAATATTTTATATCTAGGGGTAGTTTGGTAATCTAACATTTAATGAAAACAAAAATTGGAATTAAGATCTCAGTGTAAGAAAAATGGTCTTGGTTTAGCATTGCCTATTTAAAGTCTAAAATGCCTTAAATATGAATCGTTGAAAACTCTTCTAAGAAAATAAAACAAACATAATAAAATAAAATCATATCAAATCTAAACATAATCGAATTTAATTTATTGTTTTAATTAAATATTAAAATATTGAAAAAAATCCAAAATGCACTAAAATAGAATTTTGGATCTCTGAAAGTTAGAATTTTGGTCCCAAATTCTGTGATTGTGTCACGTTTTCGACGGTTAATGGGTTCGTTGACATGTTCGATTTGAGTACCCGCGACGCCCAAATCCGATAGTCGAGTCAACAATAAGGCTAATTTATTTCTGTCCAAATTAGTTGCGTAGTTGTGGACAGTATGGCCTATCTCAGTTTTGATCGGATTAACTGAAAATATTTTTATTTTAATATTTTTGAAACTAAATCGTAATTCATTATTTGGTTGATTTCTTATTAATTGACTATAATTTAGTTCACATGTATTTTGAATAGGTTTTGATTCGTTTTTTTAAGTCTAATTTTTTTTATTAGGACATAATTGATAAGGTTACAAAAATTGAGGATTTAATTAGAAGTCTTTAGAAGTTTTCGTATAAATAGAAATTGTCCCAAAAGATCTAATTCAGCGCCAAATTTTTGGACTCAAATTTGAAATTACCTCATTCTTCAATCTTAGGAGTTGATTTCGATTTCATTTTTGCAAATCAATAGCTAATTCAGTCCATATTCTGCCCTTTTGATAATTTTTTGATTCTTCTTATCTTTGAACCTCTACTGAAGTAGTCATCAGACAAGCTAACTCTGTTCAGCAAAGAACAGTCTTTGATGCTTTGATATGTTCCAGAAATCATCCAATCAGCCATTATAACAGGGCTATAATCAACTTTCCTGAAATCACGAAGGTAACTTAGTCTTCTATTCTAATATATCCTACGTTTAGACTTTCCATCAATAGAATAGCATCCAACATAGTCGGAGCTTTAAAATCCTTACAATCGAACTTCATATTACATCTTTGAGTCCATCGAGCCAGCCAATCGGCTGCTCAATTTTTCTCTCTAAAGATGTGATGAATTGTCATTTTACCAGTTAAAAGAGATTTTATACTGTTAAGTAACGAACTTAAGTTTAAAGGAAAATTTCCAGTAGAGAGCATAGATACGATTATTTCAGAATTGGTCTCTACATCATCTTCCCTTAATCCTCGTATTCTGGACAGCTGTAGTCCATCATGAATAGCGCGTGCTTCAGCTTGGAAATGAGTTAACTTTCCATAGTTATTTCCATAGCCTAGAATGAGTTTGCCTTGATGGTCTCTAATGATTAATGCATCACTGGCTTCACCCGAGAGAGAACAGCTAGCATGAGAGTTATCTTCCAAGACATGGAGGAGTCCAAGTAAGGTAAGTGATCTTCCTTTTAATACATAAGTGATTTGTGCATCCAAGAGTAACAACAGCTCTCTCACAGTGCTTCTAGTGTTTCATTTTCAGTAGCTTTGAGTAGTCAAGACTTATCAACATGTTTGTGATGTATTATATTGATGTATTTGTGGAAGTTTTATAAGAGTTTATCTTAAGTTTTGTTTCTCTGCTACCATATGACCCCGCTAGCTAATTATAGTTGGCAGAATTGTTTTAATGTGCATTCTGCTTGAGGCATACCATAACCAGGCTAAGAACATGTGTTTAACAGTCATGAACCTTTGTATATCCATATTTAGAACACCTGCAAAATATGACCAAATTTCCCAAGAAAAAGAGCAGGATACAAAGAGATGATTTGTGGTCTCTGAGTTAAGACAAAACTGATATTCTGATACTAGGGTTAAATGTTTAGATTGTAGTACGGAATCAGTCGGAAGATTATTTAAGATAAGTCTCTAAGCCAGGAAGGAACATTTCCCAGGAGAGATTTGGTTCCACAGATCACCAAATAAGGAGGAACTAATATAAGGGGTTCTCATGGCTTTGATAGTGTCTTTTAATGTTAAACATGTCATCTTTAGCTAAGGTCCATGTGATAGTATCATTATCTAGAGTATTAATTCTTAGTTTTATAACTAAGCTTAAATTATAGTCACTTAAAATAGGCATAAGCTTATTCAAGTTCCACCCATTATTTTCCCACATAGAACATACCTTCATACCTTTAACCCAACTATTGTTTTTATTAGGACTGAGATTAATAAGAGGAAGCCTACCAAACCTGTTGTCCAACCATATATCCATATTACCACTGCCAAGCTTCCATCTGATGTGGGCTTCAACAAATTCTTTTATTTTTGCCAACCTTTTCCATGTTTGAGAGCCTTGATTGGTATCAACTTGTAGAGGATGTTTATCCTTGCAATAGATGTTGTGAAATAGTCTAGCCCAGAGAGAGTTGTTTTATCTAAATCTTATCCACATCTTGCACGAAAATTCTTTCTGAATGTTTCATTAGGCTACTCACATTAAGTCCACCTTCCTCAAAAGGCTTGCAAATGGTTGACCATGTAGTCCAGTGAGTTTTGTTAGCTTCTCTGCTGGATCCCCACAAAAATCTATTCATTAATTTCTCAATTTTTTTAATGATTGAAGTAGGAAGCCAACAGCTCTAAACCCATTAAAGAGGTATAACCATAAAGACAGCGTTCACCAGAGTCGGGCACCCTCCAAATAAAATCATTTTTCCTTCCCAGTTAGAGATTTTGTCTTTGATTTTCTCAAGTAAAGGTGTGAAGTTAGTTGATTTATTGTGAGGACTGACTGTTACACCTAAGTATGTTATGGGAAGGAGTGTTGTGTTGAAACATGTTTGAATACTAAGACAATTCCTTCTATCAAGAGGCATACTGGATGTTGCTATGATCTTTATTTTCTTTTCGTTAATTGATTGCCCATAAATGTCTTGATAAACCTACAAAAAATGAGTTATTTTCTATTGGGAAACATTTGAGCCATTATTAAATATTAATACATCATCAGCAAAGGCTAGCACTAGTATAAGTATATTGCCTCTAATTGTATATTTTAGCTTTTTATTAGACATAAAAAGGTTGTTCACCCCTCAAATCATCACTTCTTCAACTAATATAAAGAGGCTAGGAGACAAGGGATCACCTTGTCTCACACCTCTTTTAGCTTTGAAGTAACCAACTGCTTTCCCATTTATAAGTGTGGAGAAATTGATTGATATAATGATGTTGTTAATTAGCTTAATGACTTGATAATTAAAACCAACCCCCTGCATCAACTTTATTATAAATTTGTCTGATAAATTATCGAAAGCTTTGGACATATCGACCTTGATAACCACATTTCCTGCCTTTGTTTTCATGCTTATATCATGGATTAACTCCTTTGTTATGAGTACCTTACCATGTATTGATCTTCCTTGAACGTAAGCTCCATACACTTCAAATATTAGCTTAGGAAAAATTGTAGAGAGTCTATTGTTAATCAGTTCAGACATAATTCTATTTGTTAGAGTACATAGACTAATGGGTCTATATTGACTCCAACTAGAAGTATTATTTGTCTTAGGGAATAGGCAATACCAGTAGCTAGTATTCCTTTAGGAATATCCTGGCCAAGCATGAAAGATTTAAGAGAATAACAAAGATCAATTTTTATGATATGCCAACAAGTAGTAAAAAATCATTTGTTGAATCCATTTATTCCAGCAGCTCCAGTTGGATTCAAGCTTTGAATAATAGACCAAATTTCAGTTTCAGTAGGCTCAGCTAGCATTAATTTATTATCAGAATCATCTACTAGTTTAGGTATGACATTAAAGATATAGTTATTCATGTTTTTAATCTCAGCATTTCTATTAGAGTAGGAAAGAGAAGAAATAATATATGAAAAGTATGCTTCAGCTGAGGAGTATATGACATCTTCATCTGTATTCCAAATATTTTTAATTTTAATTCCATTAATCATGATTTTCCTTCTTTTCTTCATCACATAGCTATGGTAGGTCTTTGTGTTTCCATCTCCGTCCTTTAACTAGTTGGCATATGTTTTTTGTCTCTGGTATTCCTCTTCCAATGACAGTGCTAGCAAGTGTTCTGCAATGGCTTTCGAAAGATTGTTTCTATCATGAATACTGCTTGATCTTCTAAAGTTGTCTTCACAAATCAGTAGAAATTATCTTCATATTGTTTAATCTTATCAAACAAATTGGCAAAATAATTTTTGTTCCATTCTTTTAGAGCAGCCTTCAACCTTTTCAACTTGTTCGAGTAAACATGTAAAGAATATCCCATCATTGGAATAATCTAGTTAGCTTCAACAAAGCTTAAGAATGCTTTGTCTATAGTCAAGATATTCTTGATGTATTTAACTATTGTGATGCAAAGTGGAGTATGATCTGAGCATGTACGAGCTAGATGAATAACTTTAGTTTCTGCAAAATACTCAGACCATTCCTGATTAAATAAGACCCTGTCTAATCTTTTCCACCTTGTTTCATTTGTCCACGTGAATCTGGTTCCCACAAATCCTGCATCATCCAACTGACAGTCTTTAATAATGTCTAGGAAATCATTTGCACTTTGCTGACAGAAATTAGAGAAACCAGATTGTTCAGAAGGAGATATGATAGAATTGAAATCACACAGAAGCAGTCATTCCTTTGCAGATGACTCAAAGGATCTGATGTCATTCCAAAGCTCCATTCAACTATATTGTTGACATTTTACATAGACATATGTGATATTGACAATCTTATTTAACAGAAAATATTTGATTTTAATGTGACTGCACTGGATGTTATCCAACAGTATCTTAATCTCAAAATTATCATGCCAAACCATCCATATCTTGTTTGAGACATTGGAAAAGTTATGAGGAAGATTAAGCTTAGTAGAGAGAGTAATTATCTGGTCGCGACTTATCATAGGTTCCTGTAAGAACAATATTTGTATACATTCTTTCTTGACTATAGATTGAAGTCTTCTAACAGAAGATTGATTCCCCACTCCACGTATGTTCCAGCTTAAGATCTTTATCAGTTAGGGCAGTTGAGTGAGGATCTTTGAGTCTCTTCAAATTGTAGAGATTTTATAACCACTGGTTTCTTCCTTTTACTTTTTCTAGTTTGTTTAAGCTTTTGGTCCGCTAATTTTTGGAAACTAGGATCAATTTTCTTCAGTTTTAGAGCACGAGATGGTGGAAGATTTCCTGTATTTTCCTTTGTATGATTTATTTTAACAATAAGAGGTGTAGTTTCACCAGCAAGCTGAGGAAATTCTGTGATTCTATGAAGAGATTTGATAGAATCTATTATGTCATCTTCACGATGATTAAATTCTTTAGTTTCATTAGCCTTTCCTTCAGATATGTTGTCTAGCTTTTCATTCACTATTCCATTGTGTAGTAGGCCAGGTTATCTGATTGTTTTTTCTTTGTTCTCTGGAGGTAATATGACTTGGTTTTCAGTAATTATGTCACATACTACTGGCTCAGGATTCTCATTCTTATCCATGGAAAGGTTAACAGCTGCAACATCCTTGATGTTCATTTGCTCAGATATGTTCTTTTGTAGAAGAGGTAATTGTGTTTTGGTACTCTGATCAACATTGTTATCACTGCTTCTTTTACAGGTTGAAAAATCATGTCCAACATGAAAACAAGATTCACAGTATCTTGGTACATCTTTATAGCTTAATGAGATCCAAACACCCTTATTACTACCAAAGCCAAGCCAAACATGAAACTGAAGCTTTCTTGAGATATCAATTTCCACCCATGCGTAACACACACATTGTACTTAACTTTATTTTTGGGTGGTATCCAGAACTTAAGAGGGGTACCAATTGAAGAAGCAATAAAGTTAATGTTATCTTCATTATACATGTGTTCAGGTAATTTTTTTATTCTCACCCGTATGGGAACAAGAGGGCATTTCTTCTTGACATTGAATGAAGATAACCATTTCAGAATTCTCATGGAGTATTCACCAACTGTCCAAACTCCATGCGACTAGATTTTACGTATATCTTCTTTGAGTGAAAATTCAAGAAACAAATGGCTTGAATCCCAATTGGTGTAAGTGAAATCACAATTGAACTTTCTAGCTTTAAAGAATTTATCAAGAAAAGCTTTCTTAGGCAAACCTTTTGTAAATTTCCCTATTAATGTGAATGATGTAGACTGTAGTAAATCATAATGAATCTGTTCTTCGAATTGAATAAATATGTGGTCATCTTTATGCAGTATATTAGAAAGTTTGATTCTGAAAGTTTTGGTGAGGTTAGGTTGATGAACAACTTGAGAGTACGACCTTTGGTGATTGAGAGTTTCACCTTTTGATACTCTGTTTTGCAGGTTTGAAGAATTGAGAACAGAGTATTCATCCATTCTTGAGCGATTGAAAAGAACACTGAATTAAAGGTGAAGCAATGCAATCAAGGAGAGGCTATAGAAGCTATGCTGAATCGAAGGTTGAGTTATTATGTTTTGCGGATTTCTTGTTCTACAAGAAGAGCTTTCTTGAAGAGAAAGCCTCATCCTTCAACTGCATCTAGTTTGGCTAGGTTTTGATTCGTTTTGATTTTCTATTTTAATCTGATTTTTGTTGGATTCTAGTTTATAACCTAAAAAAAGAGAAAATTAAGTTTTATTTTAATTTATTTTTTAATTATTTTAATTAAGTGAATAATGATATTTTCGGAAGTTAATTTTTTATTTTTTTTATTTGTCATCCCCGGATAACTTTGGTATAATATAGTGTATACAAAATAAATTAAATAAAAAAATGTATCAGTTTTTACTATTTTATTTGTTCGATTATGTATCCATTGCTTTGGTTTAACCATTTGTTTCAGTTTCGTGTCGTGTTACTAAATTTATTAATTAAATTTCGCATCTGTTGTCTGATTTACCAGTTTTATGGTTCAACTCCAAACTGAATATATTAGTTTGGTCTTTTAACGGTCTCTATTTATTTTTAGTATAAAACTTTTATTTGTAATGTGAAACTGTAAACTGGACCGTCGCTATTTATTTTTAGTATAAAACTTTTATTTTTGGTAGGAAACTGTAAACTGGACCGTTAAAGTGTCTCAGTCTCAATCCGTTCTCACGGTCTCAATGTCTGTCCGATTCCCCATTCTAGAAACAATTCAGCCCTACCGAGCACCATTAAAGCCAAATTAAGAAATAGAATAGCAGGCTATTGGATTATGGGCTTCTGCAAAGCCCATTCCTATTTTATTCTTTGACCGTGACATAATTTTAGGACTGTTACTATCAGAGCCCAATTAACATTTCCATGGTTGATTATATTTTCTCTCTTAAAAAGAAACTGTTAGACAAAGATATATCAGAATCTTGAGTTGCCGGTTCTTGTCCAAAACTAATTATTATGAGTATGTTGGATGCTAACAAATTTTATATACACACCCTCCTGTTAATAACCATCATTATAATTCACTTTAAATGTATTGAAAGAGGGAACCAAATTTGTTATAATAATGATAATAATAGTTATGATTGTTTACATAAATCAAAAGCTGATACAAGTATAAAATAAAGAGAGACACAAAGAAAAGAACAGTGCAAAAGAACAACCAACATATATTTATTAATTAAATCTCATACAAACATATGAATTGAAATTACATATACAATAACCCGAAATGTTTTTGATAAATCTTTTCACAACCCCGTCTTCAACATCAATGAATTAGTATATTCTATTTTCCGAGTTGCGAGTTACATTTTCGGACTTGCAAGGTCAAGAAAATAGAACCAACCTTACATGGATTCTAAAAAAATAAAAAAGAAAGTAAGAAGAATAAGCTCAGGAGAGATAAAGCCAAAACCTTTACCACATTTTATTACTGTGTAAAACTCTACCATGAAAACCATCATTAGGGTTTTGGTTATCATAGAGATGATGAACCATAAGATCCATTGTGAAGAAGAAACCAAGTGGGTTGTTTAAGAGAGAACCCTAGTAATGAAATTTTAGAGAGGAGGGTGGGGGTGGTATTTATAGTAGATAGAGGAGGGGGGCACACAGTGGTGTGGGAAAATATGGGTGAAGATACAATTGGGTGGAATAAAAGGGTGAGAGAGGAGTAAGTGAGAAGAATGATAAGTCACTTTCTCAAGGAAAAGTGGGTCAAGGAGGATAATTATGAGAGTCTGTTTCTTTTGGGGATGTGGGTATCAATATATACTCCATTTTGCTCCTTGGACCATTTCTCCTTTTTAGACCCATCTCCTCAAATCTGTAGCCATACTGGACAAAGAATATGTACAAATTGTGGCATTTTTTGTCCATCGGCAGTAAAATAAATTACTTTTGTTAGAAAACAAGTTATGACTTGAAGTAAAGTAACTAAATATCATGGCTTTTGATCGTATTTGGTAACTAAATATCATGGATTTTAAATTTAAGATATATTTTGTTCAGGATTAAAAATCAAATCTATGCATTTGTCGAGAATGATAGTTTCTCGAACCGGTTTTGATCTACTCACTATTTATTTTAGATATTGATTTTCGAATTTTGTAATCGATTATCTATTTTCGATAAAGTTAACTCTTTAAACATGTGCGAATCAAAATAGATAGAATTGGACGATTTTTAAAATATATATCACGAAAATGAATATTAAAAAATTAAATCTAAATATTTACTTAATTAAAAGATTATATGGTATGAAAGTGGATAATAATAATAAAAATATTCGACGACTTTTTTTATGCTCTTCTATATTCATTAATTTATTTTATATTAAAACGGTATATTTTAACGATGTGAGATTTTAATTCTTTTATCTTCATTTAATGGGTCATTCAATTAACATTCATATTTTTTAATATCATCAAATAGTTTTTTATACTTTAACAAATTTATATTTTAATTATAACTTATTATACACAAAAGATAAAAATACACCGTTGTTAAACCATAAAAACAATTCAGTACAAAATGAACATAAAAGTTTGCTTGAAATTTGGTATAAAAAACGATTTTATTTTCCTTTTAGTCTGTATGGAATGTCTTATTCGGAAGACCATTTAGGTTCATTTTACAATAGGATAAAAATATATTTATTTAAACTATAAAAAATTAAAAAGGGATGGACGCTCTAAGATTTTTTCAAGAATCAGTTGATCTTCAAATTCATCATCTCCACTTTTGGATTTCGCTATGTTTCTGAATTTGTTTAAGATCCTCTGTCTTGATTATTTTTCTCTGTCCTCTGCTTTAGTTCTTCAGGCTCTGTTTTTCCTTCCTCCGCTTTTCTTCATGGAATTTCAGCAATCAAACACAGGAAAACAGGATTTTCCAAACCCGCAAAGTGGAAACAAAAATCAAGAAGAACTAACCTCTTCCACCAAAAATAAATATGTCGATTTATTCAAAGGGAACACGAAAACAACAAACGATTACAACCCTAAATGTGTTACCTTCAAAGATGACCATATCTCAATCCAGTTTTCAAAATAAAATAAAGAAAGTTTGATGGAAACATCAAGATCACACTTATCGGGAAGCTCTTATAAAGTTTACCTAAAAATAGATTTTAGACAAGTTTATAACTGAAAGGAAGTTTAAAGGAAATCTAAACCTATCAACAAGAGACGCTCATCATATTTTTGAATTTGAGCTAAAGGAAGACATATGCAACCTTTGGACAGAGCTTCTTGGACAGTTGGAAAATCTATCATGAGAGTCCTAAAATGGTCTCTAAATTTCAATCCAAAAGTAGAGAGTCCAATTACTCCGATATGGATTATGCTATCCAAGATCCCAGAAATTCTATACAACGATTCCATGATAGAAACGATAACTAAAATGATAGGAAACACAATCAAAACCTGGTTCCCTGAAAAGAACAAGGTGCTCTTCAATGTTTCTTATATATGGATTTAAATGGATATTACGATAAATTCGCAGTATTATATGTGGATTGGATTTGGCCTTAATGATGGATGCTGGGTGGAAATAGGTTACAAGAATGTCCCTCCTTACTGTCATCAATGCAAACATATTAGACATAGATAAGATATGTGCAGAAAGCAGTCCAAGAGCGAAGTTCCACCTCCAACGCAATAGAGAAACACAATCAACAACAACAAAGGAAATATCAAGATCAAAGTAGTGAGGAAATTCAAGAAGACAACACAAATGAAGAAATTATAGATGCAATCAAATATCTGGATTTTGACTACGTCTTCACCAAAACAAACAGTCATCCTCTCTAGATATCATACACCAAACCAAAAAAATATAAGGAGCTTCCCAATAGTCCAAATTTGAAGAAAAGAGACACATACAAAAGCTTTCAAAAGATATTGAATCAAAAACTGAAACAGGCCGGAAACAAAAAGAAGAAAATACCGTTGACGATAAAGTCTTTGCAATTTGCAGAGACCAAAACTAATGATTAATATCCTCAGTTTGAATATCAGAGGAAAATGCAATAAGTCTTCTCAAAGAAAGCTTAAGTCTATTTTCTTAAATAATAAAATCAAGCTCATCTTCATTCAGAAGGTTTTCATTCATTTCAATAATCAAGAGCAAATTGCTTCTTACCTAAAATTTAACCATTATTATGCTAACAATTCTAATAAATTATGGCTTTTCTGGCAGGAGGACCTTGAAGTCAAGATAAAGCTGAACCATACTCAATGTGTTCACTCAGAAATTAAGTACAAAGAATACAACAAGCTCATCCGCATCACTTAAGTCTATGCAAAGTGTCAAAGAAGAAATATAGTGGAATACTTTAAAATAGATCTCTGTTAGTGCGAAAGAATGGATGGTGTTGGGTGATTTTAACTCAACCAGATCCATGAATGATCAAGAAAGTTGTTTAAATTACTGCCACCAAAGCACTGAAAACTTTAATGAAATGGTTAGATATTGTAAGCTTGAAGATGTGAAGTTTGTTGGCACTAAGTATACCTGGACTAAAATTCTTACGGGAAAAATATTAGATTGGGTTCTAATCAACCAAGAATGGGTTGATAGTTTTGCCAATACTGATGTTATTCATATGGCAAGAAACTGTTCAGATCATACTCCACTAAGACTCAGCATCACCAAAGTCAGAGTTAAAACCAAGAAAAGTTTTAAATTCCTCAACATGTGGACTATGGATAACAGTTTCTTAAAGACTGTGGAAGAAAGATGGAACAAAATTATGGATGGATACCCTCTTTTTGTTTTTTGGAACAAAGTTAAAAGATTAAACAATGACCTTAAAGTATGGAACAAAGAAAATTTTGGGAACATATTTGATAAAATGCTGGCTAGTGAGGAAGAAGTTAAAGTGTGTGAACCTAGATACTTATCTAGAAATAATTTGGATGATAGGATCAGTTTATCTAAAGTATCTGCTAACCACATTCTAGCTTTAAATATGGAGGAGAATTAGTGGCACAAAAAAGTTACTCTTCTTCGATCAAAGATGGAGACCGAAATATCCAAGTTTATCACAATTATGTTAACAAAAAAAGAAGGAAAAGTAGAATCCACGACATTAAAATCAACAATCATTGGACCGCTGGTGAAGAGAAAATGAGCTCATATGTGGAAGAATACTTCAAAAATATGTTCACTTCTAATACTAGTAATAACTCTAATGATGATCAAACTTTAATGCAAAATGTGATTTTCAATTCTACTCCTAAGAGTATCACTGATGTTGATAATGAATTTCTCATTGCAAGGCCTACTGAGTAGGAATTTTACCTTACTATTAAAAGGCTTAAGCCATCCAGTGCTGCAGGCATGGATGGCTTCAATAGATGTTTCTTCATCTTTTGCTGACAAATAATCAAAACTGATCTTTGCAGTGCTATGGTAGATTTCATCAAAGGTAAAGACACTCCAAAAAGAATTAAGGCCACTGGAGTATGCCTTATTCCTAAAGTTGATCACCCCTCTTATTGTAATCAATTTAGACCGATTAGTCTCTGTACAACATTAAACAAAATCATGTCTAAACTACTGAATAATAGACTTTCTAATATCTTACCTAAATTTATTTTTGAATGTTCATGGGGCATACATGAAAGGAAGAACGATCCAAGATAATATCCTGATTGCTAAGGAAATAATTCATGATCTAAAAAAGAAGACCAAAACTGGAAATATTATCATCAAAGTCGACATGTAAAAAACATTCGACAACTTATCCAACACATTCATTCGTAAGGTTCTTAACTGTTATGGTTTCAACCATAAATTTATCAAGCTAATCAAGAACCTTATCTCTTCTGTCTTTATTTCTATTCTCCTTAATGGAAGAGCAATTTTATTTTTTAAAACCAGCAAAATAGTGAGACAATGAGACCCTTTGTCTCATAGTCTATGCATCCTTACTGAAGAAGTCTTAATAAGAGGTTTAACTGAATTATTTGAATCTGACAAAACTATCAAGTATACTTACAAAAGCAACATTAGTATACCCTATTTGGCCTTTGCAGACGATCTGTTCATATTTACCAATGGGCTAACATCTTCAATGAAATCTATGGGGAACTTTTTACAGACTTACGAGAACACTTCTGAGTAGATCATCAATAGAGACAGAACTCAAATCATCACTGCTAACAACATCTCTTAAGATAAGCTCAGGGCTTTTTATATTCAAACTGGTTCAGTATGGGCTCACTGCCAACTACCTATCTAGGAATTTCCCTTAACTCCAACAATAGAATCATCGATTTCATTCCTTTGATAGATAAAATCAACAATAAGATTTTGTTTTGGGAGGGAAAGAATCTCTCTTATGATGGCAGACTGACACTAATAAAGAGTGTCATATTACCCATCAGAATCTACTGTATCTAGAGTTGCAAGCTTCCCAAATCCATCATCAATAAAATTGAGAAAATGTTTAACAAATTCTTATGGGGTTCCTCTAGTAACAACAATAACATTCACTGGACTAATTGGAACTCTAACTACAAGTACTTTAGTAAAGGTGGTCTGAATTTCCACACCTTGAATGACTACCACAAGGCCTACTCTATAAATCTTTGGCTAAAATTCAGAGAAAATAAATCTATTTGGGCCAAGCTTATTCATAGTATCTAATATAAAGGAAGGAACCCATCTTAAATAAGCTTAAAGAAAAAAGGTTCTTTGACTTGGAACAGAATGTATGAGATCAGAAACCAGACTGAAGAACAAATAAGATTGATTATGGGTCAAGGTAATATTGATATTTGGTTGGAGAACTGGTTTGGGATCCCCCCCAATCATAAAATTTGAAGAAGATGGTGACAACATTTGGTACAAAGGGAAAACGACGAACTCTTACTGAGCTGACAACTCATAAAATTTAAACTCGATAAGTCTTCTCTTCTCCAACTCTAGTCTTAACTTAATATCTAAGCTTAAAATAGATAGTCAAGTTGAAGACAAAATTCACTCGAACCTATCAGAAAATGGCTCTTTCAATAACAAAGATACTTTGAAAAGCTTAAAAACTAATCATCCCTCATAATCTTTGTTTGAGAGAAACTGGAATCAAATCACTTCAATCAAATGTTCCATTTTATACTGGAGATTATTAAAAAACTTTATATCTACTAAAGTAACTTTGTAGAAAAGACCTTTAGTTCGTGTTTCCAAGTGCCAGTTCTGCAATAACATTGAATCAAATGAACATCTATTTGTAACATGTAATCATGTTTGGCTAATTTGGCTTCACTTTGAAGAAATTTTTGAGATTCAAATCAATAAGTCCATGACTCCAACTCATATGGCAATAAGCTGGTCTTGGTCCTCTCCATCTAAAGTCCATATGAATAAAATCATTCCCCCAGTTATCAACTGGGTTATATGGTAGATACAAAAGAGAGAAAAATTTAAAGGAGTCACATACTCAGCTAAGTTTTCAATACAATACATAAAAAAAACATTATTACTAGTCTTGACTTTGCTAAATTATTGAAGACAAAACATTGGACGAACTGTGAAAAAGATGCCTATGAAATTGGAGATTATAACCATTTTCAATTGAAAAAGAAAGTCACTCTGGAAACCTCCAATTTAAGGAAAGCTTAAGCTTAATTCTGATGCTTGTAGTACTCTTTATGGAGAATCCAGTGGTGCTATTGTAATTAGAGATCATCTTGGTACTATCTTCCATGGTTACGACAATATTTATGGGAAGCTTTTCTCCATTCAAGCAGAAGCCATGGCCATGTTGGATGGTCGCAGAAGCTGTAAAATTAAAGGAATTACTAAAGGTGATATTGAAAGTGATTATGAAGTTTTGATTTCTCTCATTACTTTTACAACAAATCAAGTTCAAATTGCTAACATCCTTACTGAAATAAAAAACCTAATTCACTCATGACATGATTCTTCATCATGCTTCCAGAGAGCAAAACATTGCAGCTGATTGGCTTGAAAGGTGGGCTTTGAAATGCATGATGAGAATTCCTTACCAAGACTTTCATCATCCAAACAAATTATTGGCTATAACCTTATTAGAAAGTCTTGGT
The DNA here is from genome assembly GCA_036936605.1 of Limnanthes douglasii subsp. nivea. Classification (NCBI taxonomy): domain Eukaryota; kingdom Viridiplantae; phylum Streptophyta; class Magnoliopsida; order Brassicales; family Limnanthaceae; genus Limnanthes; species Limnanthes douglasii. Next base: position 206,815,611 of record JAUPFV010000002.1, read on the forward strand.
ATTGGTCGATTGAGAATTGATTAGGATTCCGATTCCGATTTGTTCAAGACTAATTGTCTTACATCATGGTTTTTGTTTTTGCAAGGATTACTAACCTGAAATGCTTAGAGAGAATTTGCAGCTATGCTCCCTGGTTTTTCATTATTTTTTGAATCTGTTCTTCATCAAATCCCTTATCGAGCAGCTTGAAAGCTTTTCCAATACAGTGAAGAGAACAGTACATTGTTATCATTGAAAGGTCGTAGAACTGGATTCCGAATCTGTGTTTTTGAAAAAAAAAATTCTTATTTATTTGCGCCTTTCCATTAAGTTTGTATTTGTTTCGGAGACGGTCACATTTTCGCGCCTAATTGTGTAAGGCTATTGGTGGGTCCTAATATCTTAATAAACGAATTCTTTTATTAAAAAAGAAAATTCATTTTGCAGTATAGCCACTAGCCAGTATTGATTATTTAATTTATGTGCACCACATTTCAAAATGCATAAAAGTTTTAGACTATGTTTTTTTTAAGCTTGTGATGAGTGTCTTATTTGGAGGACCATTTAAGTTCATTTTCACTATTGATAGGATAATGAATGTGCACCATATTTCAAAATGATGAGAAGTTAACACAGTTATGATTTTTGAAAAAGAATTCAGAGTAGTCAATAAGAATAGAAGTTAGCATGATTAGGGTTAAAGGTGATGTTTGACCACAGATTGATTACAAATAAAATACCAAAGCAGAAAACTGTGCCAACCAATCCAAAGAGAATTACTCCTACTAGGCTACTAGTAATAGTATTAATACTATTACTGTACTTACCAGAGTCTTCTCTTCTCTCAGTTTTTAACAGACAGAAAGAAAGAAAGTGAAATTACATAAACAAAACCCTAGGAGTTTAGCTAAAAATGGGTATAGTTTCACTTCTCTCTCTATATATTTCTAAAAACTTTACTGTATAAAAAGGACAAAAAGTCGAGTGAGTCTCATGTCTTTATGTGATCATTATACTGTTGCAGTTATCTGGCTCCATTGTAAGGTCAATCTCTTTAATTTTTTGCTATCATTTTCTTTTTTGGAGCATTAAATTTATTTTGAGTATACGCAGAGAGTAGTCATCGTCAGTGGTTTCAATACCTTATTATACCAAACCAACCATGCATGAGCTGTATCATCATACTCATTATTTTAACACTCTAGCTTTAAAGAAACAAAAGTTATATAGAAACGGTGGTTAATAGGGTGGGAAATTTACGTGAAATTCATCCGACCCATTTTCTCCCATCCAAAAGAAATTCAATACAAATAAGAAATTTGACTTCAAACCTTCGGAGAAAGAAAATATGGCCTGTTAGGAAATGCGGGTTAAACTCGGATTTGAATACTTAAGTTAAAAGAATTAAAGAAAAGGTTATAAGTGAAAAGTTAATATATATATTTATTCTAATGCTCGATAAATTTGAGATGATTAATTTTATTCAACATCAAATGTATTTAATGTTCGATAAATTTGTGATAATTAATCATCGATAAATGAGTATTTATGGATAACTATATGGTAGTACAAAATATTTTTTAGTCGTTTTTATTTTTTGTTTTTTTTAATATTATTTTTTGAATTATAGTTTCAATTTTTTTAGAGAAATCATTGGTATTTTTAAGATCAACAGAACTAGATCCATGAAATATATTTTTAAATTGTTTTTGATTTTTTTAGTTGCGTAATTACGTGAAATTTGGTTGCAAAATAAGTCTAGAAAAATAGGATGTTTTATAGTTGCGCAATCACGTGTAATTTGGTTGCTAAAGACCAATTATATTCGAGTTGAATAATTACGTGTATTTGGATTTTTAAAAAACAACTTTGTTTCAGTCTAGGTATTACGTGCAAATGAGCTGCGTAAATAAGAAGAAAAACGTTGCGTAAACATGACTTTGTTCGCTAAACAAAGGTGTTTGTGTGAAAAAAACTATGAACTTGTTGTTAGATATTTTAGTGTAATTGGATCGACTAGTCGACCAATTTAATCATGATAAATTATCAAACAAGTCGTAGAGTGCGAAGTGCACGCTTGTTAGATTATATCATGATTAACAGGGTGAAGGGGCGTAGCCCCTTGCGAGGTTTAAATGGCAGAGCCCCTAGCGGGGTTACTTTTATTTTGCTTAAATCGGCTATTGTTGCAAGTAAACAAAAATTCAAAATTTGATTTTTTTTATTACAAATCCTGTTTAAAGACCTTAACTACTTTAACTGCCAAATTGGTTGAATTGATAAAAGATGGGTTCTGTTGAAAAAGGACATTCACATCAATTCATGCTCTCTGTTCAAATAGAATATCTTTGATTTTATCCAATTGAAAATTTTGGAGAAGCCCAAAAATATTTAAATAAGAAATTGTTTACAAGACTTCAGAGATTATCCGGAAATCAAAACACTGTTTTCTACAAATTATTGAAATATTATGGTCTTGTTGATGAAGATAGAGATGACGAACGGAGGAGAATCAACGAAGGAGATGACAATCAAATTTGCTAAACTTGACAAGTTTGAAGTACATGATTTCAGACGCTGGCAGAAAAAGATGCATTTTCTGTTGACTACCCTCAAGGTTGTGTATGTCTTGAGTACCCCCTGTCCCGAGATCATGGAGAATGAAACACTGGAACAAACAAGGAAGCGCATCAAGTGGGAGAATGGTGACTACATTTGTCGTGGCCACATATTAAATGGTATGTCTAATACTTTGTTTGATGTATACCAAAATGTAGAATCTGCAAAAGAGTTACATGATTCTATTGAATCGAAATACATGGCAGAAGACGCTTCTAGTAGGAAGTTCCTGGTTAGTAATTTCATAAATTACAAAATGGTTGAATCTAGACCTGTAATGGAACAATATAATGAACTAATAAGAATTATGGGTCAATTCGTTCAACACAATATGAAAATGGACGAATGCATTTCGGTGTCTTCTGTTATTGACAAATTGCCTCATTCATGGAAGGATTTTAAACACACACTTAAACACACCAAATAAGAAATAACTTTAGTCGAACTTGGTAGTCATTTTAAGATTAAAGAGTCTCTAAGGGCTCAAGATGAAATAAGTAATCCTAAGGGTAAAAACCAAGTGGGAAACTTAATTGTAAATATGGCTGAAAGCAGCGGATTCTTTAAGAATGGAAATACAGATAAGGGGAATAAACGAAAGTTTAAAGGCAACAATAAAAACAACAATTTTTCTAGCAAAAAACCTAATAGGGCATGCTGGAAATGTGGCAAACCTGGTCACTTTAGGAGGGGTTGTCGAGTTGGAAAAGGAAAAAATAATGTTGGTCCAAGTGGGAACAATGCTTGTTCAAGTGGAAACATTGCTGGTTCAAGTGGAAACATTTTTGGTTCAAGTGGATTTAAGGATCCCGAAAAGCAACAAGGTCAAAATTTAATTCAGAATTTTAATTTTGGTCAGAATTGTATATCTCTAATATCTGAGGCATTTTATGTGCAGGATGACAATGTTGTTTAGTGGATTGATTCAGAAGCAACAAGTCATGTATGTAAGGATCTTTGATGGTTCAATAACTTTCAACCAATTGAAGATGGATCTTCACTTAAGATGGGAAATGTTGTAACCAAACCAATTAAAGGACTAGGAAATGTTAAATTACTATTTACTTCTCGAAAACACATATTATTAAACAATGTATTGTATGTTCTTGGGATTCAAAAGAATCTTTTATCTGGTGTTGTTTTAAACAATTATGGTTTCAAACAAGTGTACGAAAGTTGCAAATATGTATTGTCAAAACATGGTGTTTTTATAGGATTCAGATATATGTGTAATGGTATGTTTATGTTAAATATTAATGTTTCGTTCCAAAATGATTCTATTTGTATGACTTCTAGTAGTATGTATAGAAATTTGAATAAAACAGAATTATGGCATGCTAGATTCGGACATGTTCATTATTGAAGAATAAAAGACATGTCGAAAATGAGCCTTATTCATCCTGTTGATGCAAACAACCAAAAATGTAAAACTTGCATGTTAACTAAGATAACTAGAATACCTTTCAATAATGTTAATCGAGTTTCCAAAATATTGGAACTAGTACACAATGACTTATGTGATTTCCATGCTACACCTTCGTTAGGAAATAAAAAGTATGTTAGTACTTTTATTGATGATGCATCTAGATATTGCTACATTTATTTGTTGCATGCTAAAAATGAAGCTCTTGATAAGTTTAAAATATATAAGGAAGAAGTAGAGCTACATAAGAATGATTTGATTAAAAATCTACGTACGGATACAAGAGGTGAATATTATGATCCTATATATTTTCAGTCTATGGGTATAATTCATCAAACCACGGCTCCTTATACACCACAACAAAATGGTATAGCTGAGAGGAAGAATAAGACTTTGAAAGAAATGGTCAATTCCATGTTGTCCTATTCGGGTTTGAGTGAAGGATTCTGGGGTGAGGCTATGTTAACAACCTGTTATTTATTGAATCGTGTTCCTACTAAAAGGAATAAGATGACCTCGTATGAGCTTTGGTTTAAGAAGCCTCAAACACTGAATTATCTAAGAGATTGGGGTTGTAAAGCAGTTGTAAGACTCACTGAACCTAAAAGGAAAAATTTGGGTGAAAGAGGTATAAATTGTATCTTCATTGGGTATGCTGAGCATTCTATTGCATATAGGTTCTATGTATTAGAATCCAATGACTATGTGTCGGTGAACACAGTTATCGAGTCAAGATATGCAATATTTGATGAAGAGAGATTTACTTCTATACCTAGACCTAGAGATTTGATTCAAAACTATTTGAATAGGAACTCAAGTGAAATTGAAAATATATCAAATGGTACCAATTGTGTACCTGAACCTTCTGAACCAATGAGAAGTACTAGAGCCAGAAAAATTAAGTCGTTCAGATCTGATTTTCAACTTTATTTAGTTGAAGGGTCAAAATATAAGATTGACTATCAATATCAATATTGTTTTATTATGGAAGATGATCTAAAGACTTTTAGTGATGTTATGGCATCAAGGGATGTTGCATTTTGGAAAGAAGCTATCCAAGATGAGATAGAGTCTATCATGCATAATAAGACATGGGAATTGGCTGATTTACCTCATGGGTGCAAATCATTGGGAAATAGATGGATCTTTAAACGAAAAATGAAAGTAGATGGTACTATTGAAAGGTATAAAGCTAGATTGGTTATACAGGGATTTATACAAATAGAAGGAATTGACTTCTTTGATACTTATGCTCCGGTTGCTAGGATTTCCATCATTAGATTGTTGATTGCACTTGCATCTGTATACAATCTTGTAATTTATCAAATGGATGTTAAAAATGCATTATTGAATGGTGATTTGGATGAGGAGATTTATATGAAACAACTGGAAGGGTTTGTCATGTCTTGTTGTGAACACAAGGTATGAAAGTTGAAAAAATCTTTGTATGGTTTGAAACAAGCACCAAAAGATTGGCATAATTTTTTTGATAATGTGATATTGTCTAATGGATTTATTCTTAATCAAGCAAACAAGTGTGTATATAGTAAATTTGATAATTCTGGTAAATGAGTTTTGATTTGTCTATATGTGGATGATATGTTGATTTTTGGTACTGACCAAAATCAGGTTAATGAAACGAAATTTATTTTATCATCTAATTTTGAGATGAAGGATTTGGGGGAAGCTGAAATGATTCTTGGTATAAGAATCAAGAGAAAGAACAATAGTATATCGATTTCTCAATCTCACTATATCGAGAAGATATTGAATAAATTTAATTTTAAAGATTGTTCTATGGTAAGCACACCTATAGATCCTAGTCTTAAGCTTATACCTAATAAAGGTATTGCTATATCTCAACTTGAATACTCGAGAGCCATCAGGTGTCTTATGTATGCCATGAATAGCACTATGCCGGATATTGCCTTTGCTGTTGTAGGTATACTAGCAATCCTAGTTCGCATCATTGACAAGCTTTTAATCGAGTATTCAAGTATTTGAAAGGAACCATGAATTATGGTTTAACTTATACCAGATTTCATTCTGTACTTGAAGGATATTCAGACGCGAGTTACATTTCCAATATGGAAGATCATTCTTCCACAAGTGGATGGGTATTTCTACTTGGGGAAGGTGCTATCTCTTGGGCGTCTAAGAAACAAACTTGTATTACTGATTCAACAATAGAATCAGAGTTTGTGGCATTAACAGCAGCGAGTAAAGAAATTGAGTGGCTAAGAAACAAACTGGGATTGTTTTCCGTTAGTCCCTTTTGAGGTATATTAAATTTGTTTGATATTGGAAATGAGTTTTAAACTCATATACGAGTATTCCCGTTATCGAATCAGGCTGAAGTCGAACCAAAAATATTCTAAATTTTGTATTGTTTTTCGCCAAAACAATGATTTAGAAGACGATACAATTCGTTATAAACAAACAAAATGCTTCATTAATTTATATTTACACAATCTAATTACAATTATAATTACATTATGAAACGTAGTATAGTTAGATATGTTTCAAAAATAAAATATTAAATATTTTTAGCAAACGACATATTAGGTATTTTTTTTGCAAATCAAGTTCTATCAAGGTTTCATATGATATAAATGTTATTAGTAAAATATATTATATTATATTATAGTTTTGAAACATAATGTATTAAAATCGGGAAACATAGTTAATTATAGTTGTGAAACATATCTAACACTTATCCAGCAAATATCTTATGTTTCACAAAAACGGTATGATAATTCTATATTTTCCAGGTGAAATATATTCCTTATTTATACAAGGTAAGTAAAGCTAATAAATGAATACGATGCAGGTAGTAGTAGTGCTACATTCAAATTTGTAACGAGATCTATATGATGATAAGGATCATATTCAAATATATAGGCGTTACGAGAAAGAGGAAGAAAAACAGTTGGATTAGCATAAGCATTGAAATTTTTGAATAAAAAGATTACATTAAAGGGTAAAAGCAGGTAGATAGTAAGTAAAGAAGGTTTTGATTCAAGTTGCACCAAAATAGTTAAATAAAAAGGTAACATATAAGCGTGATGAGAAATAAGAAGAAATACAGTTGGATGAGGATGAAGATAATATACATAGAAAAATAAATTTGAATATTCTTGATTGTGAAGGTCAATCGAGTAATGTTGAGTCAAAGAAGAGTAAATGAATGAAAGTATTGTTGTATAATGAAGAAGGCCTGACAAAAAAAATTACATGATCTATGAATCTTTTTTGTTTCCATAAACTTCTTGAATGAAATCTTCCAAGAAAGTTTTATCCATATCGCATGGAAATTTATGATAGTTCGGGTGATCCTGAACATTATTTGGAAAAATTTAAAAATACGACGATGAGATTAAACGCATATGATATATTGTTGTGCAAAGTTTGTTTAGTGATATTTAAGGGAAATGCGTTAGATTGGTTTAATTCTTTGCCTAAAAGGACAATTAATTTTTTTGAGGGACTTTAGCATGCTTTCAAAAATAATTTTGTTGGTAATAGAGTTAATAAGCAGGAAGGAGATTCTATAATAAATTTGTACAAGAGAAAGGATGAAACATTGAAAAATTATGTTCAAAGATTTGTGCGTGAAACGAATGCTCTGGCAACGTGTAAGAAATATATACTTATGGCTGCATTCAAAAGAGGTTTCATCTTGGAAGGAAAATTGTATGAAGATCTTGTCATATTTCCGTTGATACAATGAGAGATATTTTGTCAAGTTTGGATCCGTTTAGTAGGGTTGATGAATCGAACAGTGGAGCTTCTGGTTATCCAAAATTTCAGAGTTCGAAATCTTTAATGTCGGATAGAAAGAAAGTTGATGAAGTAAAGCACAACAATGTCGTAAAAGTTCCTTTAAATAGACCAATTTATACATATTATGGTAATCCAACCCAAATATATACTTATTTAACCAAGAATATTACTACTATATTTTATAAGATGAAGGATTTTTTTAAACAACCTCATCAAATGTTAGCTCCAAACAATGAAAGGCCTAAGAGATATTTTTATGCCTACCATAATAACTATGGTCTTTTGACTAATGATTGCTTCCAATTGAGGGATGAGGTGGAACAGTTGATCGGTGATTTTATTGAATTTATTTGAATAGAGAGGAACAGAGTGATGCAAAGCATAGTACGTCACATCAATAAAAGGAGTTAGAAGGAAATAAAGATGATAAAAAGAACTAGTGATTGCTACTATCTCAAGTGGTGGCTCTTTTCTTGGAACGAGCTCATCTTCTAGAGAAAGGCATAAGAAGGATTTAGGTGTTCATTTAGTTGAAGAGTCGTCATATCGTCATTATATAAAGTCGGCCGTTGATTTATCTTTTCGATGATGATTTGAGAGGGTTTGCCATTTCTCATGATGATACGTTCATAATTAGTTTGGATGATTCAGAGGTTATGGTTACTCATGTTCTAATTGAGAATGGCAGTCCTACGTCCATTCTTTTCAAGAGTAGTTATAATAAGATGATTATGGTGCCTTCATACAAGTTGAAGTGTAAAAAATTAGTTAGTTATAAATGTACATGTTCTAATTGCATGCGAGAGGTTAAAATTTCATTGACTGTTGGGTATGGTAATACTAAAATACCTTGAGAGCTTTGTTATTATAAGTGATAGTCCAAGCCATTTTAATACGATTAAGGACCAGATATGGCTCTATAAAATAGATGTTGCTATTTTTTTCCAGTAGTGTCTTAAGTACTCGGTCAGAAATTTTATTGGGCTTATTAGACAAGGTAAAAAAGCGGTGATAGTTTGTTACGCAATCGCTTTGGATCCTCAAAAGTTGGCCATATATCAATTAGAGAGTCTTCAATCGAGTGAAAATAATGAGTTGGAAAAGGAGGTTGGCGATCCCAAAGAGGATATGCAATATGATGAGTAATTGGAAAAAGTGGTTGAAGAAGAATTTTTAAATGGACATCTGATCAAGTTTGGAAGTAAATTAAGTCAAATTTTTAAAAGTAAATTTGTGAATTGTTCGGAGATAATTCAGATATTTTTGCTTGGAATGCTGATGATGTTACTATGGTGAGTTCGTCCATTATTTATCATGAGTTGGAAGTTGATAGAAGATTAATGCTGGTTCGTCAGAAGAGAAGGGTTTTTTTCTCAAGAAAGGGAAGAGGCTATCTTCAAGGAAGTTGAAAATGTTTTGATGGCTCGGCCACATAAATGAATCAAATTATCTGACATGGGTAGTTAATACGGTTTTGGTTAAGAAAAATAATAGGAAATAAAGGATGGTATGGATTTTAATTTTCTTAATAAGGCCTCTCTAAGAGATGTATTGCCTATGCCCCAAAAATCAACTGGTTATTGGAGTTGTTGGTCATGAATGCATGTCATTTATGAATCTATATTTGGGTACAATCAAATTCAAATGCATCAGAATGATAAAAAAACACACTACTTTTCAAATACATAGGGGGTATGTATTGTTATAAGGTAATGCCTTTTGGTTTAAAGAACACTCATCAAATTATCAAAACCTAGTTAATTGATTTTTTGAGAAACAGTTGGGAAAGAATACAGAATCATACATAAATGATATGATTTTAAAAATTAATAACGAGGATCGGTAGGTTGAAGTTCTGTCTGAATTTTTTGAAAATTTAAGAAAATTCAATCTTAAGTTGAATAATTCGAAGTATTCTTTTGGAGTTTGAAGTGAGAAATTTCTCGGATATGTTGTTAGTAAGAATGAAATTGAAGCTGATCCAAACAACTTAAAGCATTATTAGGCATAGAGCCTTCACAAACAATCAAAGAAGTGTAGAAGTTGACGAGGAGTTAAAAGCTTTATCACAGTTTATTTATAAAGCTTCTCAAAATAGTCATTTTTTTTTCGAAATCCTTAAGGGAGCTAAATGTTTTTGTTGGAGTATAGAATGGAATGAATCATTTTGTGTTTTAAGAAAGTATTTGAATTCACTGAGATCCTGTCAGTCCTGTTACGAGGTGAACCTTTATACCTTTATATTTTTGTGTTTAGTCATGTGTTAAGTTTTGTTTGGATTAGAGAAGTTGATAAAGTGCAAAAACTAGTCTACTATGTGAGTAAAAGTTTAATTGATAATGAAAATATATTTAAATTTGGAGAAGTTGGCTTTAAGTATAGTGGTAGCTGCAAGAAAAAATGCCTTATTTCCAAAGTCATACTATCATTTTGCGAATGTCTTTTCCTTTGAGAAGAGTGTCACAAAAGTTAGATGTTTTAGGAAGACTCACACGGTGTTCGGTCGAATTAGGAGAGTATAAAATTTTGTATGAGCCTCATACGATAATAAAGGAACAAGCAGTACCAGATTTTATACGTGAGCTTACTGGTGAAAGAATGAATGATGACGAGGGTGCGCAATCAGATGTGATAAGGTATTTTGAATGGATAGTTGAAATAGATGAAGCCTTGGGTATTGATGGAGGTGAAGGGATGATCACTCTGAAAGTTCTATTTGGTACAGAAATAAAACAATCGATAAAATTTGGGTTTGATGTTACAAATAACTGTTTATTGAGTATGAGGTTGTTTTCTGAGGTTTAAGGTTAGCTCATATATCTGGAGCAAACAATATACAGGTAAGATCAAATTCAAAGTTAATAACGAGTCATGTTAATTGTACTTATGATGAAACTAGAAAAGTATAAGGGGATATTTGGAAGCTTGAAAGAAGTGGGAAAATAACTTACAAAATGTGGAATTGAAGATGGTGCGTTGTCTTGATAAATCACTTGCTGATTGTTTAGCTAAGATAGCAGTGATGAGGGGTAATCCAATGGTTATTGTTTAAGAAAGGCCATCTATTGAAGATGGGATGGGGTTAATAAGTTGATGTTTTGACGGTTGAAATCGCTAGTGATTGGAGATAATAATATTTGTTTTTTCTAAGAGACCATATACTTCCAAAGGATATAGCCAAGGCTCGTGCATTAAGAACTCAAGCGGCTAAATATACGATTCTTGGTCACTATTATGTTATTTGAATAAGGAGGAGGAATTATTTATTTTTAGATATTTACATGAAGAGGTTTTCGGGGCTCATTGTGGATATAAAATTTCGATTAGGCATTTTCTCCTTGCAATTTTTTATTAGACAAAGTTGGCGGCTGATGCCAAAGCCATTGGTCAATGTTATAATGCTTATAAGTTACATGCTAGAATGATTCATTTACCGAGAAAAACCATAAGTGCAGTGTTGGTGCCTTGTTGACAAATGGAGAATTGATTTAGTGGGACCTCGACCGATAGTTACTTCTAAAGGAAGTCTTTAAGGGTGATCATTGATTATTTTACAAAGTGGGTTTAGGAAAATGCATTATAAAATCATGGAGCATACAGATTCCAAGATATGAGAAATAACATTTTGAAATATCCTTGGAATATTTAACATCTAAATATTTATAAAGAAAATTTGTAAGTTGGTTGTGCGCTCTTTTACCTTTCTGGTGACACGAAAAGGTTTTTTAGTGAGGCACATTGTAACGCCACTTCATTAATAATTTTTTTGCATATCCAATATATTTGAATTATTCAAGAGCATTAGATGATAGAGAAAAATAATAAAAAATTGCGATAAGGGTGTAAGCCAGGTGTTCTCTAGTGAAGAAATGTTATTTCATAAGAAAATGAAGCTACATAAAAGTGAGGGGGAGGGGATGGTTGTATATAATTATGAATACGAGATTATGGTTGATAAACCAAGCCTAAGGTCGAAAGACCAAAATGATACGCAAGTGACAATATTGAGTCCTGATACAATAGATAAATCATCAATTATGGTTAATAAACCAAACCTAAGGTTGAAAAACCAAAAGGTTACACAAGTGACCATATATTGCCCTCACTTAATAGTCAAGTTAGCGATTATGGTTGAGAAATCAAGCCCGAGGTTGAAAAACATAAGGCTACGTAAGTCGACACAATATGCTCTAACATAATAGTCAAAGTCACGATTATGGTTGATAAACCAAGACTACAGCTAAAAGTTTAAAGGTTATGCAAGTGGTCATATTGAGCTTTGACTCAAAATGTCAAGGATATATATCAACCCCACAATACTTATTTACAAACTAGACAACAAAAAAGTGTGAACGAACCCAGTAATAACAATCATAGTAATGAGGGCCAAGGTCGTGACCCATACATGAAGATTCTGTAAAAGGAAATAGATATGGATACCTTGAGTGATGGTGATTATGCAATTGGTAATAATCTCTCTAATCCAAACGACGCAATGATTGATGAGATTGATTATGGGTATAATTTTACTACGGCAAGCTGTTGCTGTGACAACTCTTTCGATTTCTCTTGACCAAATGAAACTCTTTCTTATTGAGAGTTAGAAGAGTATATGAATAACCATGACCTTCTGAACATTAATGGACACTACTCGGTAACACTATCTTATTATTTTTCGGCTGCTTCTAACTGTTCCCACATTGTTTCCTACAACGTATTTTAAACATTGATGGACGGTCGATGGCACAACATGCATTTTAGATAACCAGGACCTTCCGAAAATAGCATCATAAGATGTAGGGGAATCTACCACAACAAACAAGATTGTGACTACCTTTTTGAATGGTTTCCGGGTCAATTCAACCTTTTTCCTCGAATTCTCCAACTACCTCAGCTGTAGCCCCGGTAAATCCGACTATAGTTTGTTCAGATTGTAAGATCGTAGGGGGGGGGGGGTTTGATGTGGCTGTAAGTAGTCATAAACATAATTTTGGCCGAACTACCTGTATCAATAAGAAGTTTTTGTATCTCGTTCCCAACTATCTCTACCTCGATAACTACCGCATTCTCATGTGGACCAACTACATCTCTCATATCGCCATCTTAAAAGCAAATTATTAGAGACGGACTTCTATATAGATGTGGTGAAGCGCCTGTTTCCAGTTGTGTTGCTAGAGTAACAACGTGTCTCTTCCGAGAATAATTCGATACTCCTGCAACTGTATCTCCTCCAAAAATTGTTAGTGATTCAAAGAAAGAACACAACTTACTAACATTTCCTCTCGCTATCGGCTCCTCAACCACGTTTACGCTGTTTGTGCCCGGGTTTGGGTCTAAGTACTCAACGAAGATATCGAATGCATCAATAGATTCTTCATCAATTGCTTCCGATATCATTAAAACATCTTTTTGCTTTAGGACAACTTCTTGTTTTGGTGCAACTGAGGAATTATTCTTCACAAACGCGGTTAACTTTCCATTTTCCAATCAAGTATGGTATCTCTTTTTTTAATGCCACACAATCCTTCGTATAATGACCGATATCCTCATGATACTGGATTCTACATTGGAAATTGCTTACGAAAATGTACTTATCAACGCGCTTTCTCAAAGATTTTTTCCACACATTCAATCAACTCAGCATACTGAGCTGGCCGAACCAACTTGTTTAACATGGGTCGACCATACTGTTGAGTGTTTGCTAATGGTGCATACTCTTTCACTCTTTGAGGTGTCTGACTTATAATTGGAACATGTGCTCAAGGTCGGAGTATACTTGTTGATTATGATACATGCCGTCGGATATTTGCTGGTGGTGCACTACTTTTTGTCATCGTCGGATCCTGATAAAAGTGATGCAAATTAAATTGTGACATCGACTCTAATTCAATGCCCTGGTTTTTTCCACCAAGATTCGTTTTTTTGATCTGATCCAGTAATGCTCCAAAGGTTATTGCATGTGTTTCTGTTGCATTATCTTTCATTACCCCATGAATCAAACCTATTCGGAAGACAGATAGAGCCACTTTGTCTTCGCATAATTCCATGTATGTTTTGACTTGGATAAAACTCTTTGTATACTGTTTGAGACTTTCCCCCACTTTCTGTTTGCAATAAATTATCATGTCCCTGTATGCAGTGCTGGCGGATCATGCTCATGAACATGCCAAAATTCTTGATACACCCATGAGGTAAACAATTATACCACTTTGACACAACATTCTTGAAATTTTGAGAGAAATCCATACATAACAGCTTATCATTATCGTCATAGTTGATCATGAAGTTTTTGAACTGTTCGATGTGACTGCCGGAAACTTGTGTCCCATCAAACGTTTCCAGCTTAGATATATCAAACCAATTTGGAAGAGGACCAGACATAATTTTCCGGGGAGAGTGAAGATGATCTCCAATTATGTCCCATCTTATACGCGCTCCCCCCCAAAACCTTCATCCGCGGTCGCATACAGTCCTTCCTCGGACGGGAACGTAAATTGATTAATAACACAATAATCGTGATTATAACTATTAAGCTTAATTTTCCTTCGAGGAGTTAAATGTTCTTGTCGAGTTACATTTACCACTATATCGGCCTCTTCGGAATACAAAATTTTCTTTCCCTAATCACGTTTTTTCTTCCTCGAACCGTTAGTTCTTGGAGCAACTCGATGATAACTTTTATGCACTCTCGAATCTCTTTGTCTTTGACTTGTTTTATACCTAGTATCTGTATCCGAGAACAAAGATACATCTGAACTAAAAGAATTATACTCACTGGATTCTGTTGATTCATATCGTTTCCTAGATCTTGCTCTTCTTTAGGAGAGATGATGACTCTTTCTCCAATGCCTCTCCTCGGATTGAGTGACATCTTGGCCTTGATCTGCCACTGTCCGTTCTCGTCAGACTTCTGAATTAATTCTTCGCAAACTGATTATTGTTTCCTCTTTAGCATTTAGCCTCTCAATATCTTCTAACAATTCTTTCTGCCTAGCTACCAAGACAAATTCTTCAAGTAGCTCTTTAGCATATCGATTGTTATTATTTTTTCATTTGTTACTTGTTCCTGTATCATGAGATCTCCAGATGAGTCCCCGATCGTATTGTTTTCCAGATCTTCCTCTAACTCTCCACAAATTTTAGTTTCCATTGTTCTTGTTATGTTTTGAGATTAATTTTATGGTTTTGAAACGACGATTCCGGGTACCATTCGCGTTCATACAGACGACACCACTGATGAATTCAGATATTTCTTACTTATTAATCCGGCAAAGAATATGTTCGTAAGGGAAGTGTCTGTCTAAAAAATATTCGTATGAGGTATTTTTAGAGATAGAAACAGTGTTAATAGAAAGATAAAGAAACAAAATAAATAAATGAGCAATCATTGACTAATCATTAACCTTTTTCCTAAAAAAGATATGTCCTTTATATAGAACAAAAGGTAGGGTATGAATTTACATATTTACCACTGTTAAGTGGATCTCTCATCCACTCCTTTATCATTCATAAACAAGTTTATTAGTTATTACATTTGACCCCCTCAGTTTTTATGTTTGCCTTAGATTGGTCTTTGGTAAATATTACACAAATTTGACCCTTGTATTGACTATACTAAAGCTTATTTATCACCATAATTTCCTTCCCTTATCACCATGGACTTTCCCGCGAACTATAATTAGAAAAATGTCTAAGCCTAATTGAAAGTTTTCATGGGCACCCCCATTTATGTAGACACCCACAATACCAACTAGGCACGAGTATATGGGTATGAAACCGAAGAAGTGAACCGAACCAAACCGAAATAACGGTTTCGGTTTGAGTTCGGTTCTTTATAAATACATGTACGGTTCCTTATATTAAATACCCACGGTTCTTGGTTCGGTTCGGTTTGGAACCGAGAACCCAATAGAACCCATAAAGAACCGAATAATCAATAGTACCCTTAAATAACCACGGTTCTCGGGTTGGCTCATTTTAGTTCTTTTCGGGTTCAGTTCCAAACGATTCTTTTGGTTACAAAATAACTATTTTGTTAGAAGTAAACGTTTGGTTCCTTTCTGATTCTATTTCAAATGGTTCTTTTGGTTACAAAGTAATCATTTGGTTACAAAGTAACCATGTGGAACCGAACCCGAATGGAACCGAACCTGAATGTAATCAAAACTCAAATGTAAATGAATTTTTTTGGTTCTCAAATTAAGTAACCATACCAAACCAAATATTGTTCTAAAAACCACGATTCAATGGCCAAAATCGATTCGATGGCCAAAATTGATTTGAACATAGATCTAGAAACCATTTTTGATACTAAACAATGATAGTTTACCTAAAAAACCACCGAAATACAAACCCAAATTTGATTGGAGCTTTAATAATTATATGTTACAAAGAGAGAAAATAAAGAGAATAAAAATAAGTTACCTCTAAACTGATGGTTGGAGATGGATTTGTCGAAGAGAACGAGTCCTTAATATTGACTATATTCATTAAGTATGTAATATGCTAGGTTTTGTAATCCATATACTATATATGTTGCATATTATTAATGTAAGGTTTCACATATGCTTTATACAAAGTGTCACAAATATTTTCATAGACTATAGTATTACTAGGGTAGGTTGCAAAAAGATAAGGACAAACATATAAAGTTATTACGTCATCAAATATTTACAATAACGCCACAAAAACAACAAATGGATAAGAAAAATAATAATAGATGAATGTGTCAAATGAGAAAATATAATTTGTAAGAGCTATAACAACATAATGAACTATATTTGTTGAATTTATGACGAAATATGTATCAGTCTGAAAGTATCTACACGTCTAGGTTATGACGAAGGATTTGACACATGAATTCGAATTATCGTGCAAAGCTTATTTACAAGAAGTGTTGCAAACCGGACCACATTAAACCAAACTGTTATTCGAAAATTGTTAAATCACAGGAAAATGTTGCAAATGATGCTGAAGATAGCAATGAGCTAAAATGGGAAAATTGTTTCTCAATTGAAGTTATTAATCAACCAGACAACATGGCTTCTACTATACATAGATTTGAAAAGAATTCGGAGGTTAATACTAGTTGTATTGACTACAAGAATGAGTGGATCGTTGATTCATGTTGCTCACATCATGCTACCGATAATGCTTCTATACTCTTTGATATTCGACCTCATTTTAGCAAACGAGTAATTGTGATAACAGACAACTCATTACATCTAGTAGTGAAAGAAGGTGATTTCAGTGTGAAGGCTGCAAATTCAGAAGATGAAAGTCTTACACTTGAAAACGTATACCAAGTACCGGGTTTAAAGAAGAATCTTGCTTATGTCTCTCAAATCACTAATTCCGGTAAGTATGCTTTATTCGGACCAAATGATGTTTAGATTCTTGATGATTATAAAGGTGTTCTTGCTAATGTCGTATTCACTGGAAGAAAGGAAATCTCTTCATATGTTTTATCTGCAAGTGAGGCGTATGTAGAAATGACAAGTTAAAATACAACAACTTCACTTTGGCATGCTCGACTCGGACATGTTGGTAATCACCTGTTGCAGCAAATATCAACTAATAGATTACTTGAAGGAGTTCCCTTCTTCAAAACAACAAATTAGGATATCATTTGTGCTGGCTGTCAATATGTTAAGTCACATCGACTCGCTTTTCAGAAATCCTTGAACTGTGTATCGTCAATGTTTGAGCTTGTACATTCGGATCTCATGGGTCCTACAATAACACCAAGCTTTAGTGTTATCCGTTATATGATCATTATTATTGATGATTTTTCTCGCTATAGTTGGGTGTATCTCTTGAAAAACAAAAGGCGAAACTTTCACACACTTTGTTCAATTCAAACAAATGGTAGAGAAACAATTCATGTCTATTTTAAAGTGTTTGCGAACTGATAATGGGGGTGAATTCCAGTCACACGAATTTTCGAAATTCTACCGCAAACATGGTATTCATAGAAAACTAACATGCTCGGATACCCAACAATAGAATGGAGTCGTCGAGCGTAAGTTAGCACATCTTACAACAATGACTTTATCTTGGATGCACGATAAGAACCATCCTAGAGAGTTGTTGGCAGCAATGCAGTGTGCCTGTCATGTGATAAACCGATTGCCTTATTGACCAAGAAAAGATGTATGAATCCTATCACTAAGAAGATTGCCTCATGTAATAAACTGATTGGCTCATTTACCCAACTGTTGGTCCGGAAGAAACCTATGTATTTATGTTATTTGTTGAAAGTTATTCTGAGCTGATATATGCTCAAGAAGATGTTAGTGAGAGGGGGATTTCATAATATTTTGGTCATAATAATTCACCACAAGGAGAAATCGCACTCCGAAGAACTACAAGACCAAGGAAGCTACCTATTTATTTAAAGGATTATGAAGTTCAAGCAAACCAATGTACTATCACTTCTAATTTTATGTTAGAAGACACACTAGATAATGAGCCTTCATCATATATTGAAGCTCAAGGGAAGTCAGAATGGGAGAATGCAATGAAAGATGAAATTGTAGCCTTGGACATAAATTCTACTTGGGTTCTTGTACCGAAACCGAAAGATGTTGAACTTGTTACATGTGAATGGGTTTACAAGTTAAATAAGGTAGCATATGGAAGCGTTTCTATACACAAAGCTCGTCTAGTTGCTCATGGTTTCTCTCAACAACATGGTTTTGATTATGAAGAAACCTTCAACCCAGTTGCAAATATGGTAACAATTTGTACCATTATTTCTTTGGCAGCAAAACAAAGATTGGACTCTTTGGCAATTCGATGTAACGAATGCTTTCCTCTACGGAGAACTGGATCGGGTGAACAACCACTTGGTTTTATTTCAAAAGAATTTCCAGAATATTTCTGCAAACTTAAGAAGGCACTCTACGGTCTCAAACAAACACCTCGTGCGTGGTATGGTAAGATTGTAGAACATTTCTTATTTTGCGGTTATTATACATTTGATTCAGATCCAAGCCTTTTTGTGAAAAATAATGGAAATTTCAATACTATGATCCTTTTGTACGTTGATGATATGATTATTCCTGGTAATAATTCAACGGAAATCAAACGGTTGAAAAAGGATTTATCGACTCGTTTTGAGATGAAAAACTTGGGAAAAGCTCACTGCTTCCTTGGTTTAGAAGTTGAAGAAGAATATGTCTATTTTATGTCACAAAACATTTATGCTACTAAGCTTTTAACAAGGTTTGGTATGGAAAATGAAAACTATACAACCACTCTAATGAATCCAGGGCTAAAATTACACAAGAATGAAGGTGAATTATTAGATGAAGCGACTGAGTATCGAAACTTATGGGTTGCGATGACGCGCAAAGTAGAGAGACTCCTAGAATAAACTTCGAATGCGAGATATCCGGATTGTATGAGAGGTTGGTGAACCCAAAAGAATTAAAAGAAATTCGACCAAAATAAAGAAATGCGACTTTCTTTTCATGTTTAAGGGATATATGATGACTCATGATACATGAACTTTTAAGGTCAAACGTGGGCTTCACAACCATGTTACCGCAGAACACTTAGACTGCCATTCGTACTCTGGACGCTTAAAAACTCAAAGAGTTGACATTTGTACATGGTTACTCGTTTTGGAGAAATTTTAAGCGGAGTGAAAACGTTTAACCCTAAGAATACGTTGTCTATGCACACTATAAACAATACACGACAAAACAACAAAAATTGGAGAAATATGGTCGATCAGAATTGCAATACTTGTTAGGCGAACTGAAAATGCTAAATTATTTTGAAAGACATAGATCGAGCCTAAAAAGCGATGTCAGTATTGATATTTTCTTTGCACATATTGTTAGTGTTATTGTTACGTACTTTTTGAAATGTGCTACCAATGGATAAAACCTAAAATGTAATACGGTTATCGACTTCGTTGTTTGAGATCGTTGGAGAAAATTCTACGAGTTGAATTTCTATATCCAATTTGTGTTTATGTCCGGGAAGAAAGTAAAGAATTACAAGTGGGTATCATATTATTTGCAAGCATTGATGGTTTCTAGCCAAATTAAAGGATCTTTTGTAGTTTTGACGAACAGAGACTTAACATTTATGAATGTTTTCGTGAACAAGTGTTCCTATATACAACACATATGCTATATCAATGTCGTTTTAATAATGATAGCTTCCAATATTCTCGAGAGTGAAAAGTCTGTAACTGTCTATAAGTATTCTTATAGAGAGTAAACAAATTTCTTGAGAGAGAATGTGTAAAGAATATTGTAGAGAGAGAAAGTGTCAAGAGTCAAAGTAAAAAAACTCTATACCGTGTAAAAACTTGAAAAAACTCGATTTCTGAAACACGCCTATCACTTGAATTCTGAAACTCCAAAGAACTTAAACATATTTTCCTTTGTGACATATACATACTGCGTTTCGCAAATAACATTTTCTTCTATGTCATTTTCATGGCGACAAACATTACGAAGCTTTGCATTTTCTATGGTTTGCTTACAACAAGATTCGATGGCCAAAATCGTTCGAATATAGATCTAAAAATAATTTTTGATATCCAACAATGGTGACAAACCACCAAAATACATACCCAAATTTGATTGAAACTCTTAAAAAAATTATATGTTATAAAGTGAGAAAATAAAGAGAATCAAAATAAGTTACTATTAAACGATGGTTGAAGATGGATTTGTCGAATAAAACATGTCTTTAATGTTGACTATATTCACCAAGTATGTAATATGCTAGGTTTTGTAGCTCATATATTATATATTTTTCATATTATTAATGTAAGGTTTCAGATATGATTTATATATAGTTTCACAAATATTTTCATAGACTATAGTATTACTAGATTCGGTTGCAAAAAGATAAGGACAAACATATAAAGTTATTACCTCATCAAATATTTCCTATACCGCAAAAAAAAGTTGATCAGTAAAAAAAACATTAGATCAATGTGTCAAATGATAAAATATAACTCGTGAAAGCTATGAACTATATTTGCTAAATATATGACTAAATATGCATCAGTTTGCAAGTATGTACACGTCTAGGTTTTAACGATTTTGTATCTTACGTTTTGTAACCTATATAAGTTTGACACATTATTAATGTAAGGATATGCTATATGTTACCATTGCGTATTATCGACAATCCTTAGAAATGTTTTTCGATCACATCTCGTTCAAAATATACAAAACAATATGAGGTAGTAAAAGAATATACATTGTAAAATTACAAATTAAAAAAGATATATAAAAGTGAAAAATACTATTATCTATTTTTTCTATAAAAATACTAAATCCTTCGAATAATTTGTGTGTGTGAGTTGTAAGAGATATCAACCGTAGAATATCATAATACCGATCATGGTTGTGATATAAAAATAATATAATACATATATATATATATATATATATATATATATATATATATATATATATATAAAAGTACATATTTTTATTTTGAACACGTTGAACAAAAATATACCAAATCTCATAAATGAAGAATCAATTAAAGTTTCACAATCTTAAATGTCTATTCTTATTCATCTCCATGCACCCCGTTAGATACGACTTTATAACCATAATTTCCATTCACATTTATGTCTTTCACGCTTATAATATAATGATATATAAATGTTATATAAGGCTCATGTACCATCGCTCTTACATTACAATTTTACGAACACCAAACGTATAAAAATAAGACTTTATGGCTACAAAATCATATGTAGAAGTATATATATATATATAGCAAAATGAATATGTTCTAAAAAGAAAATTCGAGAAGAGTTTGATAATAATACAAATTTCTACCTGCAAATTTATGACAACAACGATTAAATTGACAAAGATTTAAATTTGTTGCAATATTTTAAAGTGAACGTAAGTTGAAATTACTAGATGAGCTTTCCATATGGTGGGATACTTATGGCATCGAGGTTCACATGTATATATTTATGGAATCGAGGTTCACATGTATATATTCCATCTAGAATAATGAGAGGGTACCACCTATATACTGCTCAAATAGAAATTTTATATTGCTGAAAAAATTGAAACATCACAATTATTTTTGTTAACCGAGATCACTTTATTCTTGTACGTTACGATATATTTATTTAATTATTTTGAAAATTATAAATAATATATCTAACTATTTAATGGTTATATCGATTTGGTTTCTTCTATATAGACCGATATGATTCATATATAATGTATCATTGGAGCTAAGACAAGTAAATCATTTGGTCATTTATGTTGTTATATAAGATTCCTCTATTTTACCAAGTTGCACACCTAATGATAAGTTGATAGTAACATCTCATTGATTTACTTGGTGTAATCTTATTGTTTGATTTATTATTGTACGACATTATTCTATATTTAATTTGGATATTTTAGTAATACCTAGAGGTTTTTAAAATATTTATTATTAGCAAGCAAGGAATGTAATCATGGTAAAATTTAGTTAGGGACACTGACTGACATGTCCCCACTATAAAGTATCAATTTGCAACAAATTAGATGTCATTTAACTACACTCTTATTAAATATTACGATTCTCAAATAAAAAGCGTTTATTTTTTGAAGTCTTCAAAGGTGAAAATTGGTGTGATTTATTCTCGGCTCAGGGTATTTGTAAAGTATTTTGGTAAGTTTGGGGTATTTTGTGTTTTATTATGAGGAGTAGTGAGATAATTAAGCAGCATGCTTGTATTAAATGTTGATCACCCTCATTAATGAGAGTGGTTGTGGTATTTATAATTTTAATTAATGACCCATGGGCTTACCATATCAAGTTGTGAAACCGGGTCAAGTTTAAGGACCCATTAGTTTTTAAGTAGATTAGCAAATAACTTAGTCAAAAAGTGTTTACATTTGTCCAGTTCAGATTTATAGTGGAGTGATCAGTAGCCCCTTTTTCTAAGCCTTTCAAAGTATCTTTGGAAGGTTTAAAAAATCTACCAAGTCAAAGTCACTATCAACTTCGTCTGATCTGCTTGCGTTGTCCGAACTGAGAAGCTTATTTCCAACACCAATTCAGTTCCCTCTAGACCCAGAGATCGTTAAGTATTTCCATTTGGTCAAGCTCTGTCCCAGCCACTTAAGCTCCAATTCCTGGTACACACTCCTTGCCTGTATCATGGCCTTCAGTCTGTCAAAGATCCCTCTTCCGATGGAGCAGTTTGCTGTTGTAGCAAGCTCATGCAAAAACCATCAGATTCCATTCCACTACAACATGAGGAATGACTTTAAGTTTGTTGACGACCTGCTAGAGTCCGAAAAACATTGAAGGTCACCGTTCCTATTTGTTAGTGGAACATGGGAAAATGGCAGGAAGATTAAAGCCAACACCAACCCTAGCTTGCTGACCAACAAGTGGAAAAACATTGGTAATTTTCTTCTTCTCTTACTCTACAAGTTTTTCTTCTTAAAATATATGCTTTCTTATTATAACTAGTTTGTTACTTCTATTTAGTTCTACCGAAGGAGTTCACCAGCCATTTGAAAGAAGGGCAAAAGACCTGTGCAAAACTCAATGCATGGGCTTCAGAACGCTGGGAGAATGCCTTCTACAATTGCTTTACATCGTGCAATTTCGTGAGGTCTCACATGTGGAACACCACAGGCCGAAGAGACCTTTCGTGGGAAGATCTAATCACCCCTCCTCCTCATGATGTGATTCTCAAAAGGAAAAAAGCCAAAGATGCCAAGCTTTTCTTACCTGCCACGGCTAAGGCTCCCAGCAAAATGAAGAACAAAAAGAAAAAGGTTATAACAGAGTTGGCTCAAACAGCTACAGAAGGGACTGGTTTGGGGAACTAGTGGGGCATTGATGTGGCTCTGCTTAAAGGAGTGGAAGTTAAAACAGTAAGGGAAGCTGGAGGGTCGAAGAACCCACCAAAGCCTCCTAAAAAGGATAAGAAGCGCATGACAAGCAGCGATGAGAAAACTGCCAAGAAAAAGAAGGTCACCTTAGGGGAAGAAATAATCCTTCGTCCTTCAGAAATCAACCACCACCAGCCCATGCCGATCCGACTATGCAAGAGGAGATTCCAACAGACCTTTAGTCCGGAGAGATAGATGGTGAAGGGAACGATGAAGTGGACCTCTGTGCCATTGAAAACATTTGTTTGTACTTTAATGATTTTGAGAAGGATGATTTTGCAGGTCCTTATCGTCCTTCCAGTTCCTCCGATATGGTGAACTACAACATGAAATCATTCTCCGTATCCGTAGAGCAGGATGTCTTAATCCACGCCCTCCTTAGTTATATCCGGCAAGTACTTGATCTGGAGAGGCAGGTGAAAAGTCAGAACAACCTTATCAACTCTCTTACTTCTGACAAACAATATCTGTTAAGCAGTCTCCTAAGTGCTCAACAAAGTACAAAGATACTGAAGAAGGAGAATGAGGATTTTCCAACGAAGTTAGAGGATTTGGCAACCAAGCTAGCCGCATCAGAAGTAGCCAAAACTAAGCTCCAAAGAGGTGCTTAATGGGATGATGGGATTAAGTCTCACACGGTGTTGTTATTCCATGAGACCTTTCTTAAGAGGACCCTCAGTCTCTTATGGAAGTATGTGGAGTACGAAGACATTCCATTTCATACACTGGCCGATAGGGACAAGCACAATTACTCTAGTGGATTTGACTCCACTGAGGACGAAGAAGGTATAGGTGAGAGTTCAAGTGTTGAACTCAAAATTCCTAAAAAATGTGACGGTAAAGGAACATCTGAATGGAGCAAGCCCTAAGGTTTTATCATGTATCATTTTTTATCTTTTTGAATTTCTTAGATGGCCAAGGCATATTTTGTATTACCATTTGTTTGGAGTCCGAATAAGTCCTTCGAACACCTAAAGTCCTTGGATGACCAAGGCATGTTTTGTTTTACTGTCCGGTTTAGGTCCGAACAAGTTTAATTTATTCAACCTCTCTTTTTTTTGTTTAATATTTTTTTAAATATTTTATGGCTAATATTTAAGTAGTCCATGGAATTTCAGAAGTATTGAACTAAGAGTGTTTAATATCTCCATTGACATGTATTTAATAGTCATGATCAACCACCAATTTTATTTGTTCAACTAAAGATCCAAGATATTAAATAATTGATTTATACTCGAATTGGATTTTAGTAAAATCACTCCAAATTTTTGAAGAAGGCCTTATATATTATTGAAAAAGAAACCGAACAACTCATTAAAACCTCCATGCGCCACCAGGGTAGGAAAGAGTATGCCCCATAATATTTATATTGGTATTTAACAAGTAAATATTTACACAAAACCTTTAATCTAAATATAACCTGAGCTGCTCAACATTCTATGGGTGCTTCAAAACTCTCCCTTCTTTGTCTTGAAGCCTATATGTCCCAGGCTTGAGATTTTCGCATACCTCATAGGGGCCTTCCCAGTTCGGAGCCAACTTACCGAACTGCTTCTCCTTGGTATGTAAGAAAACGTTTCTTAACACTTTATCTCTTGGTTGAATTTCTCTTCTTTTGACCTTGGAGGTAAATCTACTCCTCATCAAACCTTGGTAGTGAGATGTTCTTAAGTGTGATTTAACCCTTCTTCCTCTATTAAGTCCAACTGATTCCTAATTTATATCTCATTAGCTTATTCGGAATAGTTGTGGACCATGTATGATGGTAAGGTAGCTTCTATGGGTGTAATTGCATCCATCTCATACACCAAGGCAAAATGAGACTCTTGTGTAGCAGCCCGATGGGTAGTTCGGTAGACCCACAATACTTCCTGCAAATAGCTTGGCTACTTCCCTGCACCACCTTCTAAATTATTTTTTAATCCAGAAAAAATAGTCCTATTTGCAACTTCAACCTGGTCGTTTTCTTGTGGATGGAAAGGAAAAGAAAAACAATATCGAATACCTTTGGAAGCACATAAATTCTCCATATCTTTGTTATCAAACTGTGGCCCATTGTCTGTGGTAATCTTTTGGAGGACCCGAAATCTGCAGCATATATTGGATAAGATAAATTTAATGACAACCTTCGATGTGGTTCCTGCCAAGGGAGATGCCTCTATCCATTTTGGGAAGTAATCAATAGAAACTTTAATAGTTTTACACCCCCGAGTGCCATTGGTAGAGGTCCAACTAACTCCGTCCCCCATCTGGCGAAGGGTATTGGCTCAGAAATAGACTCCATAGGTACTTCTGGCACATGAATTTCATTCTCATACCTTTGACATAGATCACATTTCTTCACCATTTCTTTAGCATCTGCCATTATGGATGGCCAATATTATCCAGCTAATAAGACTCTCCGGGTTAACACCATGTACCCACAATGTGCTGAGTCCTCTCCATCGTGCAGCTTGGACAAAACAACTTGGGATTCTTCAAACCTCAAAAAATGTAGGAGAGGTCTACTAAAAGATTTCTTATAGAGAAGTCCCCTTATCACCAAAAAACAACGTGCCTTGTATTTAATCTTTTTTACCACAGCTTTGTCCAAAGGCAAAACCCCTTCGGATATATATTGAAAGAGGGTATATCTCCAGTCTTTAGGTTGAATCTTATGTATGCTTATACTTTCCCCATCTTCTTTGTTCTGACTCAGCTGTATGGAAGAGCATTCTTGTATGTGAATCCAAGGGTAGGACTTTGAATATGCTATAGTTGCTAAAGAGTCTGCTAGTGTATTCTCTGATCTGGGAATATGCTCATAACAAACATATTTGAAGTCTGTTGCCACTTCTTTCAAAATGAGTAAATACTTGATCAGTTGCTCCTTCTTGGCCTTAGATTGACCTTGGGCATGATGGATGAGCAGTTGAGAGTCACTCATCAACCGAACTCTCTTAACCCCACACATGAGAGCTAATTTAAGGCCAACTATATCTGCTTCATAGTCAGACTCATTGTTAGAGGCCCTGAACCCAAATCATATAGCTTGGTACATTTTATCAACATATGGAGAGGTTAAGCAAACTCCATCTCCACAACCCATTGTGTTTGATCCACCATCAGTTCGGATCACCCACTCTTTCTTGGTTTTAAGTTATGAAGTTTGTTTAGAGTTCCTGTCCGTATAGAATTCTACTAAAACATCAGCCACTGATTGGGCTTTAATAGCTATTTGGGGAGAAAAATCAATGTCGTAATCGCCCAATTCTACTGACCACTTGGTTATCCTTCTTGATATATCTTCCTTTTGAAAAATATTTTTAGTGGGAAAGATGTGCGGACAATAATGGAATGAGATTGAAAATATGGCCTTATCTTTCTTGCTGCAATCACTAAGGCTAGTGCCAACTTTTCCAGCTTTAAATACATCTTCTCAGCATCTAATAAACTTTTGCTGATGTAGTGTATCAGAAGAGGATAATTGTCCACTTCTCTTACCAGAACTGCACTTATAGCACATTCTGACACAACCAAGAGCGTTTCTCCTTGAACCTGTTTGAAGAGAGTATTTGGTGATGATAAGTGTTTCCTTATCTCAATGAAGGCCTGGTTGCACTATGGAGACCAATTGAAGTCTTTAGCATTCTTCAAGGTTTGAAAAAATAGAGCACATTTGTCCAAAAACCTTGAAATAAACCTGTTCAAGGCAGCCAATCTTCCGGTGAGCCTTTGGACCTCTTTAATATTTTGAGGAGGATCAATTTCCAATAGTGCACTAAGCTGATCCGGATTGGACTGAATACCTTTTTTCACTTATTATATAACCCAAAAACTTTCCAGATCGGACCCCAAACGCACATTTCTATGGATTTAACTTCAAATTAACAACTACTAAATTAGAAAATGTTTCTTGAAGATCAATTATGTGCAAATCCTCCTCTAGGATTTTAACCATCATATCATCTATGTATACTTCCATATTTCTGCCAATCTGATTAGCAAATGTTCTGTTCACCAACCTCTGATAAGTAGCCCCAACATTCTTTAACCCAAAGGGCACACGTTGTTGCAATGAAGACCTTTGTCTGTTATGAAGGTAGTGTAATCTTGATCCTTTGGATTCACCTGTATCTGGTTCTTATCGGAGAAAACATCCATGAAGGACATCAACTTGTTTCCAGATATAGAGTCTACCAATTGATCTATCCGGGGGGACAGGATATAGATCTTTTGAGCAATCCGTGTTAAGGTTAGTCAAAACAATGCACATGCGCCACTTCCCATTCTTTTTCTTGACTAACACCGGATTGTGAGTCCATAAAATATATTGGGATCCCTTTATGTGTCCCATCTTGGTAAGCCGATCAACCTCTTGAACTATCACAATTGTTTTTTTCTTAGAAAAATCTCTTTTTTTGTACAACAGGTGCAACATCACTCCAGATGGACCACTTGTATGACATAATGCTTGCGGGTACCCCGATTACATCACTATTGCACCAAGAAAATGCATTCTCATTGTTTAGCAAAAAACACAACAACTTATTTTTTAACTCTGGTGCCATCTTGGAACCAATCTTGATATTCTTACCCTATGCTAGGGAGTGAGTTTCAACTTATTCAATGAGTATTATAACACTGAGAGCCTCTCTGGGGTTATCAATCTTACTTTCCCCAACAGAAGGCTCTAGTAACTGTTAATCTTCATTAATCTAAACTGCCCCAGAGTCTTAGGAGCAAGAGCTGTTGCATAGCACTCTCTGGCTATCTTCTGAGTACTTCGGACAACACCTACTTGTCATTGAACTGCATATTTTAAACACTGATAGGCTGTCGAGGCCATAACATGCATTCTGGAAAGCCAAGACCTCCCAAAAATTGCGTTGTACGATGTGGGGCAGTCTACCATAACGAATAATACCCTCACCATTTTTTTTTAAAATCCCATTGCCCAACAACACTTCTTCTTGAAATTCTCCAATTACATCCGCAGAATAAACCAAGTTGAGAGGAAATTAGCATATTTCCCTTACACCTACTTTCCTTCTGAGTACTTCGGACAACACCTACTTTCCTTTTTTTTTCTTTTTGATCTGATTTGAGAGGAAATTAGCATATTTCCCTTACACCAGGTTGCTCAAGGTTGCTTCCTGCTTGTTTATAACATCGCGTTTGGACTCGAACTTGACTTGTTTACGAGTGAATAAACCAAGTTGTAAAAGGGATCGGTAGCCAAAGTAAAATATCAAGTGCCATGAAAATGCAAGAACCTGGAAATTAAGACAGACACTGTGCCGATACCAAATAATGTTTTCACTCATATTCAAACAATTCTTGCCCATCATAAACAAAAGTATGAAAAAAAATCACAATCGAAACAGACCCAGGTGCGATCATTGACGATGATGCTCTAAATTATATTGTCGTTTGGCAGTAGCCAGAGGAGAGGCCCAGAAATCGGAACCCATACAAGCATGAGAAGGGATTCAATTTCCCTTTTTTCTGTTATCAATTTTTAGTTCGATCTGGTTTGTCTTCTACGTCATGGCTGTTTATTTATTTTGATTAATGCTTTTGATCTGTATACAGTATACCAGCTAATAATTTTGCTAAACACATTCTTTCTTGGATTGGTAAAATCAATTCGGACAATTTCTATATGTCCGGCCAGAATTACATTCAGGGATAAAGCAGTAGATGATAGATGATAGGGAACACTGAATGATGTGTTACATTCAGGGATAAACAAAATTATATTTTATTTATTTATTTATTATTATTATTTTTAAATATCAAAAATGATTTATCTAATAGTTATAGTCTAGATAATTAGAATACATTTATATATGAGTTGAAAAATATGAACCACCTAACGCGAACGCCCACTTAGTCCCAACACCAAAACACCTAGTAATTTGATTTCATAAAAAAAAACATTTCTACTCAAGCCCCAGGTTAATCAGCCATTGGTTTGAACAATTTGGTATAGTGTCACAAATTAGTGCACTCTTTGATCTTAGTTACAAGAAGCAGACAGACAGTTCCGAC
This sequence comes from Limnanthes douglasii subsp. nivea, assembly GCA_036936605.1. Classification (NCBI taxonomy): domain Eukaryota; kingdom Viridiplantae; phylum Streptophyta; class Magnoliopsida; order Brassicales; family Limnanthaceae; genus Limnanthes; species Limnanthes douglasii. The sequence goes on from JAUPFV010000002.1 coordinate 206,845,347, forward strand.
ATGGTTCCTACAAAGTTCCTACAGAATTCCCGCACGGTTCCCGCACGGTTCCCGCAGAGTTCCCACAGTTCCCACGAAATTCCCAAAAAAAGCAGACAACTCAAAATCAATTCCCAGCTATTAAATGACGTTAGTGGAATAGTGGGAGTTATATTAAGAAGTCCGAAAGTCTCAAATTACTAAATGATGTTAGTGGGTAGTGAGAATCATATTTTCTCAAAGTACTGAACTCTTTTGTTTCATTTCTCAAAGTACTGAACTCTTTTGTTTCATTTCTTCAAGTAATAAAATCAAACTATCTATGTGTTCAAATTGTTTCATTTGTGTGTTCAATTTGTTTCATGGTATTAGAGCAAGGTCTCTGTATATCAAGTGTTTGATTTTATTACCTAGAGAAATCCTATCAATCATTATTACTCTTAAATTAATATGAATGGAAGTAATTTAGCTTCTCCTATGTCTACGGAGAAGCTTGTTTGAACCAATTACAAATATTGGCGGTTGTATATAGAGGCCTTCCTTCAAGGACAAGATTTATGGGATCTTGTTTTCGGTACCAAGATACTTCCTAGTGATACTCCGGAAAATGTTGAGTTAAGGAGGAAATGGAAAGTAAGGTGCGGAAAGGATTTATTCGCGGTGCGAACTTCGATCGGTAAGGAATTTATTGATCATGTTCGTGCATTGGATTCTCCAAAGAATATGTGGGATACTTTTGACAGGTTATTTATCCTAGTAAAATACTATTCGGCTTCAATACCTTGAGAATGATCTTGTTTTCTTAACCCAAGGTAATATGCCAATATCTGATTACTTTCTTAAGGTTAAGACTGTATGTTCGGAAATTTCAGGTTTGGATAGTGATGAACCTATCGGTGATGCAAGGCTAAGATGTTATTTGATTCATGGGTTAAGATCTGACTTTATGTCGTTTATATCATCAATATAATGATGGGTTAACCAACCATCAATTGTTGAGTTAGAGAACCTAGTCTCCAACCAGGAAGAATTGGTTAAACAAATGTTTGGTAACTATTCAGCTGATGTTGAAGAAACACTGTTTACTAAAGACAGGTCAAGATGGAAAAACACACAAAGTCACTTTCAAAATGGTTGTAAGCAAAAAAACATTGAGGGGGAGTCAGTAAAGCACTTTAAACAGATATGTTTTAGATGCGGAAGGACTTGACACATGAAGTCGGATTATCGTGCAAAGCTTATTTGCAAGAAGTGTGGCAAACCAGGCCACATTAAACCAAACTGTTATTCAAAAATCGTTAAGTCAGATGCAAATGTTGCATATGATGTTGAAGATAGAAATGAGCTACAATAGGAAAAGAACTTGGAGGTTAATACTGGTTGTATTGACTACAAGAACGAGTGGATCGTTGATTCGGGTTGCTCACATCATGCTACCAATAATGCTTCTATACTCTCTGATATTCGTCCTCATTTGAGAAAACGAGTAATTGTGACACCAGGCAACTCATTATATCCAGTAGTGAAAAAAGATGATTTCAGTGTGAAGGCTGCAAATACAGAAGACGAAAGTCTTACACTTGAAAACATATACCAAGTACCGGGTTTAAAGAAGAATCTTGCTTCTGTCACTCAAATCACTAATTCCGGTAAGTATGTTTTATTCAGACCAAATGATGTTCAGATTCTTGATGATTATAAAAATGTTGATGCTAATGTCTTATTCACTGGAAGAAAGGCAAACTCTTTATATTTTTTATCTATAAGTATGGCGTATGTAGAAAAGACAAGTAAAAATACAACAACTTCACTTTGGCATGCTCAACTCAGACATGTTGGTAATTTACTGTTGCAGCAAATATCAACTAATAGATTACTTGAAGGAGTTCCCTTCTTCAAAACAACACATCAGGATGTCATTTGTGCTGGCTGTCAATATGGTAAGTCACATCGACTCCCTTTTCAGAAATCCTTGAACCGTGCATCGTCGATGTTTGAACTTGTACATTCTGATCTCATGGGTCCTACAAGAACACCAAGCTTTAGTGTTTTCCGCTATATGATTGTTATCGTTGACGATTTCTTTCGCTATAGTTGGGTGTATCTCTTGAAAAACAAAGGCGAAGCTTTCACACACTTTGTTAAAAAAAAGAAATGGTACTGAAACAATTCATGTATATTTTAAAGTGTTTGAGAACTGATAATAGGGGTGAATTCCAGTCACAAGAATTTTCGAAATTCTACCGCAAACATGGTAGTCATAGAAAAATAACATGCCCGGATACCCCACAACAGAATGGAGTGGCCAAGCGTAAGTTATCACATCTTACAACAATGACTTTATCTTGGATGCACGATAAGAACCTTCCTAGATAGGTATGGGCAGCAGCTATACAATGTGCATGTCATGTGATAAACCGATATCCTCATTGGCCATGAAATGATGAAGATGTATGAATCCTATCGCTAAGAAGATTGCGACTTCTCGTGATGTTGTCTTCGACGAGGTCTTTAATTTTTACCCAACTGTTGGTCCGGAAGAAACCTATGTATTTATACATTTGTTGAAACTTATATTGAGTCAATATTTGCTCAAGAAGATGTTAGTAAGAGGGGGAGTCTTTTTGGTCATAATAATTCACCATAAGGAGAAATCGCACTCCAAAGAACTACAAGACCTAGGAAGCTACCTATTTATTTAAAGGATTATGAATTTCAAGCCAACCAATGTACTATCACTTCTAATTTTATGTTAGAAGATGCACTTGATAATGAGCCTTCATCCTATATTGAAGATCAAGGGAGGTAAGAATGGGAGTATGCAATGAAAGATGAAATTTCAGCCTTGGACATAAACTCTACTTGGGTTCTTGTACTGAAACCGAAAGATGTTGAACTTGTTACATGTAATGGGTTTAAAAGTTAAAGAAGGCAGCAGATGGAAGCGTTTCTAGACACAAAGCTCGTCTAGTTGCTCATGGTTTCTCTCAACAGCATGGTTTTGATTATTAAGAAACCTTCAATCCAGTTGCAAAGATGGTAACAATTCGTACCATTATTTATTTGGCCGCAAACAAAGATTGGACTCTTTGGCAGATAGTTATTTTCTGTCACAAAGAAGTTATGCTACTAAATTTTAGCACGATTTGGTATGGAAAATGCAAACTATACAACCACTCCAATGGATCCAGGTCTAAACTTACACAAGAATGAAGGTGATTTATTAGATGACGCGACTGAGTATCGCAAACTTATGGGTTGTCTTTTATACTTAACAGTAACTCGTCCGGACATTACTTTTTCTGTTGGAATAATATCTCAATTTATGAATCAACCATGTGTTGGTCATATGAGTGCTGCAAAACGAATTCTTCGATATGTGAAAAGAACTTTAGAGTATGAGCTGATGTATCAAAGGAATACAAACTTCCGCTTACGTGGGTTTGTTGATGCTGATTGGGCAGGCAATGTGAATGATAGACGGTCCACTTCAGGCTACTGCTTCAATACTGGTTCAACAACTATCTCTTGGTGCAGCAAGAAGCAAGACATAGTTGCATTACCAACTGCTGAAGCTGAATATGTTGCAGCCACATTAGCTTCCCAGGAGTGTATTTGGCTTACACGACTTCTTGGAGATGTGAATCAGGTGCTACACCTTCCGATCTATTTTTTATGACAACAAAAGTTCCATTCAACTTGCTGGAAATCCTGTGCTTCATGCTTGCATAAAACAAATTGATACTCGCCATCACTTTATCCGAGAGAAGGTACTGAATCAAGAAATTGAGCTGAAATCTATACAGACAAATGAGAAGGTTGCTGATGGCCTTACTAAGGTTCTTCCCAAATTGAAGTTCGAAGCATTCAGAGGATTTCTCGGTCTAGCTGATCGAAATAATGCACTAAGGGAGAGTGTCACAAATTAGTGCATTTTTTTTAACTTAGTTACAAGAAGCTGACAGACAGTACCAGCCTGGTTCCCATGAAGTCCCCTCACGGTTTCACAGAGTTCCCGCACAATTCCCATAATTCTCGCAAAATTCCGAAAAGAAGCAGACAACTCCTAATCAACTCCCAACTATTAAATGACGTTAGTGGAGTAGTGAGAGTTATATTAAGAAGTCTGAAAATCTCAAATTACTAAGTGATGTTAGTGAGTAGTGAGAATCATATTTTTTATAAATACTGAACTCTTTTGTTTCATTTCTTCAAGTAATAAAATCAAACTATCCGTCTGTTCAAATTATTTCATCTGTCTTGTTCAATTTGTTACACAAAGCTCAAACCTAAAGCTAATTTGTAAAACTCTATGCTTCAAAATATATAGGCTAAAATTCCGTTATCTTTTCATAACCTCAAAAATTAGTTTTTCCATATTGATTGTTTCTCCGACGTAAAACTTGTTGTTAGTAAAAGAAACTATTGAATATATCCTAAATATATATTTTCTTAATATCTTCAATATAACAAAGTTGAACACACTAATTTTTGAAACTATCCTAAATATTTATTTTCAAAATATCTTGAATATAACAAAGTTGAACACTAATTTTTTGAAAATCAATATTCGGTTTTTGAAAAGAAAAAACTAGTTAGTTTTATTTGATGAAAAATAAAAACCTCAATTAGAAGATGTAACCATTGTACTATAACTCCAATTTAGAAAATCTCTTTAGTGACAAAAAAACAAAATTTTGTTCGATGTAGACGATTTCTGCTCGAACTCTAGAGACCGTCAGTGCATGGATATAAGAGACCGTCAGGGAATATTTTTTGTTTGTTTAAGTTTATTTTTTTTAATATGGATCGGTTTTAATTTTATTTTATGTAATTCAAAATTGTATGAAGGAAATGATACCATTCGAATGACACGTGATTGTGGTGTTGATTATAATAATTTATTTAACAAAGAAAGGTACTCTATGGAAGACACGTTGTGTGAGTGAGTTACACAAATCAGAAACAATAACAGTCATTATTATTATTATATTAAGGCGTAGCGATGACGCGCAAAGTAGAGAGACTCCTAGAATAAACTTTGAATGCGAGATATCCGGATCGTATGAGAGGTTGGTGAACCCAAAAGAATTAAAAGAAATTCGACCAAAACAAAGAAATGAAACTTTCTTTTCATGTTTAAGGGAAATATGATGAATCCTGATACATGAACTTTAGAGGTCAAACATGGGCTTCACAACCATGTTACCGCGGAACACTTAGGTTGTCTTTCGTACTCGGGACGCTTTAAAACTCAAAGAGTTGACATTTGTACATTGTTACTCGTTCTGGAGAAATTTTTAGGGGAGTGAAAACCGTTTAACCCTAAGAATACGCTGTCTATGCACACTATAAACAACACACGACAAAACAAAAAAAGTTGGAGAAATATGGTCGATCAGAATTGCAATACTTGTTAGACGAACTGAAAATGTTAAATTATTTTGAATGGCATAGATCGAGCGTAAAAAGCGATGTCAATATTGATATTTTTTTTGCACATACTGTTAGTGTTATTGTTATGTACTTTTTGATATGTGCTACTAATGGATAAAACCTAAAATGTAATACGGCTATCGACTTCGTTGTTTGAGATCGTTGGAGAAAATTCTACGAGTTGAATTTCTATATCCAATTTGTGTTTATTTCCGGGAAGAAAGTAAAGAATTATAAGTGGGTATCGTATTATTTACAAGCATTGATGGTTTCTAGCGGAATTGAAGGATCTTTTATAGTTTTGATGGATAGAGACTTAACATTGATGAATGTTTTCTTGAACAAGTATTCCTATATACAAAACATATGCTATATCAATGTCGTGTTAATAATGATAGCTTCCAATATTCTCGAGAGTGAAAAGTCTGTAATTGGTCTAGAAGTATTCTTATAGAGAGTAAACAAATTTCTTGAGAGAGAAGGTGTAAAGAATATTGTAGAGAGAGAAAGTGTCAAGAGTCAAAGTAAAAAAAAACTTTATACCATGTAAAAACTTGAAAGAACTCGATTTGTGAAACATGCCTATCACTTGAATTGTGAAACTAAAAAAAACATAAACATATTTTCCTTTGTGATATATACAAACTACGTTTCGCAAATAACATTTTCTTCTATGTCATTTTCATGGAGACAAACATTACAAAGCTTTTCATTTTCTATGGTTTGCTTACAACAAGATTCAATGGCCAAAATCGATTCGAATATAGATCTAAAAATAATTTTTGATACCAAACAATGGTGACAAACCACCGAAATACATACCCAAATTTGATTGAAACTCTTATCAAATTATATGTTATAAAGTTAAAAGATGGTAAAAGATGGATTTGTCGAATAAAACATGTCTTTAATGATGATTATATTCACTAAATATGTAATATGCTAGGTTTTGCAGCCCATATACTATATATTTTGAATATTATTAAAGTAAGGTTTCAAATATGCTTTATATATAGTTTCACAAATATTTTCATAGACTATGGTATTACTAGGCTCGGTTGCAAAAAGATAAGGACAAACATATAAAGCTATTACCTCATCAAATATTTCCTATACCGCAAGAAAAAAAAATAAGTTGATCAGAAAAAAAACATTAGATAAATGGGTCAAATGATAAACTATAACTCGTGAGAGCTATGACAACATAGTGAACTATATTTGTTAAATATATGACGAAATATGTATCAGTTTGCAAGTATGTACACGTCTAGGTTCGATAGATTTTGTATCTTACGTTTTCTAACCTATATACGTTTAACACATTATTAATGTAAGGTTTCATATAAGTTTAAACCGAGGTTCCACAAATGTTTTTATAGAGTATAATATTACTAGATCAGGTTACAAAATGATATGAACAAACATTTAAAGTTAATATTTCAGCAAATGTTTCATAATAATAAAAATATATATAAAAAACAAATAGACCAAAGGTTTCGAAAAATAATTCGCAATAGATTTGAGAGAATATTAAACTCTATTTCCCAACTATGTCGCAAAATACATTTGAGACTCACAAAGCTAATTTGTTAATATATTATATAAACTTCAATAGGAATGAGGTGATTTGTTAATCGAATTCGCCATAATCTGGTGAAATATGTTGAAATACATCCATACATTTATTTAGATTCGGCTTTAAAGAACCTTTAAACGTAGTATACATTTGTTATGGAATGGTATATATTCAAATAGATTATGTTTCACAAATCACGTGTTAACTAGCTTTTTTTATTCAAGTAAGACATCAAGTTTTACACCTGTAATATTTATATTTCACAAACAACTTTATACCATGTAAAAACTTGAAAAAGTGACTTGTGAAACATACATATCACTTGAATTGTGAAACTCTTAAAAACTTAACCATATTTTCCTTTATGACGTATATACTACGTTTTGCAAATAACATTTTCTTCTATGTCATTTACTGGCGACAAACATTACGAAGCTTTGTATCTTTTTGGGTTGCTTAAAATATGGTACGATGGCCAAAATCTATCAGAATATAGGTCTAAAAACCATATTTGATACCAAACAACGATAATTAACCTGACAAACAACCGAAATACAAACCCAAATTTTATTGCAGATTTTCTAAAAAAATATATGTGCTACAAAGAGAGAAAATGAAGAGAATCAAAATAAGTCACTTCCAAACTAATCATTGGATATGGATTTGTCGAAGAAAAAAAATCTTTAATGTTGAATTGAGTTTTTTTAGTGAAAAGTTAAGGAAAGTGTGTTTTATTGGGAGTAGGAAGCAGGATTGTAGTAACTATGCTTAATAATTTAATTTATATGTTGACTTTGTTTCAATACTATTTTTGTCCAAAATGGTTACTGTGTTTAGTAATTTTTTAAGTTTTTAGTAGTATCACGTAAAAATACATTTTTATAGTCGTGCCTTAACATTTTTTTGAATGCTACGGTAAAATAAAACATGTATTTAAACTTTTACCTCAAAAATCTTTATTATTTAAAAACGTAGGTATAATTAAAACTTATATTTTTCATAGTATAAAAATTAAGAATTCTAGTTTAGCATTTTGTAGAGTTTTGAGTTAATTAAACTTCAAACTATATTGAAAAAACATTCACGGATTTCGTGCAATATAACATTAAACCATGTGAATGATTTTTTAAAGAAGCAAATATTTTGTGATATATGTGTGTATCAGTTGAAAGCCTTTCACAAATTACTAATTATTAAACTATTATTAAAATACTTTTAGATAATTACAAACTCTCCATATTGGTTGGATTTGATTAATCTATATGTGTACGTGTTAGTCAAATAATATAAAACTGAACGCGTGTCCATAAACGCATATGAACTTATTATCGACAATCCTTAGAAAACATTTTCCATCATGTCTCGTTCAAAACTTACAAAACTATATGAGGTAATAAAAGAATATAAATTGTAAGATTACATATTAAAAAAGATCTATAAAAGTGAAAAATACTATTATTTATTTTTTCTATAAAAATATTGAATCCTTTGAATAATTCGTGTGCGAGTTGTAAAAATATATCAACCGTAGAATATCATAATACCGATCATGGTTGAACAGGTTGAACAAAAATATACCAAATCTCATAAACGAAGAATCAATTAAAGTTTCTGAATCTTAAATGTCTATTCTTATTCATCTCCATGCACACAGTTAAATACGACTTTATAACCATAATTTCCATTCACATTTATGTCTTTCACGCTTGTAATATAACGATATATAAATGTTATATAAGGCTCATATACCATCGCTCCTACATTACAATTTTACGAACACTAAACATATTAAAGTAAGACTTTACGGCTACACAGCCATATATATATATATATATATATATATATATATATATATATATATATATATATATATATATATATATATATATATATAAAAGTATATAATCAAAATGAATGTATTCTATAAATAAAATTCAAGAAGAGTTTAATATACCTGCAAATTTATGACATCGACGATTAAATTGACAAAAATCTAAATTTGTTGCAATATTTTAAAGTGAATGTAAGTTGAAATTACTAGATGAGCTTTCCATCTGGTGGGATACTTATGACATCGAGGTTCACATGTATATATTTATTGAATCGAGGTTCACATGTATATTTTTATCTAGAATAATAAGAGGGTACCACCTATATACTACTCAAATAATTCAAGAAGTGAAACAAAACATTCATCATTTTAAATAATTCTATTTCATATATAGACATAATATCTGCTAGGTGGTGGATTATAATGTTTTTATATAGCGGTGTAACAGCACGTGGTAAGCCTTTTACTTATAAAAGAGTATGTGTTCTTACAAAAATAGAGGATAGCATGCGTAGACTGGTTTACTATGTTTGTAAGATTTTAGACGTGAACCTATAAAAGGATGTAATTGTTGGTAATTGCACCAAAACAATTATGTTCATATTTTTAAAAGACATGTTGTTGTGGTGGGAGTATCATTTATTAGAAATAGTATTTCAAAAGTCGAATTCCTAAAAAGATGAACTATATGGTGGATTGATATGGACGAATATAACTATATCATCCGCCATAAATAGTTATTAAAAGACAAATGTATGCTGATTTTTCAGCAAATCCCAACTTGAAAGTCTTAATACAGTTGTAAAAAATAGGAAAAATAAAGTCATGAAATGAAGGCTATGGGTGCAAAAGTGGATTGATCTACTGTTTCATTCCCTTTGTCTGATAGGGGCCTTGAGATTCTAGACCTAAAAACTTGGAATTGGGCGGACATCCTTCAATGCTTGTGGTCCATTGCTAGAAAAAAGCGACAATTTTGTCAGGTGTGACTGAATTATCTATGAGAAGATTAAAGAAAATAATATATGGTATTTAAAGATTAACTATTCTCCCTTCTGGACTTGAAGAAAGTTTTTAAGTCCTAGGCCTTTGCCAAGTAATTTGTACAAGATGGCGATAAGTAATGGAGAAAACACCTTATTTTGGTACGACCATTGACTCATCGCTACCTATCTAGTTACCCATTACGAAATTAGTATCGTCTATGACTCTAGATTCGGAAAGAACCTCAAAGTTTCAGACATGATCCGTAATGGGATCTGGAACTAGCCAACTCATATTAGATCTGCTAGTGCTAGAAATCACAACTACTTTTGGGAGATCAACAATCTCATCATCTCCCTTCTCTCTCTCGAACATCCTTTACAACGATGTCCACTACTGGATTGCTAAGAGGGAAATGACTAAGTTCACTGTTAATGACACTTACAATGTTCTTCTTACGCCCACTCCTTGTGTCAAGTTCACAGGATTAGTTTGACATAAACTTAAAATTCTCCGCCACTCCTTCATCTTCTGACTCTGAAATTATCAATCATAATATCTTTGATTGTTGCTATATTCAGAGCATTTGGGACTTTGCCAGTTCTAAGCTTGGGTTCTAAAAAAATCAACTAATTGGACTTTTTGAATTAGTGAGGCATCCAACTGGCCTTCGTCTCGTATATGCTACTCATGGTGTTCTTGTTTTGGCGCAGTTATATACCACGCATGGCGAGAGAAAAATACTAGAATTTTTTGTTCTTTCTCTCTTATATTTTTCTCTCTGGTTTTACACCATTTTTCGTTTCTTTTTCTCTTGTATTTTTTGTTCATTCACTCTGTAACCATTATATCTTTCTAACTTACGTTTGTTATCTGCGTTGTTTGTAGCCACACCTCATCTCCAGCTTTGCTGCAGTTGTGGGTCGCAATGTATGCTGACTGACATGATTTCATTACGTTCCTTTGCTTGTCTAGATAACTATTGATATTTTTTTCTCTTTTTATTTTTATTCCAAATACTGAATTAAATAAAACTTTTATTGTAATCTCATCTTTTTTAAAGTATTATACCGGTCGTCAAAATATGTTCCATACGTTTGCATGGAGCACTTTTTATTTACTTAATACATTCTTTAACAAAAAATATAAAACTAAAAACTAAAATAAAAAATATGACCAAACTAAAAAATCTACTATGCTAGAGTATCCACTGCTATAGACGTATATATAATAATAATAATAATAATAATAAACAAACCAACGAACGATTGAATAACTACAATTAACACATTACAATGCAAGACACTAGTGATTTGAATGCGTCTGTTAATTTCAGCAACGCAAAATTGATAAAATATATAAAGAATTATATTTAGTTATAAATCACATTCAGTGGTATACAAAATAATATTAAAGAATATCATTCGTTTGTGAAGCAATACAATCAGCATATCGGCCTAATAGTGTACGAAAAATTACATATACAATAGAATCTTGGCGTATATATGTTGATTAATATAAACTACACTGAAAATTATCCATTAAACATTATACAAGAAGAAGAGTATAGTTTGCATAATGAAAAACACATTCCGGTACTAAAAGAGGAAGTAAATAGGAAAACGTATTCAATTACATATTTAAAGGAAGAAAAAACTAGAAAATGATATACAAATTTAAATTTTATAGGATGCGAATATTTAAATATATAAATTCGTTCATGTTACACTATTATTTTCAAACTTTAACATAAAATCACGATTTGTTTTTATCAAAAATATATAGAACATGTTAAACAAATATATTTTCATTTGCAAATAAATTGATTCAAATTTGGAAATTTATACTACATAAAACATATATTATAATATCTTTAATATTATCCGTGTTTTATTTATAGTATTTTTTTAAGTAAGTAAATTAAATTGATTTTAGGATAATAATTTTTTAGCGAGAATATGAATCTTAATAGCTTTACATAATATTACAAACTATTTTTATGTTAACGTGCTTGTCCAGATATTAATGTTCTAGTAATATTTTTTTATTTAACTAAACCTCTATTTTTCTATAAACATAAAATTTACTCTTACACAATCCAAATATATTTTTAAATTTAAAAAAATTAATTTTTAAAACGTATAACAATTAAATAAAACTTACCTAGAGGAATAATAACTTAATGGAATGGGAAATAATATATGAACACCGCAAAATATCGTCAAAACTACTAACAATGTATATTAATATTGTGTTTGAGCTTTAGATTCATTAAACGTCAAAACTCCGATTTTCAAAAACCTTCGAAAAACACAAAATCACAAGTTAAATTATGAGCCAAGCACTCACAATTAGGTGTTTAAAATAAACAACTAATTTTGAGGGCTTGTCTCAAAATTACGTGTTATTTGTTTTAGCAAAAAATATAACGTTTCGAGACTAACTCACAGAGTTAGGTGCTACGTTTTTTGAACAAAAAAACATAGAATTCCGAGCTAGATCATCGAAATTAGGAATTATTTAAAAAAAATACAATATGGGCTATGGTCTGCGAATTATGTGTCATTTGAAAAACACAATGCAGTTGATTACGTTGCCTGTATTTTTGTGCATGTGGTGTAATCTCAGAAAAGTATTGGATTACACTACGTGTATTTTCGTTTAAACTTCAACCCAACAACATATATATCATTAACATTAACAATGTATGTAATCAACAACATTATATGAATAATCACCAACAACATATAAATCGATTTTAAAATCATAAATTTAAAGTTAACAACAACAACTCGTAAGTTTAGATTCGCGATAGAGAAAAAAAAAAGATAAATAAGTTTGACTAATGATACAATTTTACCTGAGAAAGCACAATTATGTAGTTCTGTTGAGATGAGAGAGTAACGACATTGAGAAGGGAAACAAGATTTTTTTTAATTGATGATACATTTTTGTTTGAGAGAAAGAAAAATAGAAAAATATAGAGGCATATCGAGTATTGAGAGCCACAATAGAGTTTTGGTCTAAGGTAATTGAATATATTAGATTAAAGAACTTATATTTACATAAGGGTAAAGACAAATTTTCTTTAATAGAATCATAAAAAATAGCCTTAGTGTTTTTTTCGAGAAACATAAATAATGCACGATTAAACACCGAAACGATCAAAAAACTACAACATTAAGTTGTAAAGATAAAAAAATGTAAACAATCTCAAGCTAAGATCAATACTTTTTTAACATGAACCTCCATTTACAAAGCCTTTTGGTCAGAAAGATTACTTGTATAAACATTATGATTGTCTGAGATTTATGGTTTTACATTGTTGCCTATTTTGCATTTAAAATTGGCCTCATTGAGTTATAATTTTCATCTTGCTTTCATCATTGACATCCTTGAGGTAGATGTTCCATGTTATACCAATAATCCCGTGCTTGAGTAAAACGTGTTCAACCATTAAGTTACATGCCTATGCCTGCAAATTTGAAAATAAAACTAACTTGGGTTGAAGGTCAAGATTTAACTTTCCATTCGAAGATTAGTAGTATTCACTGAGAAATTAATCAGATAAGTCTCATCACTATTCTAATTCATTTTGCTAGTCTCAGCTAACCCATATTCAAGCTCTCCAGTAATAGAATAGCCTTAATCGGGGTTGATGACTCACTTATTAAGAATTCACAATTGGATTTGGTCTTAATGACCCATTTAGAGACCCAGTCAACAACAAAATTTGGTTCTATATGAATATGTTTTTATAAAAATTTGAGGTTTAATTAATTTTCTGCATCAAGTTATGGTTGAATTGAGGTACCAATGAGCATAACCAGAGCTTAACATTTCTATTAACAACATAAAGTCCATTACTATGTCTATCTGGTTCAAGTTATCAAAATTACATAAAACCAGCCCAATTAGTAATACCTTAGATTATGCTATTAATGATGTATATTTTCCATATAGATTTTCTACTCACTATATTAGGTCTCCTTGATGATTTCTTAGAATAATACCCCTACTATATATGTGAAAACAAAAGAAATTCAAATGTCACAAGGTAACTGAACTAAGAATATATTTAATATTTAATTGATAATAATAATAATATTATTTCAGTATACAAGGTTTCATTAGTTTTTGTTAAAAGATCAATCGTCCGAAAACAAACAAACTTCATGTTCGATGGAAATAACAAAAATAAAACAAAACTTAAAGAAAACAAAAACACACAAGACAATATTTAACGTAGTTCGCATTATAGATGTAATCCTACATCTACGGGCGATATACACTCTCATTTATTAAAGAAGGAGCTTACAGAAAGACTCTTTAAACACAAAGGGCTTAATCACTCTCTTTTAGGAAATTCTCAATATTTACAAAGATAATGTTAGTGACCTAACTTTTTAATAAATTTTTATCTGTGACATAACTTCTCTCTTTAAAATACCATAGTTTTTTTTGCACAAGAAAGAATATATACTTGTTCCACTAGACAATATTATAAAATAGAAAACCTCATAGATATGAAATATAAATTAGTTAAAAACCAATTAATAGAAAAACCAATTAATAAGAAACCCAATTAAATATGAAGCCCCATTAAATAGGAAAATTCAACAAAGAGAAGAAGTTCACTTCAATCAAGAACTTAAAGCCAACATTTGGGCTCATGTAAAATTTGACACACAGTGTGAGATCAAAGAAACAAAACCATACATTCGCCTCAGTCTCTACACATACGGCTTAGGTTTTGGGCCTAGTAGAAAGCAACAAGCATATCTTCGGCCAAACTCGCCTTTAGATTCTGGTAAACGTCTTTGCACTTGAGTCTTTTCCATAAATCTTGTCATGAGAGAATCCAACGGTTCCTACCTATACATATTTTCGGCTAATCTATCCTTTGTCCATATATTCCTTTTGGCAGTCGAACTTACCTCTAATAATAATACGATAAATTGGTCAATTATTTATCCGTTAAGCGTGTACTTATGCAGTAAGAAGAAGTAAGGCAGGGCTATACTTGGTCAGTTGGAAAACAAACTAGAAAAGAAATATTTAGGAGTATGTAGCCAAACCAAAGATTATGTTAGCTAACAAGTGGTTATAGGACCTTCTGTGATCCTGGTGCACTGCGGCTACCAGCCCGATAGCCGAAGCTCCTTTACCTGTGGTGTACACAGCTCTCTGACCCGTCCTTTCAGCATAATTGAAACAAAATATTTGACAATTTAATGCACAATTTCTATCATACTAGTAAGAATATAGGTAACCGATCTCCACACTGGTATGATATTGTCTACTTTGGCACCCGAAGGCCCGCACGACTTTGCTTTTGGTCCACTTCCAAAAGGCCTCATTCTAGTTGAGATATGTTCTTACTTATATACCACTGATCCTTACCATATTTAACCGATGTGGGATGTGGGACTTTACTCGCCACCCTAACAAATCCTCCTTTGGAACAAAGTAACACTTTAGTCTCCTCTCAATTGACTTCCATCCGCCCACTCTTATCAGGTTGGGGCTACCTGAACCATAGAGGCACTACGGATGTTAAATAATACAAAATCATTTGTTCAAAATATTCTCTAATTATTTAAAAATATTTTCTAATTGTTTCTCCAAATATTATATTAAAAATGCAATTGTTTTCAAAATCCGTTGTTATTCGGAGATATTCCCCAAATTAATTTTTATTTTTTATTTTTTTGTTTCAATTTTAACTAATATTCTCACAAATCAAAAGATTTTATGTTAGAATTAGTAATTCTAACATTATTAAGTTAGGGTACTTTATATCATAACTTGACCAATATTTAATTTTTTGTATGTTGAATAATAGTTGGAGTATTTTAATAATAATAGTAATTCATATAATATTTGAAAATCTTCAACGTATAAATATTTTTTAGGTTTTGCCCTTTCATTATGTTTGTAAGCTTAAACTCATACAATACTTAATTTAAGAGGATATCCAATCTTTCTTTTTAGTTATTGGACAAGCCTCACGATTTCGTCATGTTTCACCATTTTCTATACCATTATTTGTACTTTTCGAAACATTTTTCTTTTATCGTGTTTTTGTATTGCATTCTCAGCTGTTTTCATCAATATGATTTTTAACTTAATTATAAGGTTTCAGTCTCAATTATATTTTTGTTGCATCTCTATGTTATTCTATACTTGATTAACTAAGTAGTTGAAATAGGTTTAGTTGTATCGGTGCTAAAGCGGAGAATATCATTCTAGTGTTGAAATTAGGTTGTTCTTACTTATATATGAAGATGGAATATGCGGTACCCATATTCCCAAAAAATGGTATCAGAGCACCAGGCCTACACGGAACGCGATATGGTGGGTGTGATGTGGGTGAAATTCTCAGGATGCCGAACATCTTGATCAAGGAGCGACGCAGTGTCATCTATAGATGGAGCATCAGATGGCTCATCAAGCAGGTGGCTTGATCAAGGAGCGACACAGTGTCATCTAAAGATGGAGTGCCTGATAGCTCATCAAGCAGGTGGCTTTATCAAGGAGCGACACAATATCATCTGATAGTGAGCAGATAGATCCGCCATAAAGCTCTAGAGTTCAGGCTTCTCTCCACCTGACTAGAGTAGGCAGATGAAAGTCAATTGAGAGGAGGCTAGAGTGGTACTTTGTTCGAGAGGAGGATTGTTAGGTGCGACCAAAGTCCCACATCCCACATCGGTCAAACATGGGAAAAAATTTAGTATATAAGTTAAGAATACATCTCCATTAGTGTGAGGCCTTTTGGAAGTGGACCAAAAACAAAGCCGTGTGGATCTTAGGGTGCTAAAGCGGGACAATATTTTACTAGTGTTGAGATCGAGTTGTTCTTACTTATATAAGGAGGTAGAATATCAAAAAACTTACGAAAAACCATAAAAAAAACTTACGAAAAACCATCAGCACCGACACAACTTTAACCTATCTCAACTACTTAATTAATCAAGTATAGAACAACATAGAGACGCAACAGAAATATAATTGAGACTGAAACCTTAGAATTAAGTTAAAAATCACACCGATAAAAACAGCTGAGAATGCAGTACAAAAACACAATAAAATAAAAATGTTTCGAAAAGTACGAATAATGGTATAGAAAATGGTGAAAACATAGCAGAATGGTGAGGCTTGTATGAGTTTAAGCTTACAAACATAATGAAAGGGCAACACCTAAAAAATATTTATAGGTTGAAGATTTTCAAATCTTATGTGAATTACTATTACTATTAAAATACTCTAACTATTATTCAACATACAAAAAACGAAATATTGGTCAAGTTAATATATAAAATGCCCTAATTTGATAATGTTAGAATTCCTAATTCTAACATAAAATCTTTTGATTTGTGAGAATATTAGTTAAAATTGAAACAAAAAGATAAACAATTAAAAACATTTTGGGGAATATCTCCGAATAACAATAGATTTTGAAAATAACTGCATTTTTTAATAGAATATTTGGAGAAAAAATTGGAAAATATTTTAAAATATATTAGAGAATATTTCGAACAAATGATGTGAAAAAATAAGACAAAAAACTTACGACCTAGTTAAATATTAAAACATATTTACCATTATTTTTATGTTATTGAAATATGATATATATATATATATATATCGTCTAATCAGATTGGTGAAAGACTAAAATAATAATAAAACAAACACAAATTGTTAACGAAGTTCACCAAATTATACTTGTATCCACACACCTTATGAAGATCGATTTTATTAGAAATGACTTTGTCATTCTGTATTTGTGATACACTCACAAAATGTAGCTATGTGTTTTATATAGATGCTACATGGGTTATTAACTCTGTTTACAACGCCATTGATGAGTCAGTGAATGACTTTACTGATATCTCATAATTCAAAAATTCTTCACGCCTATCGGGTAACAATCTCTCATTTGAAGACTGGTTTCAATCTATCTTCACACTATGATCTATGCAGTATATATTTTTGGTCTTGTTACTATTGGAGACCAACTAAAGTTGAACACAACTTCAGTTTTTCATTAACTATTGTCTTTGTCAAAATATCAGTTGGGTTCTTACTTCCTTAGATATTTTTACATTACTATCACCTCGTCTTTGAAAAATTATATGATAAAATGATCACGACGACCAATATGCTTACTTATTAAATGAAATTTTTAATTCTTCGCATTGTGAATTGCACTTTCACTATCATTATACATAATGTTCTTTTTCTGTTTGAATCTCATCTCATTTAACAGACCTTGAAGCCATATCATCTCTTGACTGGCTTTGGTCACTACTACATACTCATGGTATGTAATTAATAATAAGAATCTTTTATAACTTTGACATCCAACTAATCAATATAGATGCAACATTGAATATATAACTGATGGTACTTATAATCGATCTGTATTGGATAAGCTAAAAATCTTCTGTAGCAGTGGTCAGCATTGCACTTCTAGAAACTCTAATTGTTTGTAAAACTGTCAATTTTCTTTTATTACTCTCTCGGGGCTTATTTTAGACCATTAAAATGTTTTTTGAGTCTGCATACCATGTTTTCTTTCCCTTCTTTTAAGATATCTTCTAATTAATACATATATATATCTCCTCATCCAAGTCCTCAAAAAAATGCAGTATTCACGTCTAATTTTTCATGATAAAGGTATTCAATGGAACCAATATTGAACACTTATCTTATTGTATTGAGCTTCACAACTAGAGAAAACAATTGGTGTAATTAATTCTTTTATTTTCTTGGAATCATTTGACAATTACTTAGGTTTGGTATCTCTTAGATCCATCATGCTTTTTTTCACCACCTATATCTATATTTTTATTAAGTACCTTCTTACCCATGGGTAACTCAGATGTTCGCATTCATGATTTAAGATTAAATACTACATCTTATTTTTCATGGAAAGCTCCCAGTTTCTAGTATCACGGGTCTGGCAAGATTCATATATCATTCAGGCTTCCTTCCATCGGTCAACAACATATAGTTCTAGTATCTCATGTTGAGAAAATGGGGCCGGGAAGAACTTCTCAATATAGGAGCAGATACTGTCAGCTGTAGTGTGTCAATTTTTTTTGTATTGATTTGTGCAACTGACTCCCCTTGTTGAGGGATTGATCCGACCAGCTATGTTTCTTAACTATCTAAGACTTTCTCCGTATTTTCCAAGAATATCCCACTCAGCCCTCTTTCGCATGCACCATTTTTATGCATATTCTTGTACATTAATGTTACATTGAAGATCACATATCTTCTTTGGATCATCTTAATGTTTTTCTCATCCCAAATGCAATATCCCAACTTGTCTTCGTCATAGTCTATCAGGTTGCATTATTTTTATTTGGGATCAAGCTTGTTCGTGCATTGATCACTGATATGAATGTATGTCATACAACTAAAAAAATTTAGATGTGAGAGTGTCATCTATTTGCCACTCCTCGGTTGACCAAGTAAGGTATTGTGTTGACTGTTTTTTCCGAGAATTGCTTCGGTAGACCTTAATCTATGTGAATGTTTGTAGTTATTTATATCAATTTTCAGTTCATACACTCATCAATACCATTATGTTGAGGTGTACCCGACACAGTTGTAATCCTGATCTCGACTCATAGTATAAATTATTGAATTTGGTCTCTTCATATTCACCATTATTGTCAGTTTTGAGATTTTTAATTTTTAGACTCGTCTCATTCCAAGCCATATAATTCCATATTTTTATAAGAATTAAACGTTTTAGATTTACACTTTATAAAGTAAACTCATTACTTTCGAGAATGATCATCGATGAAATTCATGAAGTCGTGTTTCCTTATATAGATGAAATAGTTCTTGGTCCCCAAACATCCGTGTGAACAAGTTATAGTCTCTCTTTCTTTAGGGTTCCGCCACTTGTATGTAAATTGGCCCCTTTATGCTTTCTAAGTATGGATTCTTCACACATCTCCATATCTATGAATTGTAGACTTCGTAGTTTTCGTCATATTCTCACTCATGTAGCCATGTCTTTGGTGCCACATATTTGTATTTTCGTGTCCTACTCCTATTGGAATTGAACATCACGTCTTTGCTATCTTATATAGAGTACAAGTATTTTTTTTGCAAGAAACCGTCATTTTACCCTTTGAAATCATCAAATTGTCATCATAGAAAATCATACTATTGCATTTACTAGCCAACTGGCCTATAAACATTAAGTTCTTTCTCAAGTCGAGGATATTCCTGACATCTTTTAGCTCCTAAACAGACCATTCAACTTAATCTTCAATATACCTTACCAACAATAAAACAAAGTTAATCATCACCAATATATACATTTCAAGGCTTCCAAGGACATACCCCTCGAAGAATTCTCTATTCGAAGTAGGGTGAAGTGATGCGACATAGTCTAATACCTAAGAATCTTCTTTGTCCTACAAAGAATATATCAACATATCATCACCTTTTAAAGTGGCATTTTCCTCTGTCTTCATCTCCTGGTCCTTTGATGCTTATTTGCACTGATTTCTGTAGTGCTCGATCTTCGCAAAATTCCAGCACTCGATGTGTTTCGACCCTTGGGAGTTTTTAGGATTCTCATACTCTGATCTCTTGTAAATTGATCTGCCTCGGTAGTTCGATTCTCCGCGTCCATTCCACATGGTTGGGTTTATTCCTCTTGAATTTGTGTGCAAGACTAAAGCGGTCGATTATTGACCCGTCTCTCTCCTGTTCATTAAGAACTAGATTACGCATATCACCAAATTTTAACTTATGGCTTTGTGCTGAGGTACTCACAACCGTGACAGTAGTATTCCAAATTTCTCGTAGAGAAGAAAATAGTATCAATTCTCGTATTTCTTTATCGAAATCAATTTTAACCGAACTCAATTTGGGTTGTGATTGATGAGTTCATTGAATTGTTAAGCTACTTATTCACCTTCTATTATTTGCAAATTGAATAACTGTCTTATCAACTGAACTTTATTAGATGCTGATGGCTTCTCACACGTATTGAATAGAGCCTTCATAACACACGTTGTGGTTGTACCTTTTATGATGTTGAAGGTAAGATTGTGGATACCATCAACCAGATTACCCCAAGGGATTGTTTGTCAAGAAGATTCCACTCTTCATCTTCCATACTTGATAATGAAAGGAAAATATAAGGAATAGTAAGATTTATTATATTAAATATAAGGGATAAATTAATGTATTTAGTGGCCAAGGACTAAACTAAAGCAAACATAAGGATTGAAGGGGCTAAATGATATACCCTTAGAACTTGTTTGCAAAAAGTAAACAAGTGGGGTGAGAAAGTCCATTTATTAGTAGCAAACATGTAAATTCACCATTTGATTCTTGTACTATAAAAAGGACATTCTATTTCTTGGGAATGGGTTAATGATTAGTCAATTATTACTACATTTATTCTTTTTGTCTCTTTCTCTCTCTACTAAATACTGAATCTCTCTCTAAAAGCATATGATACAAACATTTCTTAGACTGACGCTCTCATACGACCATTTTTGCATATAGGTTTATCTCTAAGAAATATCTGAGTTCATCAATACTCTATAACTTATTTTTGTAGAGGGCTTGATAAATATTTTTGGTACACATGGTATTCAATATGCATCTTCCAAAACCAAAATTTTGCACCATCGATTTTTCAAGTCTGACATTTCTTTCGTATGTAGCCATTGCTTCCACTCAAATCTAACCTCCTTTGGATCACTACTAAACCTGTTACTCTGATACCAGTTGTTGGGAAAATGCACAACTATCCTCTAATAAAATTAGTGAAAGAAAAAATAACATTAAAAAAAACGCCAATTTTTAATAGAGTTCAACAAATAATGTCTATGTCTCCATACCTGATGTAGATCGATTTTAGTAGAAAAGACTTTGTATCTCTGTATTTTTGATACAATCACAAAAGCTAGCTATGGGTTTTATATAGATTTCAACATACATAGAAAGAACAACTGATTTAAAGATTATTAACTTTGATTATTAAACTATTAATAACTCACTATATGAGTACTACATGACTTCACTGGTCTTTCAAAATGCAAAACGTCTTTAGACCACTAACACAAAAAGAGAAGATAATGTTAAGGAACTAACAAGTTCTGCCACGGTAAGTCTATAGTTTTTTAGTCAAGAAAGAGATCACTTTATTTATCGATAGGTTTTCCCTATTTATAATATACAGATTATTGGCTAGTTACATTAGGTTACGCTTTTAGCGCCACTAGCCCACTTAAACCATTATCCCTATAACTGTGGAATAAACAACCATTACAATAGTTATCCTCATAATTATGGAATAACTAACACGTTTTAACTCGTGGGTTAAAACGTGTGTTTATATTACAAATAAATGCACTGAACGCAACCCGATTTGATCTGTTTTGCTAAGCTCGAACTTACTGAAGATGCGCTCAGGTCTTTTCCTTTTATCACGCTCCTCATCCAGTCGATCAACTCTTGTCTGACGTCGTCAAGCTCATCCTGATCTTGAATTCAGCAACATTGTACATGTTCTTGAGTTCGCTCCATTATCGAGCTGTATATGCTATTGAGCTCAGTCCATTAACGAGCTCAATGTCCCTCTAAGCTCATCATCAATCTTTATCAGTGGCGTCGACCTTCTGTTGAGTTCATCCAAGCCATAGAACTCGTTCTCTTCTTCACTGCTCATCATAATCCAGACTTTCAGTGCTCCTTGCTCGCATTCTGGGAAATCCCCCTTTATCAGGGCTCCTCCTAGTTTAGAGGTTTATTAAGACATTAATAAGCCTATAAATTAAAATATAATTAAATACCTTACTTATCCATGTAATAATTATTTGAATCGTCCGGTGTTTGTTTCTTTCTGACACGTGTCGTCCAGACAAGTGAAGGTTTTCTGACAACACCGTTTCTTGGAGTTACTTTTTGGCGATTTAGTTTTCTGGCACAATTTTCAAATAAGTAATGACATCATAATTCACATGCATATGTGAAAACGTTCTATTACTCAAATAACTTCTACATTTGTTTGCAAAAACCAGAATTCTTCAAATCTCCTGCTTTATCTCTTCAAAAACTCTCTGCAACCTTAATCCTAAGCGTTTGCTTCTCTCTACGACAATTATTCACGTAACATTCTTTCTTTCAGCTAATTTGCTTATGTCGAATGCTGGAGATAACCCTAAAGTCAGGGTTTAGAAACTTTATCAGTAGACGATTCCCCAAATCAAATCATTTGCCCTTACCATCACAATCATTCTGATTTATGTCCTTCTCTAATTGCAGTTTTTAGAAAAACTATGGCACCAAAAAAGCAGTGAGGAGTAAAACCGCCAAAATTGTGGAACGCTTTTACGAAGATGTCAACGACTTAAAAAAATAATTTTCTTAAATAGCCCATAGATATACTATCCTAGATGATGTTGGAATCGCCGTTCTCAAGGAAAGATGCAATATTCCTGAGAACGTAACCATTAAGGCTCCTGGTCTAGGCGAACATCCCTATCACACACATGAGACATAGACTTGCCTCTTTAGCACTCTGTTTGACTGGGGACTTAGATTACCCCTCCTTGAACTAATTCGCGATTATTTCAGTGCCCTGGGTATCTGCCCCACCCAGATGTCCGAAAACGGCTGGAGGCTGTTGCTCAACGTATTTTTTAGCTCACGCGTGTTAAACACCGAAGTATGCTTATCAGACCTTCTTTCGGGCACCGATGTAACCAAATTAGTCAGTACTCATTTCGTCTATACCCATTTTAAAGGGATCAAGAATATTGTCGAACTATCCACTTCTGATAGGAATTGGAAAAATTCCTTTGTCTTTGTTTCTGGTAATTGGGAACACAACACCCATACCCTAAATCTTCAACTAGAACGCAAATGGAAGAAAACTGGTAAGACTTGTTTTTATTTTTAATGAAATACCAATTTGTACGAACTGGTTTATCATATCTTTGTGCCTTCAGGTGAACTCTCGAACCAAAGCTTGTAGAAAGAAGGAAGGCCATACAACTACGTAAATACTCTAATCAGAGTTAGGAGCTTAGCATTTGAAGGCTGGCAACAAGACCCCCAAAAATTGTTCACTCGATATAACTATCTGCAATCAGGACTGTTGCAAATACCTGAGCTCAGCATCACAGAAGAAGAAGGAGTCAGGATGGCGAACTGTTCAAAAGCTACCATGGACCGCCTCAAAATGATTTTAGAAAAGAATATTCGTCAGAAAAACAGTCCTGACGTTTGGCTAGCAGTACCTCAGGTAACATGCAAAGCTAGCGAACCTGAGGATTCCTCCTCTACTGCAGCTCTCTCAATTGATCGAAGAAATGATGGTGGCAAGAAGACACAGAAAACTATCGAGAAAAATGAAAAAGAAGTACCACCGGTGCCTGATGCTGCTCAGCCAAATAACTCTCGAACAGACAGAGAAAACGAAGACGAAGAGACTATCTCTAGTGCTCTCGACATAAGGAGGAAGAAAAAACAAAAGGTAATTAATGCCATTCCTCTAACCACCAGGAGATTTAAACTAAGAGATGGAGAGGATGATGGTACCGCAGCCACTTCCAACGAGGGAGCAGATCCTCTTAACCCATCAACGATAGAAGTTGGTGGAAGACAACATCCTCATGGGGCTAAGGAGATAGTTGACCTAGCTGACTCTGAAGAGAATGGCCATGGAGCTGAAAAAGATCCAGTGTTACCACCACTAACTCATGCAACATCAGCTCAGTAGCTTGCGCTGATCTCATCCTTGGGAATTCAAGCTCCCTCTGCGGAGAACACTGAAAGGAATAACCCTAATGATAAAGCGGTCGAGACCAGCCAACAAAGGGTAGCTGCAGAGGAGCGCCCAAAAGTGCAAGTTCCACGTCCCTCCTCTTATATGTTCGAGCAGTTATGTAGGATACCTGATGTATCCTACTATGATAAGGTATCCAACGCAGAGCTCTTGCAGAGACAAACAGAACTAGCGATCGAGGTAAAACTTGTTGACCTATACATATACCAAATTGTAGACTTGAAAAATATATATTTACCCTACTTACCGGTTTTTAGATGCACCATAACTCATTTATTTTGGGTTATCGGAATATGTCTCATGCTGATGTAAATTCCATGGAGAGATGGAAGCCTGAAGCCATGTTCTTTGGCTATTCTAAATTCCTTACTGCTGAAGTCGTCCGCTTGAGGCATGCTTATGCCTCATCCAAGGCTCTTAAACATGAAGCCTTAGATGCAAAAGCCCGGCTGGAGAAAGCAGTTGCGTCTCCGTAAGAGTTTGTGTTTTGCAATGATAAATGGCTAACAGCTTTGTCTGAAAACCATAAGGTGGTACTAAACCAGAACGAGAACTTGATGAAGAGGAATTACGATTTGCAAACACAGAATGTTAATCTGCTAGATAGGGCCAACAATCAGGCGAGTAGGATGGAGGAACAAGCGGATCAGATTGCTACTCTGACTTCTGAGGTGAGAAAATTAACCAAGGAAGTTAAGGAGGGGTGTTCGCAAATCGAGCACGAACAAAAACAATGGCAAGCCTAGATAAATGCAGTTGTTGAGGAGAAGGAAACACAACTCTTTACAGTTGCAACAAACATGATTACTACGGGGAACTAGAAAGCTATTGCAGAACTGATGGCCTTGAATCCTGGTCTGAATCTAGGCTCCCTCTCACCTTTCCCAGCCTTCTTCCCCAAGCTCGATCGTGGCCCCTCAGAAGAACACTGAAACTAATACTACTATGGATCCTCCCGAACAATTACCCTATAGTGGATCTAAGTAATATATGCTTATCTTGTTGAACTTTGTTGTTGTCTCTCTTTTTTGTTTTTTATTAAACTTATGGTACTGCTTGCAGTACCTGAATTATATTATTTCGAATCGATGCATAATTTACCTTAATTATTGCTACAAACGTATGTTGGTAAGTGTAGACTATATTTGCGCTGAGTTTTCTGAAGACCTTTTATAACCCCAAGCTCAGTATGCCTCATTGCGTAGCTTAGACAACATATGCCACGGTAGCATTTTCGCGGAGAGATCTCATGGGCCCTATTGCGTAGTCTATTCAGACTTGGTCTTTGACTAGTTCGCTAATATACCTTGTACAAAGTATAGACACAATATGGTCATTGCGTAGCCTATAGGCGTGGCCAATTAGCCCGTTCGCGTTTATAGACACTTAGTCTAGACTCAGTATGGTCCGTTGTGTAGCCAAGAATGGCGTGGTCATTGACCCATTCGCTGGTTATAAAGATACAACTCACACACATATTGGGAAAATAACGATTTATATTGAAAAGATTCAAAAGCTTGTTCTCAGATGCGTCAGTAAAAAACCTCCCTGCGCCATCATAGAGGAAAAATAGCACATCTTTACATCTTATAAATTTTGGCGATACAATTTTAGGTGATTAACATTCCAAGGTGTCATGTTGAAATTACTGAATACGGGCCTTCCCAATTTGGCCCTAACTTTCCACCTGCTCCGCTACCAGAACCCTGAAACACTTTCTTCAAAACCAAGTCACCCTTTTTGAATGATCGTGGCTCCAAACGAGCAATGAAACATCCTCTCATGAGACTTTGATAGTGCTCTGCTCGGACCATGGTCTGGTCTTGTCTTTCATCAATCAGATCCAGAGACGTTGACCTGGCTATAAGATTTGCTTCCTCCTTATAATGTTCAATCATATGGCTCGGTACTATGACATCAGCTGGGATAACTTCTTCAGCTCTGTATATCAAAGAAAATGGTGTATTACCTCTTATGGAACGCGGGGTTCTCTTGTAAGCCCATAGGACCTCTGCTAACTT
The DNA here is from genome assembly GCA_036936605.1 of Limnanthes douglasii subsp. nivea. Lineage (NCBI taxonomy): Eukaryota > Viridiplantae > Streptophyta > Magnoliopsida > Brassicales > Limnanthaceae > Limnanthes > Limnanthes douglasii. The sequence continues at coordinate 206,872,010 of JAUPFV010000002.1, forward strand.
GTCTAGCCATTTGCACTTAGCTCCCTCCAAGTTTTTCTTTAGCCCCTCTAATAATTTTCTGTTAGTCACCTCGACCTGTCCATTTTCCCGAGGGTAATAAGGGGTGGAAAAATGTTAGAGAATCCCATACCGTTTGCAGAAGTTTGTAAGGACCAAATTTTGAAATTGAGGCCCGTTGTCTGTCATTAAAATTTGTGGAATTCCATACCTGGTCAGAATTTGGTTATGTATGAAATCACATACCTCTTGAGCGCGGGTTCTAAACAGAGCTTTAGCCTCAACCAATTTCGAAAAATAATCGACTGCTACGATGAGAAACTGTCGTTTGCCTGTGGCCATCAGTAGAGGACCTACCAAATCTATTCCCCACTTATCGAATGGACATGGGACATGAATATTTTTCATGGGCTCGCTAGGTCTATGTTGCGTATTAGAATACTCTTGACCCTTGTGACAATGCAATACTAGATTCTCGGCATCACTCGCTAGCTCAGGCCAATAATACCCAGCGAGAAGGAAACATCAAATCAACGTTTAGTGTCCACAATGAGCTCATGCTTCTCCCGAGTGTAGATCTTCCAACATATAATTAGCTTCACTTCGATCAAGACAACGGAGCAGAGGTCTGGTTGAGCTTTTCCTATACAAAATATTATGGAGAACACAATACTTAGCTGCTCTGATTTGCAATGCACGAGACTCACTTTTACTCGCAGGCAACGTTCCTTGGTTAAAGTAATGGAGGTATGGAGTTCGCCAATCATTATCATCAATAATTGAATTAACTATGGAAACCGTTGAAACTAGCTCTATCACAGAGAGTTGTTGGAGCAAGATTGTTGGATGGTCTCCTGCAGCTGCAGCCTTTGCCAAAGTGTCAGCTGCTGAATTATCTCTTCGTGGGATATGTTCATAAGAAACATTAGTAAATTTGGACTCATACTCCTTGAGAATTATAAGATATTGCTTGATCGCCATCTTGTTTGACATCATAAAGACCTAGTGCCTGATTCACCACCAACTGAGAATTAGATCTGATCTTGATAGCTCGAGCTCCACATATCAAAAAAAACTTCATGCCACACAGGGCGGCTTCATATTCTGCAGTATTATTTGTAACAGGAAAATTAAAGCGCACTGCCTGCTTGATCTCCTCTTCTATTGAAGTTATGATTTCAATGCCTGCACCTCCTCCCGTTGTTGAAGATGCACCATCAACTTCAACAATCCACTGATCGAGCCCCACCGTTTGTTCGTCACTTATCTTATCTTGATCTTCCCTTGATGAGCTGAACTCTGCTAAGAAGTCTGCAACTGCAGGGGCTGAAGAAGGACTTCTCGAAAGCCGGTGAAGTCACTTTCCAGGTGCTGAAGGACTATGCTAGGAAGCATTGGGGTCGGGCAATGCATCGTACCTTCAAAGACACCAATTTGATCAAGAGTAACCTCAGGCGTTGCTCGTCAGAGGTGCTCACCATTGAGCAACTGCGGGTGCCCCCGAGCCTAGAGGATCTGATCGCGAAAACAGACGCACCCGGGTCCCAATTGTATCTCCTGAAACGCAACAAAGCGCCTAGCAAGCGCCCAAAGTCAAATGACGAGGCCGGGGAGGGTAATGCTGCGGCTGAGGAGGCAATGGTTCGGGAAGAGGGGAATGTTGCTGAAGGCGTTGCAACCAATCAGGCCTAGGGTCCGGTGCCCAAGAGAAAAAGTCGGGCCGACGCAGATGGGGCCAAGTTGAAGAAGCCAAGGCGTGCCAAGGAAAGCGGGACCGTTGCCGGGGCGGACAGTGCCACCGTACCAGAGCTGTTTGACCAATATGGTGGGGTTAAGGGTAAATCGTCGGTGGATCCCGTAGTGGTAATTCCAGATGATATGAGCCCCCCCAAAGCGTCGGACCTAGCCGCGGCCTCGTCGAGTGGTACGAAGTACCCGGTGCTGAGGATGCCTGGGTCTCCGCATAGTTTCCCGCTGCAGGGATCGGACGGACTTGCCTTATCTCCATCTGCTTATTCCAGCGGCCATGAAAGAGCGTAAGGCGATCGAGCTGAGCCATAAGCTACGGGGCGAGGAGGCCAAGATTGCTGGCCTAATAGAGGAGGTGCAAAAGGTCAAGGCAGCGCAGGAATTGGCGGAGGGGTGGGCTGCAGAAGCCAGCCGTGTCGCGGAAGAGACGAAGAAAGCTGGGGAAGAGCGTGCTGCCACTTTAGCTCAGGAAGTCCAAAATCTGAAAGCTTCGAACACCGCCTTTGCAAACAAGTGTAAGAAGTGGGCGGACAAAGAAGCGGCCAACGCTAAAGCCGTGTATGTGCTATCGTTCCATAACCGCTTCCCGGACCTTCACCTCGGGGCGATGTGGCTAGATGTACCAGAGGAGGACCGCCCTGCGGGAATCGTTTGTCAGGATGAGTCGGACGACACTGAGTTCGACACGCGTCTCAAAACCTTGTCACCTACTTTAAACTCCCGACAGCGTACCTTAGAGGCGTATTGACTTCTCATCAGGGTCTGATAGTGCAAAGAGTTCAACTGGGTGCGATTGCGCTTCTCTTCTATAAGATCGAGACTGAGCCGTCTGCTGTCGTCGTTTGTGCTCTCCTTATAGGTACCGACTCAGAAAGATGGAAAAATGGACTCTGCTGGGGTAACCGCGTCCATACCATACACCAGAGCATAAGGTGATTCATGGGTTGCCGTCCGGGAGGTGGTTCGGTAGGCCCACAGCACTTCTTGTAGGTAGTCAGGCCACTTTCCAGCCTTTCCCTCAAGGTTCTTTCTGAGTCCGTCCAAAATGGTTCGGTTGGTGACTTCGACCTGCCCGTTTGCTTGAGGATGGAAAGGAGCGGAAAAACATTGCCTGATCCTGTGAGTTGTAGAGAAAGCTTTCATTTCCCCGCTGTCGAACTGTGATCCATTATCCATAGTTAACCTCTGCGGTACCCCGAACCGACAACATATGTTAGCCCAGATAAATTTGATTATGTCTTTGGTCTTGGTGGCGGATAGCGGCTCAGCTTCGACCCACTTGGAAAAATAGTCTACAGCCACGACAATTGTCTGTTTTCCGCCAGATGCCATCGGTAGTGGTCCGACAAGGTCGATTCCGCATCGGTCAAAGGGTAGACCTTCGGATATGGATTCTAGAGGAGCTGCGGGAACGTTTATTGCGTTTACGAATCTTTGACACGTGTCGCAAGTTTTCACTATGAGTCGTGCATCTGCTGTTATCTTCGGCCAATAGAACCCTGCGAGAGAAATCCTTCTAATTAAGGCCTTGTAACCGCAATGTGCCGCTCCCTCACCGTCATGTAGTTCGGATACAATTAGTTGTGACTCGTGGACCCCTAGGCATCTGAGCAGGGGGCGACTGAAGGATTTCTTGTAGAGTACTTCACCTAAAAGGACGTAACCCCGGGCCTTATTGCGTACTTTCCGGGCCGAGGCGCTATTGCTAGGTAGCCTTCCTTCGGCTAAGAAGGCGATAATATCACGTCGCCAATCTGAGATCGTTACCGAAGAGATTTGACAGGCGATTTCAGGTCGGTTATCAAGCTCGTGCCGTTTGATGATGGATGGGCTTTCTTGCTCGGTTACCCAGGGATAGTTGCTTGAGCAGGAAATTGTTGCCAAGGAATCTGCCACTATGTTTTTGCTTCTCGGGACATGTTCGTATGTGATTTTGTCGAACGAGGCAGCTAGCACTCTGAGTGCTGCTAGGTATTGTACCAGATTCTCTTTCCGAGCTTCCGCAATTCCCGAGGCTTGGGTTATCAGAAGTTGGGAGTCACTTACGAGGCGTACCTGCTTTGCCCCACAAACCTGTGCTAGCCGTAGCCCCGCTAGAGCAGCCTTGTATTCAGCCTCATTGTTCGAAGTGTGAAAACCAAATCGAATGGCTTGGTGCATACTAATGCCCGATGGGGTAATTATCTGTATCCCTGCTCCGCAGCGACTGACATTAGCCCCCCCGTCGATTCGGACTGTCCACTCACTTAGTTCGGCCTCTTGGGAAGGTGGGTCTTGATCCGGTCGTTCGGGATGGAATTCCACTAAAAAATCAGCCAGGATTTGGCCTTTAATGGCTGTCCGAGGTTCGATGTTGATGTCAAAATCGCCTAAATCGACCGACCATTTGGACATTCTCCCGGACATGTCTGGTCGCTGGAGGAAGTGCTTGAGTGGGAACGAGGCTCGGACTATGATAGGGTGGGCTTGAAAGTACAGGCGCATTTTTCGTGCTGCTGTTACCAAGGCGAGAGCCATTTTTCCAACTTTAAATACCGAGTTTCTGCATCCAGCAAGCTTTTGCTCACAAAGTAAACCGCTGTAAGGGCTGGTCCCGACTCACTGATTAAAGTCGCGCTAACCGCAAAGTCAGTAACCGCAATGTAAAGAAAATGTTTCTCGCCAGTTACGGGCTTTGTCAAGAGGTTCGGGGACGGCAGATATCGTTTGATTCCTAAGAACGCTTCGTCACATTCGGGCGTCCACACAAAATTTTTGGCTTGTCTCAAGACCTGAAAAAAGGGGGTGCACTTATCAGACGAACGAGAAATAAATCGGTTTAAAGCAGCCAGACGCCCAATTAGGAACTGGACTTCGTTGATGTTCTTGGGGGGAGTCATGTCGGTCAGAGCTCGAAGTTGGACGGGATCGGCTTCAATCCCTTTCTCGCTAACAAAGAAACCTAGAAAGTTTCCCGACCGGACCCCGAAGGAGCATTTTTCTGGGTTGAGCTTGAGGTTTATTCCCCGTAGGTTATCAAAAGTTTCTCACAGATCGGTAAGGTGAGCTTTGTCCGTGCCGATCTTGACTAACATGTCATCAATGTACACCTCTATATTCCTCCCAATTTGACCCTCAAACGTTTTGTTAACTAGCCTTTGGTATGTTGCCCCGACATTTTTTAGCCCGAACGGCATCACTTTGTAACAATATAGTCCTCGGCCTGTGATGAATGTGGTGATTTCCTGATCCGCAGCGTGTAACTTGATCTGGTTAAGCCGGCGTATGCATCCATGAATGACAGTAACCTGTTCCCTGAAGTCGAATCTACCAACTGGTCAATTCTCGGCATCGGGAAAGGGTCCTTCGGACATGCCTGATTGAGATCGGTGAAATCCACGCACATTCTCTATTTCCCGTTTTTCTTCTTGACCAGAACGGGATTCAAGGTCCACAATGGGTAACTCGCTTCCTTTATGTGTCTGACACTGATCATTCTCTCGACTTCTCGTAAGATAATGTCTGCCTTTTCCGGGGAAAAAGCCCGACGCTTTTGGGAGATCGGTCTGACGTTTCTGTTGATAGTTAGTTTGTGAATGACAAAAGATTCCGGGACACCGGTTACATCCCTTGAGCACCATGCGAACAAATCTAGGTTTTCCCGTAGGAGGGATAGTAAATGTTCCTTGAAGTCTGGTGACAGGCATACCCCGATCTGCAGGACTTTCCCTGCGGCAAATTGGTGTTTCTCACATTCTTCGTTGGTGGTTAAGTAGCTTGGGGCTTCCCTAGGGTCATCGACGGGTAATGATCCCGGGGCGAGCCCCTTTAATTGTTATTCTTGAGCTTGAATCATCTCTTGATCTTTTTTAGGTGCCAATACTACCCGGTAACACTCCCGTGCTGCTTTCTGGCTGCTTCGGACCACGCCCACGTTGTTTCCGACCACATATTTCAAGCACTGGTGGATTGTAGAAGACACCACATGCATTCGCGATTTCCACGATCGGCCGAAAATTGCATTGTGAGAAGCAGGCGCGTCTACCACCACGAATAAAACGGTAACTTCTTTCTTAAACGGGCCGCGGCCTAATTGGACGATGCCCTCAAGTTCTCCTATAACGTCGGCTGCTGACCCCGTAAACCCAACTATGGTACGGTCGGACCGTGTGATGACCGGTGGTGTCCTAAACTTGGCGAAAGTGGATGCAAAGATTATGTTGGCCGAACTACCGGTATCCACTAAGATGCGTCGAACCTCCTCCCCTGCGATGGCTGCCCCGATCACAATGGCATCCTCATGGGGGCCGGCTATGTCTCTGATATCGTCGTCGTCGAAGTACAAAATCGGAGACGGGACGCTTCTGGCCTAGGAGTAAGTTCGAGCCTCTAACTGAGTGGTTAGGTTTACGATGTGCCTTTTCCTGGATGAACGCGTGACTCCTGCCATAGAATCTCCCCCAAAAATAGTTAGGGATTCAAAAAAATCACAAAGGCTTCGTACATTACCGACGTTCTCCTCTGCTTCTTCCTTGATAATTCCGATGATGTTGCGGTTTGCTTCGGGGTCGAAGTACTCAATGGAAACATCAAAAGGGCCGGTTACTTCTGAAATGGTCATAGTGGTTTCGGGCTTTGGAATTATCACGACTTCCTTCGAAGTTGTACTCTGCTGTGTCTTCTTAACATATTCCAGGAGGTTTCCATGCTCTATGAGCATCTGTATTTCTTTCTTCAAGGCAATGCAGTCTTTAGTATCATGCCCAACGTCCTCGTGATAACGACAATAGTGGTTGTTCCTCTGCTCCCGAGGCGTCGGTATCGGGAAGGGCCTTCGGTACATTCCGCTTTTCTTAGTTTTCTCGTAGATCGATCATACACACTCCGTAAGGTCTGCGAAGTATGCAGGCCGGATCCATTTGTTAGACATAGGTCGTGAAGCCGTCTGGCTCGTCTGCTTTGGTTTCTGGCTTGTTAGGGCCGAAGGTTTGGTGGATACTGGCGGGGTCGGATGTATCGTGCTGACCGGTTAGACCGCCCGAGCGTAGTCCGATCGAGTGCCTTGCCTTATTACTACCGACGCTTGGGTACTTTGCTGAATTTGTGCCGCCAGCTCGGATGTTTCGGTCTCTTTGATCAATATTTGTTTTTCTATTTGAGCCAGAAGTGCGGAGAATGTGAATGCCTGTTTCTTCGTTACTGCTTGCTTCATAGGCCCCGGGAGCAAACCCAAACGGAACGCGGTTAAAGCCATATTCTCTTCGCAGTGGTCTAGGTCGGTCTTCACGTCAATAAATCGCCGGGTATACTCTCTAAGGCTTTCCCCCAATTTCTGCCTGCAATTCATAATAGTGTGGCTCGGAAACTCTTACTTCCAACAAAATGTTGTCTAAACATCGTCCAGAACATCCTGAAGTTTTTGATGCAGCCCTGTGGCAATCGGTTGTACCACTTGGACGCCCGGTCCCGAAAGGTCATAGAGAAAGCTCTGCATAGGAGTTTATCATCATTGTCGAAACTCAGCATGAAGTTTTTGAAGGCTTCCAGGTGATTATCCGGGTCCTTCCTCCCATCGTACTTTTCCAGCTTGGAAATGTAAAATCGCTTCGGGAGTTGCCCCGCTAATATGTCGTCGGACAATGGCAATGCCCTCCAATTTATTCCAAACCCGCACGCTCCTCCTCCAAGTCCTTCTGTCTGAACTCCGTAGAGTCCCTCATCCACTGGGCTTATAAACTGGCTACTGGTTCGATAACCTAGGTTCTGGCTGTTCGACGGTTGCCATGGTATTTGAGGCAGCGCTGCTCGTTCTTCACGACTGGCTGCGGGAACTTCTTCATTCTCGAATGAAACCAGAGTTTGTTTCTCGGTGCTACCCTTCTTGTATTTCGGAGAGTCCGTCCTGGGTCCTCGGAGGCGTCGGGAACGATTTTTATGTGTGCGTTGGGCTCTTTCCCGTCGCCGGTACTCCCTTCCCGATGAGTCATCCGAGGTATAGTCAGCTGACAAGCCGCGTTGGTCCTCTGGGTACCGCTAAGTCCTGGTATTTCGCCCTTCCTCGGGGTGAAGCTCTCGATAATACGTGACAGGTCGGGCTTCGATACGAGGCCCAATGGTGGGGTCGGCCTCCTCCTATTCCTCTAAGAGTGGTTCTTTGCCTTTCCCTTCCCGGACCCTTTTCTCGTCTAGTGCCCGCTCTCTTTCGGCGTTCAACCTGGCAATGTCTTCCAGGAGCTGTTTTCGGGTCATTATTAGGGTCGACCGTTTGTCCCGACCCTGGTCGTAGCGCCCCCGACCTGGGGCTTTTTCGCCTTCTGACACTGAAACGGCTCAGATTACCTCTCTACCGACCCTCTCTCCAGCAACCTCGTCGTTCATTTTGCAAAGCGTGATTTTCAAAGAAAAAAAGATTCCTTTTTGGTATCACAAGTTCCCACAGACGGTGCCAGTGATGAGTCAATAAATGATTGGTGGAATATTTCGGATCTTGTGTCTGATGTGACTAGAGAGAGAAAGTGTAGAGAGAGAGTGCAAAAGGAATAGAATAATATTCAATGTCCCACCTACCAAGAAAGTGGGTCACCTTTTATAGTAAAGTAAGGTGGATTCATTAATATCCTTAGTGGGCTGATTTTATTATTACTTTAGTCCCCGATTAAACATATTGTTTAAAAATTTGCCTCTAAAGGACAATAGATACAATAATAGTCCTACCGAGTATTATTTATTTGTAATTAACCCCTAAGTATTTATTCTGGAGAATTTTCCCCTTATCAAATACTACAATCAATCCGATGGAGCGTTTAAAAATAGAACGGGGCCTTCCATATCATATTTTGATTCGTTTACCAAAACTATGAAAGACTTCAATCTCTTGTGGATAAAATAAACTTGTGGTCAACCCTGAGATCATCAACTGGGGACATCGATTCCCATTAGACCCAATGATACTTGAGTATTTTGAGATCATCAACTTGTGTCCGACACAAGCAAGCCCAAACATGTGGTTCACTATCTTATCCAACATAAGGGCTTCAAGACACGTCCAAATTCCTCTCTCTATCAATGAATTCATTGCAATAACTGGCCTTTCCGAACATTCAGTGCTATCATTTTATTATCTCACACTCGGAGATTTCTTTAAGCTAATTGAAGATCTCTTTGAAGCTAACATGTTCTGGAAACAAATATGTTTCCTTATCTCTAGACCCTAGGAAAATGGGAAGTAAATGTCCAAGGAAAATCTGTTGAAGCTCGATCTTGAATGGAAAAGTACCAGTAAGTTATTCAATTTCCTTTGCTTTTCTTATTTTATGTTTGAAATCTTGTATGTACTGATATTGTATGTATAAATTTGAATGAGATATAAGTTCTACTAAATTTCTGCAAAGCATACTTTTGCAAAACTATCAAAGTGGGTAGAAAAAGCATGGGGTAATGAATTCCACAATGCCTTCATACCATTGAATTTTGTCAACAACCATCTACGAAGGACCTCTCAGGATTCTACCATTCTAGCATTGCCTGATGTACGCATCATACTTCTAGTTCCAAATAGGTCATAAAGCCACTTGCCCTCAAAGAAGAAAGGAAACAAGAAAAAAGAAGAAGCGAGCTCTTGCACACACTCAAAGTCAAATAAGAAGAAGAGGAATCCCAAGAATAAAGCCAACGAACCTAGTCCTTCAAACATTGAAGAAAGAACTTAGGTTGAATCTTCAAAGAAAAGAAAAAATATTGTTGCTTTGAAGATGAAAAAGAAGAAGAAGAAGAAGAAGAAGAAAACTTCATTGAAATCGCTCCAACAACAAGGGCAGAAAATACTGTTGATGTACCTCCCCCAAATCTAACTCTAGATGGAAATGAGACAGAGGAAAGACAAGAATGTGTTGAAATATACAACCAAAGAGATGAAAACTTGATCAACGAGGATACAAATTAGTGAAAATTAAATTCAAGATATTTATAGGGACATGGAACCTGAAGACCAACAAATCAAAGACCAAATCACACAAATCAGAAATAAAATTACCACAACCAATTTTCCTCAAATTGTAAGTTCAAATCCTTTAAAATCATCCTTATTAGTTTCTCTTGCACTTTATGAAAGATTTTATCATCACCCTGTTGGGGAACCCTCTGATGAAGTATTACGTCTACTTCGATCGTTTTCTATCCTCAAACATGCAACAAATATTTTATGCGAATAAGTTAAACCTGCTTGAAGCAAACTGGAGGATATGGCAAAAGATGTCATCGGGTGGAAGAAAAGAGGTTGATAGTAACAAAAAGTTGAGATATATTTTTGTCTAACACCACCTCAAACAATTCTATGTTTTCCAAGCTGATAGATCAAAATTCATCAGAAGAGTCATCCAAATCAAGCATCGTTTTAGACCAATTAATGAACAAGAAAAAAACAGAACTAAACTTTTCCCATCGAACTGAGATGAATGAGCTCAAAACAAAGCATTAAACGGACATAACCGAAGAATACACAAAGTACTCATCCCTAAAAGCGTTACTTAACAAGAGTAAAGAGGATAAGAAGAAGGCAATTGAAGAGTTGGAGTTACTCAATACAAAGTTCGAGGAATAAAAACGTCTTGTTGTGAAAGTCGCAAAGGACCAAAGTAAAAACACCAAAGATCAAACAAAGACCACTTTGTTTAGTGAATTATATGGGATGTTCCAAAGGAAAATTATTAGACTTTTGGAAATCAATTCTTGTAGGACGGTGCCCTAGTGAAGCTTTCAAACTCATCCCAACTAAATCATCGGATGAAACTGGATCAGAGGAAGATGAAGATGTCTCAGAGTAAGAAGGAAGCTCCTCAGAAGGAAGCTCAGACGATTCTCCCGATGAAGACAATGAGAATTGAAAACTCTTATTTGTGGTGATAATTGTCATGCTGTTACTATGATGTTGTGATTCGTATCTTACTAATGAAAATTGCTTAAACACTTGGTATTTCAATTAACTTTTGTTTGGTTGCAAAATGTTTTTTTTTTGTTTGGTTTGGCTGAAAATTCCTAAGTAACAACACCTCTTTCTATTTTTTAAAATTTAACCACCTCGTATTTCATATTGCATAATCTTTCTCATCAAACCATACTTCAAATAAACGTTATCACTTAGAAATTCCATTTCCACATAACTTAGCGCCTCGAATAATGTTTTAAATGAACATTAGCACATTGTATACGATTACCACTTCAAACAATGCTTTAAATGAACGTTGGCATTTCAAATAATCTTACTACTTCAAAGAGTTCTTTAAATGAACGTTAGTATTTCTAATATTATCATCAATTCAAAGAATGCTTTAAATGGACTTTTAGCACTTCAAGTATTACTATCACATCGAATAGTGCTTTAAATGGATGTTTAGCACTTCGAATATTACTATTTATATTAACAATGCTGAAAATAGACGTTTAGCACTTTGAATATTACTGTTATTTCGAACGGTGTTTTAAATGGACGTTTAGAACTTCGAATATTACCATCATTTTGAACAGTGATTTAAATAGACGTTTAACACTTTGAATACTACTATCAATTTAAATCAGTTCTTTAAATAGACGTTTAGCACTTCAAATACTACAATCACTTCGAAGAATGCTTTAAATAGATGTTTAGCACTTCGAATATTATCATTAATTAATTTATCTTTTGTTAACTACCTCAAACATGATTAGTCTCTGCGTAATACCCAAAATAACTTACGTGTTTTATCTAAAATGAACATTGGAAAAATAATTTGATATTCGCAAATGTGAATGTGGCATCTCATGAAAACCTTCCCGCGCCACCAAGAGATGAAATACTATGCCACTTATACAAACAATCAATAAAATCATATTATCATAAAATCTGCAAAATAAATAATCACTTCTAATATAATTTTAAGTGCCCAATGTTCTATATGTGTTGTAGATGTCTCCCCTCTTCATCATGGAGGTGGTACGTACCCGGCTTGACTCGTTCTATCACTATATAAGGACCTTCCAAATTCAAAGCCATCTTCTATAGCCTCTTATCCTTTGTATGAAGAGATACATTCGTCAAGACCTTGTTACCCACCTTAGAATCTATTCACTTTACCCTGGAATTGTAACGACTCCTCGTCAAATTTTTGTAATTAGTCAAATTCAGATGCACTCTGGCCCTCTTCTCTTTCATTTAATCAAGATCAATCCTCCTTGCTTCGTCATTTGAATTCTCGGAATAATGAAGTACTTTGTAAGAAGGTCAAATTGATTCTGAAGGGCTCACAATATCCATTTTCAATCGCTCCAAACTATTTTTGTAGTGACGGACACCTCTTCGGCATATTTACACTTTTCTAACTTTGTCAAAATATAAGAACATTCTTGTAACAATATCCATAGATAGTTCTCTATGTATGTAATGGTTGCTAAAGAATCAGCAACTACATTATCCCCTCTCTCAATTTTCAATTCATCAAACAGAAAGTTAACCCTCAAAGTTCACAAAGATATAATACTAATTGATCTTTCGTGGACCCAGATTTTCATGTTATATGATTTTCTTACCAACTATGAATCTGTCTCTAATCAAACTATTTTCATCCTATAAATACTTGCAAGCCTTAAAAAAGCTAAAGCAACATTGTACTCAGCCTCGTTATATGACACTTGAAATGCAAGTCGAATAGCCTCATACATGGCTTCTCCAGAAGAAGCAATCGATTGTACCACCCTCCCCCCCCTCCCCCCGCGCACTTGATCCTAATATGCTAGACCGACCATCTGTTTGAACCACCCATGTTGAAACTTCTGGCAATAAATCTTTAATTGTCCTCTCATCAGATCGACTTGAATGAAACTCAACCAAAATATCTGCTAAATCTTGAGCCTTAAAAGTTGTTTGATGAGCAAAATTTATATCAACATCTCCTAACTCAACTGAACATTTAGTCAATATACCCGAAATATGTGCTCCTTGTAATACACTCTTTAATAGAAAATAAGTTTGAACAACAATTGTATGAGCATATGCCTGATTAACCAATATTTGGCATGTCTTTCCGGCATTTTTAAGCCCACATGGCATAACTCTATAACAATGTAATCCTCGATCAATTATAAAAATAGTACTCTCTTCATCCTTTGGATCCATCTGAATCTGATTATAGCCTGCAAATACATCCATAAAAGAGAGAGTTTTATTCCCTGACATCGAATCAATTAGTTGACTATTCGAATAACAACAAATGGATCTTTGGGACATGTAAGATTGAAATCTGTAAAGTCAACACACATTCTCTATTTTCCATTATTATTTTTAACTAACACTGGATTAGCAGTCCATAATGGATATTATGCCTCCCATATATGTATGACCCTGGATAAACGATCCACCTCTGCCACAATGGCACAGATTTTTCTACAGAGAAAGCTCGCCTCTTTTGAGTAACAGGCATGAACTTTGGATTTAAAGCCAAACTATGGCAGATCACCTCGGGTGGAACCTCTATCAAGTAAAAACCGCAACAATTGATAACATAAATTAGGTGACAGTAACGTCCATATCCATTCCATTGATAAACGTATAGTCCTCGACATTCTCTCCCACTTCTAAAGGACCCGGGGTTTCCCTCGGATATTCCATTCCATCTTCATTCGAGTTTAACACCCCTAATTACTATCAAGTTATTCGGTTATTAGAAATAGTTCTTTTAGAATGCAGAGTTGTTGCATAATAATCTCTTTTTACTTGTGATCACTTTGATCCAATCGGACGCGACCCCCAATGATATATTTCAAAAACCGATGGACAATTGAAACAACAATATACACTCTTAACAACCAAGACCTCCGAAAATTAGAGTTATAGCTGGTTGGGCATTCAACCGCCATACACAAGATTTGGACCTTTTTTTGAAGGGGCCATTTCACAAACATACTTCCCCATTGAATTCCCAATACTTGAGAAGTTACTCATGTAAACCAAATTATGGTACATTCAGACTGAAGAATCTTAGGGGGTTACGCATCCTATCATATGTGTACTTGAACAATACAATTGGTGAACTTCGTGTATCCATCAATATATATCGAATTTCAACCCCAACAATATCTTCCCCTATAACCACTGTATTTTCATTGTCTTTCTATTCCTTTTAGATCATCTTCGTCAAACAAAATAAAAGGTGTTTCCATATTTCCATATAAATTAGTAGATATTCTACCTTCTAACTGGGTAGCCAAACTCAGTATATGTCTTTTCCTAGAACTGCGTATATTACCAGTCACAGTATCTCCTCCGAACATAGCTAGGGATTCAAAATATTCACATAAGATTCGAACTCGTCCTTGGACAACTGGTCCATCCACTGCTAACAAGATCAAATAATCTGGGTCTGAATCCAGATATTCTGATGCTTCATCAAACTTATCAAATTTTAATCCATGATCATCAATGTATTCTCTTGCTTCAAATTTGTATTAAGAATATGTTGTGCTTATGTGGTCGGGTGTTTCTGCCCACTGCGTTGTCCTCTAACAAAATTCGTTAACTTGCCATTTGTTATCAAAATATGTATCTCTTTGTTTAAATTTATACAATATGAAATGTCAAGCCTAATTTTATTGTGATACTTATAAAATTTAATATTGCGTTCTTCCCTTGGCCTATTTATGAGAGATGGTTTTCTTAAAAATAGTAGCTACATTCTCAGTTATCTCCGTGAAATATTCTGGTCTTATCCATTGATTAGGCCTCGCTCAATGAGTTTGATAACTGGCTACTTGAGAAGGAGTCACTCCTGTTCAAGGAGGCAGATTATGGTTTGTTTTCTGACGATATGGTGCTTGGATATTCAAAGTGTTTCCATGACTCGCTTAACTAGTGAATGCATGCTTCAAATATCTTTGAATGAAGTTTGACCCTCCTTGAACTCTTGTTGACTCCTTTACTTTAATCTGTTTTTTACTTAAGCCATCAAAGCTCCAAATGTCAAAGCCCTTCTCCTTATAGTCTCATTTTCCAAATCCACTAGAAGCAATCCTTGTCTAAAATCTACCACAACAAAAAGCTCTTCACAAACTTCCAACTGTGTTTTTGTCAATACGAACCGTCTAATATACTCTAATAAAACTTTTACCTACTACAAATTGACATTGTATGATTGTATCGTCATTTGCACATATTTTCTTGCTTCCCACAAATTATCTTTTGAAAAAAAAATTGGGAAGCACTTCAAGGCAGTTCCTTTAAAATTCTTAGAAAATGCTCTGCATACTAGCATATCACCATCCTCGAAATCATCATATAGTTTTTGAATTGTTAAATGTGATCATTAGGGTCTTGTGTTCCATCAAATGTTTCTATCTTCAAAATATCAAAGCGTATAGGAAGAGGTATGGACCTTATTTCAGCAGACAAATGAGAATTCATCCAATCTACTCCTTGAAAACACTGATCATATCCCTTGGCTCCCATAAATTCATACAAGTTTTGGTCTGTTGCGTTAAAGTACTGGTTTGACGTATTACCATCGTACCATAAGTTTCCCCTCACATTTCGAGGTCTGCTGTCTTTTTTATCAATGCTCTTCGCATGATTTCTGATGACGACTTCATTCTCCCTTCGAAGAATTTTGGTATCTCCTTCGTCTAAACAAATTGTCCTCAAAATTCGAGTTGGAAAATTCAATATCACTATATGAGATATATCGATGCTTATCCTTCTTTTTTTCCGTGAAGAAAGATGTTATCAATATGATTGGAAATGCGCTTTCTTACGCCCACTTCAAATTCGATGAGTTGTGTTGGACTCATCAGATTTATTTCCCAATTGAGTTTTCTCCTCAACTTCCCATACTGCGAATTTCAATCTACCTGATTGAATTTGCTTCTCTCTTCGAACATACTCATCATTTAGAACAGTTATGTTTTCTAATAACTGATTCATTCGATTTTCAATATCGGATGAATCACGTTGCTCTGGAACTTGACTATTACCTCGACTTTCTTCCATGTGCATATTTTTTTATTTAAGTGCCTCAATTTCTTCATGAGCTATGGGATAAATTTTTGTTTTCTCTGATTCCATTATGATCTTAATCAATATCACTAACTACAATTTTTATAATTTTTGTTTTTAGATTTGTAATCTATGTACTTTATTTTTTTTCCAACCAATAAGTGTAAGATATTTTTAGTATGAGAATCAAGCAATATTAGCAAATCTAGAAAAAGAAAACTAATGATTTAATTGCAAAGAGATAACAATTAATAAAGTTGAGTTCCAAAAAAGTAGGTTGGATCCCTTTATTTCATAACCCAATATTTCATGGGAGGATAAATCATATTGAGCTAGATGTCCATTTTATTCGTGATCAGGTTCTTCAAGGGTCACTCCAGGTCCGGTATGTACCATCTTAGGACAAATTAGCTGAACGCCTCACCAAACCCTTGACCTACACTCGCTTTTCCTTTCTTAAAGACAAACTTGGTCTCACTAATTTGCCTCTTTGTTTGCGTGGTGTGGAGGGTGTAAAGAACAGGTGAAGCTCACTATGGAAGCTTATCACTGGTGGTGGAATTGGCTCTTGACATAAGTGTGTACAAACTAGAGATCTGATGAGGTGAGGAAGACGGCTAGGGTTTTAGACAGCCTTACCCACTTTAACTCTAAACGATTGCGTTTTACTTTTAGTGAGAGTAAGTCTCTTTTTGTTTGGATATGTGGATGGGTTAAGAGTCTTGAGAGCAAGCCCAAAAACAAGCCCAAAAACAAGCCCAAATCCTTTAAGTTATAGTCATCACACATTATCAACATGGACTTTTGGATCGAGGAATGGCACGATCTCCCTCCCTTTTCTAATCTTAACAATGATGGAAATAGTTGGTTCCTCGAAGCTAAAATTAATTTTTTTTGGAAGAGTAACGATTGGGACTCTCTCACTATGGAAACATTTCTTCCCCGAGATCGAATCAATCATATTGCTAATAACAATATTGATCCTAACAAAGAAGAATTCTAGAGCTGATTGTTATATGTTCTATTTTATATCTAAGATTACCATGATCCTAAACCTGGTCTATGTGGATGATATTCTAGTTACACGTACACAAACTAAATACCTGATACAATTTGTTCACAGACTCAACGCCATATTCTCACTAAAAGATATGGGGCCACTCCATCTATTCTTGGGAATAGAGATTCATCATGACTTAACAGGAATGTATTTAACACAACATCAATACATTAAAAACTTATTGTTTTCTTAAGGTCTGTCTGATGTCTAAGCGGTGCCCAACTCCCATCGATGCTGGTGTCCATATTTCTAGTAATTCTGGAGCTCTACTTGCAGACCCTACACCATATAGAAGCCTGTTAGGAGCGTTGCAGACTCATACCCATCCTGATATTTCTTATGGTGTAAACAAGCTTAGTCAATATCAAGAGACACCTAGTACACTACATTGGCAAAGCTTAAAGAAAGTGATTTGTTACTTATCTGGATCTAGATGGCTTGGCCTTCATATCAAACCGAATTTCCACCTCCAACTTCATGGATTTCGTGATGCTGATTAGGCATCCTCACCAGATGATAGAATCCATGTGGGAGTATATTGTATTTACCTTTAGAATTCTATCGTTTCTTGGTCTTCGAAAACGTTGAACGTTGTAGCCAGGTCCTCCACCGAGTCTGAATATCGTGCACTGGAAAATATTTCATCTGCACTCCTCTAGCTACGATCTATTATAACTGAGATTTAATTTTATGTTATGCCTCCGTCTGTCATCTAGTGTGACAACCCCGGTGCGAGCTCCTTGGCCCCCAACCCGATATTTCATGCGAGGACAAATCATATTGAGTTAGATATCCATTTCATTCGTGATCAGGTTCTTCAAGGATCACTCTAGGTCCGGTATGTACCATCTCAGGACCAATTAACTGACTGCCTCACCAAACCCTTGACCTACACTCGCTTTTCCTTTCTTAGAGACAAACTCGATCTTACTAATTTCCTCTTTATTTGCGGGGGATGGAGGGGGGGGGGGGTGTGAAGAACAGGTGAAGCTCACTATGGAAGCTTATCACTGGTGGTGGAATTGGCTCTCGACAGAAGTATGTATAAACTAGAGATCTGATGAAGTGAGAAATACTGCTAGGGTTTCAGACAACCTTACTCAGTTAATCTATAAAAGATTGCGTTTTACTTTTAGTGAGAGCAAGTCTCTATTTGTTTGGATATGTGGACGGGTTAAGAGTCTTGAGAGGAAGCCCAAAAGAAAGCCCAAAAACAAGCCAAAAAACAAGCCCAAATCCTTTAAGTTATAGTCATCACACATTATCAACATGGACTTTTGGATTGAGGAATGGCATGATCTCCCTCCCTTGTCTAATCTTAACAATAATGGCAATAGTTGGTTCTGCGAAGCTAAAATTAAAATTTTTTGGAAGAGTAACGCTTGGGACTCTCTCACTAT
The DNA here is from genome assembly GCA_036936605.1 of Limnanthes douglasii subsp. nivea. NCBI lineage: Eukaryota > Viridiplantae > Streptophyta > Magnoliopsida > Brassicales > Limnanthaceae > Limnanthes > Limnanthes douglasii. Next base: position 206,890,209 of record JAUPFV010000002.1, read on the forward strand.
GGAAACATTTCTTCCCCGAGATCGAATCAATCACATTGCTAATTACAATATTGATCTTAACAAAGATGATATTCTTGCTTGGAGGCTCTCGAACAATCTCAATTTCAATACCAACCTTACCTGGGAAAGTATAAGGATTAAGCACACAAAGTCTAGCCTATTAAAAAAGATTTAGAACTTCTGCATCCCATGAAGTTTTCCTTTCTTTGCTGGAAACATATTAATTTTTTTATCCATATTGATTCTATAATTATGAAAATACATCTCAATTTAGCTTCTAAGTGCTAGTTTTGCAACCATATTGAGGATGTAAACTATTTGTTTTTTAGCTCCAGCTTTGATTGGCAAATTTATAACTATTTTAGCTCTTTTTTTAAGATTAAAATTGGTAGACACATGGTTTTAACTCATATAATTAGAGTATGGTTCTGGTTTTCGAATAACAAGTTTCATGTCACCCATATAATTCTCCAAATCCAACTCCAGATACCGATTTGACGGAGGAAATACAAGAAGGTGTTGAAACAGACAACCAAAGAGATGACAACATGGCTTGAGAGGAAGCCCAAAAGAAAGCCCAAAAACAAGCCCAAATCCTTTAAGTTATAGTCATCACACATTATCAACATGGACTTTTGGATTGAGGAATGGCATGATCTCCCTCCCTTGTCTAATCTTAACAATAATGGCAATAGTTGGTTCTGCGAAGCTAAAATTAAAACTTTTTGGAAGAGTAACACTTGAGACTCTCTCACTATGGAAACATTTCTTCCCCGAGATCGAATCAATCACATTGATAATTACAATATTGATCTTAACAAAGATGATATTCTTGCTTGGAGGCTCTCGAACAATCTCAATTTCAATACCAACCTTACCTGGGAAAGTATAAGGATTAAGCACACAAAGTCTAGCCTATTAAAAAAGATTTAGAACTTCTACATCCCATGAAGTTTTCCTTTCTTTTCTGGAAACATATTAATTTTTTTATCCATATTGATTCTATAATTATGAAAATACATCTCAATTTAGCTTCTAAGTGCCAGTTTTGCAACCATATTGAGGATGTAAACTATTTGTTTTTTAGCTCCAGCTTTGATTGGGAAATTTATAACTATTTTAGCTCTTTGTTTAAGATTAAAATTGGTAGACACATGGTTTTAACTCATATAATTAGAGTATGGTTCTGGTTTTCGAATAACAAGTTTCATGTCACCCATATAATTCCCCAAATCCAACTCCAGATACCGATTTGACGGAGGAAATACAAGAAGGTGTTGAAACAGACAACCAAAGAGATGACAACTTGATCAACGAGGACACAGATTGGTGAAAATGAAATTCAAGATATTTATAGGGACATGGACCCTGAAGTCAGACAAATCAAAGACCAAATCAAAAAAATCAGAAATCAAATTACAACAATAAATATGCCTTAAATTGTAAGTTCGAATCCTTCAAAAGCTTGCTCATCAGCTGCTATTTCTCTTTATGAAAACTTTCATCCTCACCCTCTTGGAGAACTCTCCGAGGAAGTATTACATGCACTTCGACCGTTTTCTAGTCTCAAATATGCAACAAAGAATTTACGTAAAGAATTTAAATATACTTGAAGCAAACTGGAAGATATGGCAAAAAATTCATCTGATGGAAGAAACAGGTTGATGGTAACAAAAAGTTGAGAGATAATTTCGACTAACACCTCCTCGAATAATTTCTTATTTTCCAATCTGAAATAATCAAAATTTATCAGAAGAGTCGTCCAAATCAAACGCTGTATGAGAGCAATTAATGCACAAAAAACAGAGTCGAACTCTTCACATCAACCTGAGCTGAATGAGCTCAAAACAAAGCATGAAACGTAGATAACCGAAGAACACACAAAGTAATCATCTCTAAAATCATTACTTAACAAGAGTGAGGATGACAAGAAGAAGGCAGTTAAAGAGTTGGAGTTACTCAATAAAAAAATTCAAGGAAGAAAACTGCCTTACTGTGAAAGCAGCAAAGGACCAAAGTAGATTGGATAGCCTTGTTACTATCAAAATCACCAAAGAGCAAACAAAGATCACTTTTATTCGTGAATTCCATATGATGTTTCCAAAGGAAAATTTATCAGAATTCTGGAAATCAATACCCGGAGAAGGACGCCCTAGTGAAGCTTTCGAACCCGTCCGAACTAAATCTTCGGAACATTTCTCCCGATGAAAACAATGAGGATTGAAAAGTGTTATTTGTATCAGAACATTTTTTGTGTCGTTGAATGACCGACATTCGTGGTGATTATTGTCATGTTGTTACTATGTTGCTATTATTCGTATGTTGTTATTGAAAAGTACGAGTATTTCAATTAACTTTTGTTTGGCTGAAAATGCCTTTTTATTTGGCTTATGTGAATATGCCTAAGTAAAAACACCTCATTATATTTTCTAAAATTTAACCACCTCGTGTTTCGTATTGCATAGTCTTTCTCACCAAACCATACTTCAAATAAACGTTATCACTTATAACTTCTATTTCCACATAACTTAGAGCCTCGAATAATGCTTTAAATGAACGTTAGCATTTCAAATAATTTCACTACTTTGAACAATGCTTTAAATGAACGTTAGCATTTCAAATATTATCATCACTTTGAAAAATTCTTTGAATGGATGTTTACCACTTCAAATATTACTATTATTTTAAATAGTGCTCTAAATGGACGTTTCGCATTTCAAATATTACTATCACTTCGAACGGTACTATAAATAGATGTTTAGCACTTCGAATATTACTATTACTTCGAACAGTGCTTTAAATGGACGTTTAGAATTTCAAATATTACCATCACTTTGAACAGTGCTTTAAATAGACGTTTAACAGTTCAAAACTACTATCAATTTAAATCAGTGCTTTAAATAGACGTTTAACACTTTAAATACTACAATCACTTCGAACAATTCTTTAAATAGACATTTAGCAACTCAACCAAAAACTATGCTAAATCTGATCCCCTCATCTGATCGACTTGAATGCAACTCAACCAAAAACTATGCTAAATATTGAGCCTTAATAGTTGTTCGATGATCAAACTTTATATCAAAATTCCCCAACTCAACTGACCATTTAGTCATTATACCTGAAATATTTGGTCCTTATAATACATTCTTTAATTGAAAAGAAGTTCGAACAACAATTTAATGAGTATATCATATAATTTAGAATTCTAAATCTTATAAGTGTACACCATCTGCTAGACTTTTAATGAGCACATTATCGATATAAAATCTATGTCTCTTCCAGTTGAAAAGCATATGCCTTATTCATAAATATTTGGTATGTCATCCTGACATTTTTAAGACCAAATGGTATAACTCTATAACAATTTAATCCTCGATCAATTATAAACGTAGTACTCTCCCGGTCCTTTGGATCCATCTGAATCTGATTATAGTATGCAAATGCATCTATAAAAGAGAGAGTATTATTCCTTGACATCAAATCAATTAGTTGACTATTCGAGGAACAAGAAATGGATCTTTGGGACATGCAAGATTTATATATGTAAAGTCACACACATTCTCCATTTTCATTATTCTTTTTTAACTAACAGTGGATTAGCAATCCATAATGGATATTGTGTCTCCCATATATGTCTGATCCCTAAATAAATGATCCACCTCTGCCACAATGGCCCAAATTTTTCTACAGAGAAAGCTTGGCTCTTTTAAATAATAGGCATGAACTTTGGATTTAAAGCCAAGCTATAACATATCACCTCAGGTAAAACCCCTAATACGTCCTCTATTATCCAAATGAAAACATCCAAATTATCAAACAAAACTGCATCACTTGATAACGAAAATTAGGTGACAGTAATGTCCTTGTGCATATAGATTGTCCTTTGCTAAACGTATACTCCTCGACATTATCTCCCGCTGCTAAAGAACTCGGGGTTTCCCTCGAATCATCCACACAATCTTCATCTGAGGTTAACCCCCCTGATTACTATTAAGTCATTTGGTTATTAGAAATAGTTCTTCGAGAATGAAGAGTTGTTAAATATCACGCTCTTACTACTTGTTGATCAATTCGAACCACTCTGACGCGATCCCTAATGACATATTTCAAAAACTAATAGACAGTTGAAACAATAACATACACTTTTGACAACCAAGACCTTCCAAAAATAGCGTTATAGCTGGTTGGGAATTCAACCACCATAAACAAGACTTGGACCTTCTTTTTAAATGGGCCTTTTACCAAACATACTCCCCCTTGAATTCCCCAATCACTTGAGCAATTACTCCTGTAAACCCATTTATGGTACTTTTAGATTGAAAAATCTTAGGTGGGTTACACATCCTATCATATGTAGACTTGAACAATACATTTGTTGAACTTTATGTATCCATCAAAATACGTCGAATTTTAACCCAATTATATCCTCCCCTATAACCAATAGGTTTTCACGGGGTCCTGTTATTCCCTTTAGATCATCTTTGTCAAACAAAATAAAAGATGTTTCCATCTTTCCGTCTAAATGCGTACACATTACACCCTCTAACTGGGTAGCCAAACTAACTACATGTCTTTTCCTAGAACTGTTTGTTTTACCTGCCCTAGTATCTCTCTTCAAAATCACTATGGATTCAAAATATTCACATAAGATTTGAACTCGTCCTTAGAAAACTGGTTCATCCACCGCTAACAAGATCAAACAATCCGGGTCCGAATCTAGATATTTCGATGCTACATCAAACTTATCAAATTGTGAATCCAGGATCATCAATATATTCTGTTGCTTCAAATTTATATTAACAATCTGATGTGCTGATGTGGTTGGATGTTTATGCCCACTTCTTGGTCCTTTAATGAAATTCGTTAATTTACCATTAGCTATCAGAATATGTTTCTTTTTGTTTAACTCTACACAGTCTGTAGTGTCATGCCCAATGTCATTGTAATACTTACAAAATTTATTATTGTGTTCTTCCCTTGGCCTGTTTATGGGAGATGGATATATAAAGTTAACATGACATTTAGATTTCTTAAAAATAGTATCTACATTCTCAGTTAACTCCGTGAAACATTTCGGTCTTATCTATTGATTAGGCCTCGTCCGATGAGGTTGATAACTAGATACTTGAGAAGGAGCCTCTCCTGTTCAAGGAGGTAGATTACTATTTGTCCTCGAATTAGATGGCGCTTGAAAATTCAAGGTGTTTCCCTCACTCGCTTGGCTAGTGAATGCATGTCCCAAATATCTTTAAATGAAGCTTGACCCTCCTTCAACTCTTGTTGACCCCTCTACTTTAATCTGTTTTTTAACTTGAGCCATCAAAGCTCAAATGTCAAAGCCGTTCTCCTTCTAGTCTCATTTTCCAAATCCACTGGAAGCAATACTTTTCTAAAAGTTGTCATAACAACAAGCTATTCACAATCTTACAACTCTATTTTTGTCTATACAAACCATCTGGTATACTCTAATAAACTATTCCCCAACTGCCTGTTTGCATAGTATGATTGTATAACCATTTTCACGCATTTCCTTGCTTCTGAAAAATTATCTTTGGAAAAGAGTATAAAAATCCTAAAGTTGGTTATAGATCCCCCTCACAATTATATTGTACCACTTCAAGGAAGTTCCCTTACAAGTGAATGCTCTGCATACTAGCACACCACCATCATTGAAATCATCATATAGTTTTTGAACTATTCAATGTGATCATCAGGCTCTTGTGTTCTATCAAACTTTTCTACCTCCGAAATATCAAAGCGTATAGAAAAAGGTATTGACCTTATTTCAGCAGGAAAAGGAGAATCATCTAATCTGGATACAATTTTTGGTCAGCTGCGTCAACGTACTGGTTGGACGTATTACCATCGTACGATAATTTCTCTCTCACATAAGAGGTCTGATATCATTTTTTAATCTATACTCTTTGCATGATTTTCTATGCTGACTTCCTTCTCCTTTCGAAGAATTTTGGTATCTCTTTTGTCTAAACAAATCGTCCTCAAAATTCAAGTTAGAAAATTCAATATCAATAGATGAGATATATCGATGCTTATCCTTCTTCTTCTTTTTCTGCAAAGAACAATGTTCTCTATCTGATTGGAAATGCGTTTTCTTACAGTTACCTCGAATTCGATGAGCTGTGTAAGACTCGTTAGATTGATTTCCAAATTCATTTTTCTCCTGAACTTTCGTGCTTTGGATTTCAATTTACTTTGATTGAATTTGCTGGTCTCTTCGAGCATACTCATCATTTAGAATGGTTGTATTTTTTAATAACTGATATATTCCATTTTTTTAATATTGGATTGATCACGTTGCTCTAGAACTTGACTGTTACATTCACTTTCTTCCATGTGCATATTTTTTTTATTTAAGTGCCTCAATTTCTTCATGAACTGTAGGATCATTTCTTGTTTTCTCCGATTCCATTATGATCTTAATTAATATTACTAACTACAAATTTTGTAATTTTTGGTTTTAGATTTGTAATCAAGGTACCTTGTTTTCTCTTACTGTGGTCGTCAATGTTAAGTGTAAGATATTTTCAGTATAAGAATCAAGAAATATCATTAATTCTAAAGAGAGAACATAAAATATTTAGTTATAGAGAGAGAAACAATTAATAAGACTAAGTTCCAAGAACGAATGTCTGATCCCTTTATTTCATAACCTCCACTACTATTTATAGGAAGGTTGGACGATAAACATAAGAAGTTATATAATTGGACAAATTGCACTATAGCCCATTTCATTTATATATAACATAAATCTCATCCTAATAGCTTTATAAAGCTATTTATAATAGATTTATCTAATTATTTCACATATTGTTTTCAAAATTAACTTTCGTTCATTCACAAATGGAATTTCTCTCTTCTCTCTATTTTCTTTTTGAATGTCGCCAAAAGTCTTTCTTTTCTTAATATTACTTGGTGATTAAGTTTTTATTTGTCATACTAATTCATGATTATATTTGTTTCCTCTATATGGTTCATATTATCTATAACATGGACAACTTATGCACAATTACCATGTGAAGAACATGTGAAGATCACCATGGAAGCTTATCACAGGTGGTGGAATTTGCTCTTAATAGAAATGTGTACAAGCTAAGAGATCTGATGAAGTAAGGAAGACTGCTAGGGTTTCAAACTGTTTTACTCACTTCATCTCTAAATGGTTGCGTTTACTCTAGTGAGAGCAAGTCAATCTTTGTTTGGATATGTGGCCGAGTTAAGAGTCTTGAGAGAAAAACCAAGTCCTTTAAGCTATATCATCGCACGTTATTAATTTAGTCCAGTGTTTTCAGACTCTGTCACACTTATGTACAAAATTAGAATACTTGTGTAACAATAATCAGCTTTAGTGTCACATGCACTAACATAAAAGATTCCCTAGTAGTTGTATACTAATAGCCTATAAAATGGAGTACAATTTTGTTACATTTGATTAGATTTTGAGAGAATAAAAATCTAAAACTAAAATATCCATTCTTTTCAATTCTTATCTTGGTATCAGAGCATGTAAAGGCCTTCAATCACAAATCCTGGCCTACCTACTCAGAGCAGTGAGTCTCTAGGCTCAGTCATTCCTGGCAAGTTCTGCAGCACCACCAAAGGGCTGCACCTTCAAACAATTAATAACAATAACAACAACCATAATATACTTCACATAAATAACTATCTGATGTGGAAAACTATGATATTACCCATGGTGAAAGGAAACAAACTAGGAGGCTTCATCAAAGGGGAAAATCCATGTCCTCCTAAGTTCACAAATGATTCAGAAGGATAGGTGTCTGAGAACCCATACCATGAAGACTGAATTAGGAATGATCAACTTCTTTTTGGATGGTTGTATTCCATAATGAGCCCTAAAGTAGCAGCTCAATTGATGAAAGATGACACCTCAAAGGGCCTCTTAGATACAACCAACAAAATTTATGGCTCACAAACAAGAGCAAAGATCACATACTATAAGTTTAAATTTCACAGGACTCGTAAAGATACTTCTAGTATGAATGATTATCCAAACAAAATGAAAACTATAGCTGATAACTTAGCATTGGTTGGTTGTGGAGTGTCCATGGATAATTTGGCGACTCAAGTCCTGGATGGTTTGGACTCAGAGTACACCCCAATAGTTGTTAGTCTAGATGATAAAGAGTCTATGAGTTGGTTAGACCTTAAAAGTAGTTTGCTCACATTTGAGAGCAAACTAGATCAACTAATGAATTTACAAAACAGTGTAACTAATCTCAGTCTAGCATATGCTAATTTTTCTCACAAGACAAATTTCAAACTATAACACAACAACAACAATCAAAATGCCTTTTATAGTCATTTCAAGGGGTCAAATAGAAACAGCAGAGGAAGGGTTTCTAACATAATAGCACAAGAGGGATAAACAACTTTTATAAAGAAAGAAGATGGCGTTTTTCTCAAAACAAACCAACTTGTCAGATCTGTAACATGTATGGTTTGACTACCTCAGTTTGCTATTATAGGGATAACCCTGTTGTAATGGTCCACTCAAGACATAACAGGGGACAATACCTGGTATGGTGACATTGGTGAGAGTCACCATGCCACAATCAATTCTAATCTATTGACTTTGAAGTCTGAGTATTCATGTAAGAAAATTATTTTAGTTGGTAGTGGTCAAAGGTTACCAATAAAACATGTTGGGAACTCTAGTTTACATTCATCTATCAAAACATTCTACATGTTCGTATGATAAATAAGAACCTATATTTGTTTCCAACTTACTAGCGATAATAATGTGTTTATTGAGTTTCAGAAGTTTCTGCTTTGTAAAGAACAAGGAAGCAGGGACTGTTCTTCTCAAATGGACATTTAAGAATGGGTTTTACAAACTGGACAACTATCCTAAGTTACAAGCAAGAGAGGCCTTCCATGTCATTATTAAAACAAGTCATCTAATCACTGATTCAGTCTCTTCTAATGTATTTTATGTTGTTATTTCTAATTCCCTAAAAGATGGATGTCATATGAAGCTTGGCCATCTATCTCAATATGTTCTAAACACTGTCTTAAAATCATGTAATCTAAATTATCTGTTGAGAAATGAATTGAACTTTTGTGAAGTTTTACAACTAGGAAAGTCTCACAATTTACCATATCCTATCTCTAATTCCTATGCTAGCAATGTGTTAGACCTCATACATACTGATGTATGAGGTCCTTCTCTTGTATTATCTACTAAAGGGTACAGGTTCTATGTTTTGTTCTTTGATGATCATACTAGATTTACCTGGTTTTACCTTATCAAGGACAAGAGTCATGTGTTTAATTTCTTCAAAATGTTCAAAAATCTTGTGAAAATAGTTTAAAAGGTCTATCAAGACTGTTCAGTGTGACTAAGGTGGTGAATATAGACCATTGTCTGCTATGACAAAGGAACAAAGGTTTGTTTTGAGGAGTTCTTGTCCTCAGACCTCAGATTAAAATGGTAGGCCTGAGAGGAAACACAGACACCTTGTAGAAACAGGCTTGACCCCCTTGGCTCAAGCCAACCTGCCCTACAAGTATTAGGTTCAAGCTTTTGAGACTGATGTCTTTCTTATCAATATACTGCCCAGTTTTATCCTATTAAATGAGTTATCCTACGAACTTTTATTTCAAAAATCACCCAACTATCTAGCCTTAAAGACATTTGGTTGTGCCTGTTATCCATGTCTAAGGTCATATCAATCTCATAAATTTCAGTTTCATTTTATAAAATGTGTTTTTCTTGGCTATAGTCAGTTTCAAAAGGGCTATATATGTCTTAGTCCGTCTGGGAAAATCTATGTGTCTAGGAATGTGATTTTTAATGAAGTTGATTTTACTTTTCTAAAGGGTTCATAAACAACCTAAGTTCTGAGTCATCTGAGGTCTATCCTTTAAGTTTGTGGCTCCTTAATCTACCTACAGGGTTTTGTGACTAGTGGAAGTCCACAATTCTTAACAGCTCATCTTGGTGTCTCATCTTATGAGTCTAGTTCTCTGTCTCATCTAATCTACCTCAGATTCTATTTACGCATGTAACTGGAAGTTGTATTGATTCTACTACTCACTCTTGTAATCCTCCACTAAACATTCAGAATTCCCCTAGTTCCCCCTTCTATGAGCCTTACACTCGACCTCCTACTATCACTAGCTCAAACACTGACCATATTTTTACCTTAAAACTTGTCACAACTATTTCTCCAAACACTTATCACTCTTCTAATATACAATTTCCATCCTTCTACCATTGCCTCACTATGATCAAATGCCTAAAATTTCTCCACTATCCAAAACTCATTCTATGCTGACTAGAGCTCAAGATAAGACTTTTAAACCTAAGGTTCCTTATGTTGGTACTTTGATTACTACTAACCTATCTACAATTGAACATACTATATAATCTACTATTGTGTCAAAATCTAATTGGGTTACTGATATGGAGACTGAGTACAAAGCTCTCATAACGAATGACACTTGGACACTCGTTTCATGCTCTCCTACTCTAAATATTGTTGGTTGTAAATGGGTTTACAAGATTAAATACCATATGAATGGCTCAATCCAAAGTTACAAGGCAATGCTTGTTGCTAATAAGTTTCATCAAACCCCTCGCATAAACTTTTCAGAAACATTTAGTCGTGTTATTAAACCATCTACAGTAAGGTTAATTTTGGCTCTTGCTGTCTCAAAAGACTAGGAAGTTAGAAAACTGGACATAAATAACGCTTTCCTAAATGGGTATCTTACTAAAGATGTTTATATGGCTCAACTAGAGGGTTTTCAAGACTCTGAGAAAACTACACATGTGTGTAAGCTTTGCAAAGCCCTGTATGGTATCAAGTAGGCTTCAACGGTCTAATACTCTAGGCTAATGGAGAGGTTACTAAAGTGGGGCTTCAAGAATTCTAGAGTTGATTGCTATTTGTTCTATTTTATATCTAAGACTACCGTGATCCTAATCCTGGTCTATGTGGATGACATTCTAGTTACACGTACACAAACTAACTACCTGACACAATTTGTTCACAGACTCAACGTCATATTCTCACTAAAGGATATGGGGCCACTCCATTTATTCTTGGGAATAGAGATTCATCGTGACTTAACATGAATGTATTTAACACAACATCAATACATTAAAAACTTACTGCTTTTTTAAGGTCTTTCTATGTCTAAGCGGTGCCCAACTCCCATTGCTGCTAGTGTCCATATTTCGAGTGATTCTGGAACTATACTTGCAGACCTTACACCATATAGAAGCCTGTTAGGAGCGTTGCAGACTCATACCCATTCTGATACTGCCTTTGGTATAAGCTTAGTCAATATCAACAGACACCTATTACAGTATATTGGCAAAGCTTAAAGAAGGTTCTTCGTTACTTATCTGGATCCAGCTCGCTTGGCCTTCATATCAAACTGAGTTTACACCTCCAACTTCATGGATTCTGTGATTCTGACTGGGCATCCTCACCAGATGATAGATGTCGTGTGGGAGTTTATTGTGTTTACCTTGGGAATTCTCTCGGTCTTTGAAAAAGCCAAACGTTGTAGCCAGATCCTCCACCAAGTCTGAGTATCGTGCACTGGAAAATATTTCTTCTGCACTACTATGGCTACGATCTATCCTAGCTGAGATCCAATTTTATGCTCCGTCTGTCATTTAGTGTGACAAACTCGGTGCAAGCTCCTTGGCCTCCAACCTAATATTTCATACGAGGACAAATCATATTGAGCTAGATGTCCATTTTATTCGTGATCAGGTTCTTCAAGGGTCACTCCAAGTTCGGTATGTACCATCTCAGGACCAATTAGCTGAATGCCTCACCAAACCCTTGACCTACACTCGCTTTTCCTTTCTTAAAGACAAACTCAGTCTCACTAATTTTCATCTTCGTTTGCGGGGGGGGGGGGGGGGTGTAAAAAAAGGTGAAGCTCACTATGGAAGCTTATCACTGGTGGTGGAATTGGCTCTCGACAGAAGTGTGTACAAACTAGAAATCTGATGAAGTGCGGAAGACTGCTAGGGTTTCAGACAGTTTTACTCACTTTATCTCTAAACGATTGCGTTTTACTTTTAGTGAGAGCAAGTCTCTTTTTGTTTGGATAAGTGGACGGGTTAATAGTATTGAGAGCAAGCCCAAAAACAAGCCCAAGAACAAGCCTAAATCCTTTAAGTTATAGTCATCAGACATTATCAACATGGACTTTTGGATCGAAGAATGGCATGATCTCCCTCCCTTTTCTAATCTTAACAACGATGGAAATAGTTGGTTCCTCGAAGCTAAAATTAAAACTTTTTGGAAGAGTAACGCTTGTGACTCTCTCACTATGGAAACATTTCTTCCCCGAGATCGAATCAATCACATTGATAATTACAATATTGATCCTAACAAAGAGGATATTCTTACCTAGAGGCTCTCGAACAATCTCAATTTCAATACCAACCTTACATGGGAAAGTATAAGGATTAAGCACACAAAATCTAGCCTATTCAAAAATATTTGGAACTTCTGCATTCCCATGAAGTTTTCCTTTCTTAGCTGGAAACTTATTAATTTTTTTTATCCCTATTGATTATATTATTATGAAAAGAGATCTCAATTTAGGTTCTAAGTGCCAGTTTTGCAACCATATTGAGGATAAAAATTATTTATTTTTGAGCTGCACCTTTGCTTGGAAAATCTATAACTATTTTAGCTCTTTGTTTAAGATTAAAATTGGCAGACACATGGTTTTAACTCATATAATTAGAGTATGGTTATGGTTTTCGAATAACAAGTTTCATGTCACCCGTATAATTCCCCAAATCATTTGTTGTATTATATGGAAGAACATAAACTAGTCAAAATTTGCGGGCAGTCACGAATCTGTGGCTTGTTCAATTGATAAAGTCACTAGAATCATTATTGGAATTGATATGTCTAACAAGTTGAATAGAAAGCATTGGTCAAGTCTTATTGATGCAAGCACTGCTTTAGGTTTCTCTTCTATTGAAAACAAAAATAAGAAGCCAGCTTACCTCAAGTGGATGGTTCCTGCTAAAGGCAGCTTAAAAATGAACATCGATTGCGCTTGTTCTCACAATGGGGAGTCCAGTGGAGGAATACTCGTCAGAAACTGGGAAGGTGATATAATTCTTGGCACATGTATCATATTTGGTAAACTAACTCCCCTGCTTGCAGAGGCTCGAGCTCTTCTCGAAGGGCTGATTCTTTGTAGACAGAACAACTGGATTCAAGTGAACATGGAATCTGCTAGTCTCCTATTAATCAACCTTTTTACGGATGGTAACGCGGTCTGGTATCTCTATTCTCTTATATCTATCTGCCGGAATCTTATTCATCCTAAGATGATTCTCAAGCATATATCCAGAGTCTAAAACCTAGCCTCAGATTGGCTTGCGAAATGGACTCTGAATTGCAAGCAAAACTAGTATTTCAATCACCTTAATGCTCCAAACAGTTTAATGGCTATTGTTTTTCTGGAAAGACTAAAGGTTTCGTTGTTCTATCACCAGTGGCTCGATTGCAGAGTTAATGGATTTTTTCGGATTCAAGATTTAAAGTGGAAGTTGAATCAATTGTTGGAAGAAGATAGGTCAAAATCTAAAGAGGCTCCATTAATGAAGTTGAAGCTCTGATTATTTGAAGATGAAAGTATGTTTTGAGGAGAGAAATCCGAATATTTGGCGCATTTCTCTTTCAAATTAGAAATATTACTCTAAGGATAAATGTCCCGTTTATAGACATTTGTTTTGTAACGTTGCGAATTGGATCCTTATTCATTTAACAAAGAAATTCCTTTGCTTCAAGAAGAAAAAATAGTCATCACACATTATTAATTTAGTCCGGTGTTTTTAGATACCATCTCACTTATGCACTAACTGCCTGTACAATGTTGTTACGTTTGATTAGATTTTGAGAGTATAAAAATCTAAAACTAAAACCTCCATTCTTTTCTATTCTTATCTTACCATGCCCGGAAGCGGGAATTTAAAATTTTGGACGTGTTATGACTTGACATGTTTACGGAGACATATTTGTTATGAGCTATACTCATCGCAATAAGTCCTTGTGCAGATACAAATGGAAGAAAAATAAAACAATATCACGAGCTTTGTATGCAATAACTACAAATGGATTGTGTTTAGTTTGTAAGACTGTCGCGTCTTGTCTGATATGATACGACTTGGGCCGTGGGAGCTGTGCGAAGACTGCATCGACATCGGTTGTTTGCATGTTGATAAAATTGCTCTCTTTTTTTTTACTTAGGATAAAACAAATATACTTTGGGTCTAAAATTAAAAAACAATATTTTTAGGTAGTATCCCATCCCAACATGTATGTTTGATAGTCTGTATAATGATTCAGCTAAAATGGAGATAATTATGATTTATAGAAGAAGAAAAAAAACACAAGACAGTAGGAAATAAAGACATAAATGTAATTTATTCATGGAAATACGTTACATTAAGGTTGGTCTTGATTATTTATGTCGGAGTAAATCCAACTATTTTCAAGAAGATCATTCTGAGTGGTGCACTAAAATTTATAGAGGTGTCTTTCATATGACTGCTCTAAGAGACTCCGGCTTATTCCTAGACATGGTTGGTGCGAGGAACCTCTTATACCATTGACCTGATCGTTTTGGACGTCTATCCGAAGGATTGTTGAAATTAACATAGTTCATGCCAAATCTAGCAGTGAAACCGTAACCGAATTCGAAATTATCCATCAGTGACCAAGGGAAATATCCTTTTACATTAGAGCCATTCCTGCACAAAAACACATAAAGCAATAAAGAGGAAGTTAATGGATTTACTATGGTCTTTTTGTCTCATTTCTTAATATTTCTTAATATGTCCCTTGTTTTTCAGCCTCTCTAGGTGTTTGCGTGAGGTAAAACTTACTGGATAGCCGACCGTAGGAAGCAAAGATGACTACAATGATACTGGATCCTGTCTCTGTCATCCAGTGCCTTTTCTATCGTCACATTACCCGAGTCCGCGAATCCTTGGATTGTGAATTATGGAAAAGTTAATAATTAACTAAAAGAATAAAAGATTGAAAGGAATGATAGGGAAGAAATTATACCATTTTCCGTGATATAGATCAGTGGGTTGTTGTATTTTTCTTTCACATATGTCAAAATCCCTTGGAATCCTTTTGGGTAATAATAGAAGAAGTATGCCTGAAAATGTTTTATGAACACGCTACGTTTAATTTGACTCTCTTCTGAAAGCAAAAATCCTTACCAAACGATCCATCTGTTCATTTTCTGTACCAAAAATAGATGAAAATGTATACCTTTGGTCCAATAGGCTTGTCGCCACGGAAAACTACACAAGAAAGAATCAGTTGGTTGTTAATAATTTTGTTTAGAAACAATATTTTGTACTAAGATAACGCATCTTTGTGTATATATATATATATATACATATAATTACATGAGAGTTTAACACGCGAATCTTTGGTCGCATCAGGTGGGAAAGGTTGGAAAGTTGCTGATGTATCAGTTGCATACTGAGTGACATAATAGTTCAAACCCATAAAATCTAGTGATCCTTTCACCATTCTGGATTCCTCGGCAGTGAAGTTTGGTAATCGATTCCCTACATAGTCTTTCATGACTTGGGGGTAATCACCATAGGTTAATGGATTCATATACCTGCAAATTATCAGCTTCAGTTAGGTTTCTATTGTCCAAAAGATACGGGTAAAAGCGTTTCTTGGTTTTTATATCTAATAGTACAAACCATCCTATAAAGAATTCAAGCATTCGCGCAGCCGCCTTTTTGTCGCTGTCGGAATTCTCATCAAGAGGGAGAAAATATTGGGTAATTAGCGTGGTTCCAACGAAACCTCCTTGAGACTGCATCAAAGTTTGTCAAATGTAAAAGATAAAATAGTTGATGAGTGGAGATTAGGTCTTGTTTATTGAGTTTTTTTAACCTTGTACTTCTCTCTATACAATTGCGCAACTCTTGCATGGGCTAAAATTTGGTGGTGTGTCACTATATACGGTTCTGTCCCGGAATTTCCTTCGTTACAGAAGCTTCTATCAGAACATCGGCCAGGTGCATCTGTTCCTAGAGCGTGACCTCTCATGGCAAGTGTATATGGTTGATTCAGCGTGATCCAATATTTAACTCTATCGCCAAATCTTTGGAAGCAAAGTTCCGCATAATCTTGGAAATCATCCCTATCCAAGGTGTCTATAGGTTAGGAACGAATACCAATTGCTAGTTATCAAAAAAAATCAGTAGAGAACTTACAGTATTTCACGGCTCAAGAAACCACGATACTCGTCTTGTAAAGACTGTGGAAGATCCCAATGGAAGATTGTGACGAATGGTTCAATGCCTGAGTTCATTTGAATTCAAATAGATTATTTGTTAAATTTATAAATAAATATTATGATTATAAGATAAAAATATCTATATTGTTACCGTTTCTTTTAAGCTCATTGATGAGGTTATTGTAGTAACCAACTCCTTCCTCGTTAATTCCTCTACTGATCTTCCCTCCTAATGGAGCATATGAAAAATAATTTCAATGTCCTGGCAGTGCTCTTGACGATGCAATAAATTCTTAGAAGTTGCTGATATTGTAGATAAGTTACCTGGCAGGACTCTGGACCATGCGATTGAGAATCTATACGCTTTTGCGCCCATGCTTTTCAAAAGGGCAACATCATCCTACAAATAATAACAAACTCTTCACTTGTTATCTTTAGTGTTAATATAATATGTTATATGTGTATATGTATATTCACTTGTTATCAAACCTTATAAAGATATGTTGAATTGCAAGCTTCATCTCCGTTCCCTCGATCAGCAGTTTTCTCTGTTGTATTCCCATTGTTAGAAAACCATACAAGAAAGAGGATATAAAACTTAAAGAGTTCATAGGAAGTTTAGAAGAAAGTTTATGGAAAAAAACATATAGATTTTCAAATTTAGAAGTATATATAGACTGCTATATGACCAGGAGTTCTGTGAGTGAGAGAATCCCATGTGTTGAGCCCTCTTCTTGCGGCACCCTCTATCTGAAATTAAAAAAAAAAATACATAGAACAAAATGTATTAGATGCTTACTAAATCCGATGTAGGTAAGGCAGCTGGGCATTATAGATTGAAACTTTTAAAGAGAGCGGAGAAAATTAAGACCTGATAAGACGAAGTTGAAGCTCCAAAAAGGAAGTCGTCACCAAATAAACTACTATTAAAAGCCGATGTGAATTGACAGAGGAAGGGAGGTTGTTCTATACAAGAGATTGCTTTAGAAGTACAAACAGTGGAAAGAAGAACAAGTAGGAGGACTAAAAAACGAGTGAGATGAAGGAGTTTCATGATTAATTTTGTAATGTATGTTTTTGGTTGTTAGTGAAAAACCTAGTTGCAAACAATGGTTTATATAGGGGAAAGCCATGCAAATATGTTGCCACCCATGCACGACGTGTCTTTACACTACAAAACAACATGTGAACTGATTCTCGAATTTATATCTCGGCATATGGAACAACGGTTTATCCGTGAGTTCCTTATTTCCCATCAGAAAAATCCCTGAAAAATATGTAATACAATCTGAGATGGTTTCTAAGGATAAACTCTCTGTTTTCTGATGTGGGTTACATCCATCGACCTTTGTAAATCGGACGTAGAAGCATTGATCACGCTCAGCTCTATGTATTATAACAGGATACTATATATTGGTAAACCCAAAACTAATACACCTTACATTCGTAGAGTCGTGTTCCTAAGGAAAAGACTAAAAGATAGTACATTTTTATCGAATTGTCTAATACATCAATTTATAAAACATAAACACTAAATTTGTTTGTGTATTTTCGATTTAATACGAGGGCACTGTCAAAACTTATTATGTATGTTGTTGATTGCAATAAAGCCATATATCTTTATAAAATAGACATGATTTTATTGATCGAGCTACTTATTTTTCATCGAAAACCATGTAAAAAATATGATTTAATATATGATTTTATGGTGAACGACAAACAAAATATCATATAATAATAAAAAAACTATTTGAGACAAAATATAATGATCTACACTTTTTTTCCTTTTATCTTCTCTTTTTTGTGATTTTGATTTTCTTAGTTCCAGTTTTGAGCTTTTTCAGTTGAAACTTACTTTTAATGTTGATTCCAGAATCTTCAAAGTGCTTCGAGTTTCGTCTAGATTTTGATCTCCATAATATATTTTGACATGTATTTCTATCTACTAAAATATTGTTAGTAGTCTTAGTAGTCTCTGTAAATATGATTTAATATATGATTTTATGGTGAACGACAAACAAAATATCATAAAATAATAAAAAAACGTTGAGACAAGTATAATGATTGTACATTTTTTTTACTCGTAATCACCATACCAAGAATCTTTTTTGTTCAATCGAGATCTTTCATCTCAAACTCGACGCTAAGCTGTTTTTTTATACGCACAATGTGTAAAATACTACAAGCAACAATAAGCATATCATCCACATACAACAAGAAGTAAACATAAGAATCATCTCGCATCTTTTGATGATACACACAACTATCATATGGACTCCTCGTGAACCCTTTTGACACCATGATTGTATCAAAATGTTTGTAACATTGCCTTGGTGACTCTTTCAAACCATACAATGACTTTTTTCAGCAGAAAAAACTTGTCTTCCATATTAGGTTCGATAAATCAGTCTGGTTGTCTTATGTAAATTAGTTCCTCCAATTCACCATCTAGAAACACAATCTTCACATCTAACTACTCAAGTTCTAAATCTTGCAAAACGACCATGGCTAACAAAATTCGAATTGAACTATGTTTCACCACTGGAGAATAAACTTCATTTCATTGAATTCGATTCACCCTTAGCGACCACTCTTGCTTTGAATCGAGATGTCTCAACCCCTAGATTACCTTCTTTTTCTTGAACACTCATTTGTTGCCTACTACATTCTATCCTTTATGAAATTTAAAAAGCTTCCCCCATAGCACCAATCCAACGATCTCCGTCTGAACTCGCTATAGCATCCCTATAGCTACTAGGTTCCTACATTACAACTTCTTCTGCAACTCACAAAGCATATGCAACTAGATTCGCATACCTTTTTGAAAGTCTAATATATTTTCTTTCCTTGCTCAATGTTATGCTATAAGGTTTTTGGTATGGTTCGGGCGCATCATCATCACTATCATCTGATGCTGACGCTTCACCTCTTAGTTCTCGATCCATTTCCTACTTCCTTCCGACTGTCTATCGAAGCAAACTAATTAAAATTTGGGTCCCTACTGATGAGAAAACTTGGACACTCTGGAGAGGTACACCAAAATATATATCATTTCACTCTAGTATCATATCCTAGAAATATGCACCTCTTTTCCCTCGGCTCAAGTTTACCATCTCTCATATGAGCATACGCAGGACAACCGAACACCCTCAATTATCCGTAATCAGTCGACAATCCAGACCGAATCTCAAAATGAGTTTTACAATCAATAGCCATTAATGGAGACCGATTTACTAAATAACACGTTGTATTGATAGTTTGAGCCCAAAAATCCTTTCCCACATCGGAATGCCAGAGCATGCTTTATGTCTTGTCACAAAGTATTTTGTTCATTCTATATGTGACCCTATTTTGTTGTGGTGTTCTAGAAATAGTACGATGACACATTATTCCCTCGGCTTTGCATAAGTCAATGAACTCACGACTGCAATATTCTAACACATTATATGTCCTAAGCCGTTTGATTTTTTTTATGTTTATTTCTCAATCATCTTCTTCCATTTGATAAAGTATGAATATGTCCCATCTTTCATTTTCAGAAAGTAAACCCACACCGTCCTTGAATAATGATCGATCAAATTTATATAGTATCTAGCTCCGTTCTTTGATGGAATTCTGTTTGGGCCCTAAAGATCTAAGTGAATGTAGTCTACTATCCTTTTAATCTATCTTACAACCGATTTTCTAAATTTGACTTTAGTTTGTTTAGCAAACACAGTGCTCACAAAATCCCAATGGTTCTGCTTTATACCCTTTCAACAAATCTCTCTTTCCCAAAACAACTAATCTTTTTTCACTCATGTAACCGAGATGCAAATGCCACAACTGATTTTGATTTTTCCAGTTTTGGCTATTTTCCCATGATGATGCTACTGCAACGTCGCCCATAACAACACTCTATTGGAGAGTGTAAAACCCCTTCTACAAACTATCTTCTGCACGGTACTTGTAACCCCAAGAGTCTAGTGTCCCAAGAGATATCTTCTCCTTAACTAAAGAATATGCCGTCACATCATAATTTTAATAACCTCATCAAATTTTTTGATTACGACGTTATCAATACCACCAATAGGCAACATATGATTATTCTTTAAATAAACAGTTCCCATCATTGGATTTTAAGTATCGAGCCACTTTTTGAAATAACACATATGATATGCAGCGCCAGTATCAAGTACCTAAGAGTTTTTTCCCTCTGTCTGAACTCACGGTTAATACATCTCTTATAGTACTGTTTTCATTGTCATCAACATCGTTCACACTTTCAAGATGTTTGCTGTATTTTGCTTTTGATTTCCCTTCTTATCATTTAGTTTCGGAAAATCTCTCTGATGATGACCTTGCTCACCGCATTCATAACAGTTTGAGTTCTTTACCTTCGATTTGGACCTGCAGTTCTTGCTTCTTAAAAAACTCGCTTTGCTTCCAGCTTTTCCACTAGTCATAAGACTTTCCCCTTCAGCTTGATTATTTGGCTGCAACTTTCTCAACACCTTTGATTTCAGCCCTCATTTGATATTTGCTGGAGATAACTTATTCTTACCATACATTATGATATTTACGAAGTTTTCATATGAAGTTGATAATAATCTCAAGACAAACAAATCTTGATCCTCATCCTCAAGGTTGATATCAATGTTCTCCAAGTTCATTATAATTGATTTAAAATTATCTAAGTGTTAATTTATGGACATACCTTCTTTCGATCTGATACAAGCGTTTTTTAATGTATAATTGGTTCACCGCTAATTTCTCTGAGTAAAGTTCTCCCAAATTATTCCATGTGCAAGCAGAAGACTTCTCACCGCTAATCTCCCGAAGAACATTGTCTTTTACACTCAATAAAATCCATCTCAAAGCCTTTTCTTGAAGATATTTCTTCTCCTCATATGTCATCTCTTCTGGTAATTCTCCACAGTCTTCCATTGCTCTTGTGGTACCAATAAATATTTCAGTTTAATCTTCCACAATGCAAAGTTGGATCCCCCATTTCAATTCTGTATTTTGTTGTTGTAGACATCATTGTAAAATCCTAATTGCAAAATCTAATTTCACAAATAAAACTCTGATACCATTTGTTAGAAATCACTATGCAATTTATTAGAAATGGATCAAGCATAAAAAAATAAAAGAACACGGGATTTAATGTGGTTCGACAATTGTGTACGTTCACGGGTGCCGCGAGAGAAAAGTGTTTTCCTATGATAGAAAAGTGTTACAGATTTTCAGATTATGTTTTGTGTAGTCCTAGTAGTCTATTTATACAAAATAAATAGAACTTATTAGATAATTGGCCTAATGGGCTCATATATACAAAAGTATATAAGATAATATCCATTACAACTTCACTGTCAATGACACAAAACCGTACCGCCAAACACGGCCCACTGTCAAGTATTATTCAACTCATTCTCAACATTCCAAAACCTAGATTTATTCTTGTTCATCAAAACATAAAACCCAGATTCATTGTTCTACCTCTGAAACCTAGATCTGTTTGAAATCTATTTCTTGTTTAATTTGAATCATGCCTTTTATTCGTATAACATTTCCAGGATCAGATCACAAACGCAACAAACGCTAGGAAAAAACATTAATACTTACTCGACTGACTCAATAGTTCTTGGTGACGATTGCGGGCATGGCAAGAAATCGGTGCTTTCTGCCAATATAAGGTTCAGAGATATTTCTGGATCAGATTAGAGATGGAAAAAACTTAAGAAATGCTTGATTTTATGTCCGCATGATGAGGTTCTCAATAATAACTGTGTGTAGTGCAGACAACTGATAGATATTGATTACGACACGTCTTTCATATTCAAAAGGGGATAAAGCTTAGTTGTTGATATGTGGAATCCGTACGAAAGGATCATACTATGGACTTAGTTATGAGAGAAAAACTGCATTTTGTTTTAGACCTAGATCACACTCCTATTCATTGTGTTCTGGTAAAATATTTACCGCTAGAGGAATTTCTTTTCATGGTATCAACATAAGATTTATACAGACGCGTGTCTTATTGTGGTTCAATATCTATGATCAAATTAAAGCCATTTGTTTTAGATTTTCTTGAGAAGGCAAGTTCAATTTTTAAAATTTCCATCTATACCAAAAGTAGTAGTGTTTATGCGGTTGCTTTCCTTTGTTTGCTTGATCTTAAAGGAACGTATGTTAAAGGCCCGGTTATAGCATGTAAACATTCTACTTATCAAAAAATAATTATCTGATTTTGACACCAGCAAAGGCAATTGTGGTAATTGATAATAAGAGAAAGAAGTAGAACTAAGTTGTCTTATGTATTATTTCTCAATACCACTTTGTTGAGACAAGTGTGACATACTACAAGCAGCAATAAGCATATCATCCACATACAACTACAAGTAAAATAAGAATCTGACATCTTTTAATGATACACACAACTATCATATGGAATCCTCGTGAATTATTTTGACACCATGAATGTATGAAAACGTTTGTACCATTGCATTGGTGACTCTTTCAAACCATACAATGAATATTTCAGCAAACAAACATTGTCCTCCATATTAGGTTCGATAAATCCCTCTGGTTGTCTCATGTAGATTCGTTCCTCCAATTCACCATGCAGAAACGCAGTCGTTACATTGAACTTCTAAAGTTATAAATCTTGCAAAACTACCATAGCTAACAAAACTCGAATCGAACAATGTTTCACCACTACAAAAAATATTTTATTGAAGTTTCATTCCCTTTTAGTAAAACCCTTAGCAACTAGTCTTGCCTTCAATCGAGATGTCTTAACCCCTAGATTACCTACCTTATTGTTGAACACCCATTTGTTGTCTACTACCTTCTGTCCTTTAGGCAAGTCAACAAGCTTCCATGTTTAATTTGTATGAAGAGAATAAATCTCTGCTCCCATAGCACCAATCTACCGATCTGCCTCTCAACTAGCTATAGCTTCCGTATAGCTACTAGGTTTCTGCATCACAAATTCTTCTGTAACTGACAGAGCATATGCAACTAGATTCGCATACCTTTTGAAAGTCTAATATAATTTCTTTCCCTTCCCAATATTATGCTATAAGGTTGTTGTTCTGGTTTTGGCTCATCATCGTTGCTATCATCCGATGCCGACGTTTAACCTCCTGATTTTGGATCCAACTCAGAATCATTTAAATTATTGGACCAACTATGAACTGATTATAATCAAGCTCCACTTGTTTACTCACAACCAATCCTGATTCAACCATATCTCATACTTTATTCTAACTGTCTATTGAAGCAAACTCAATAAAAGTCGTGTCCTTACTGATGAAAAAACCTATAAACTTAAGAGAGGTACACCACATCATATATCTTGTCACTTTAGTATCATATCACAGAAATATGCACCTATTTTCCCTCGGTTCAAGCTTACAATCTCTCATATGAGCATACGCAGGACAACTTTTCGTAATCAGCCGACAGTGCATACCAAATCTCAAAATGAGCTTTAGAATCAACATGTCGTATTGCTAATTTCAGCCTAAAAATACTTTCCCACATCGGAATGCGAAAGCATGCTTCGTGCTTTCTGGGACCTTATTTTATTGTGGTGTTGAATAACAAGTACGATGACGCACTATTCCCTCAGCTTCGAAGAACTTGTTGAACTTACGACTATAAAATATGTTAAACATATTTTGAAAAACCATGCAACCACATATACACTTAATATCAAAATAATAATATGGTTTATTTCAGGTTTAAGGCATAAATATAAGTCATTTAACTCATAAGACAACCTTTACCGCGACCAGGCTCTGGTTTACTATGGAAAACAAAATAATTTCTGAGCAAGTCTTGGGTGTCATAAGGCTACTAATGATTGTAAACTAAGACAATAAACTTTATGACGAAAAAGTTCCAAACTTCACCTCTATCACAAGGATGCGTTCGCGGTGAACTGTTTTACTATGTGATATTTTCTAGCCTCGTATTGGCCACATGTCTAAACACTAATAGTTTCCTAAACACTCACCACTCATCTAATTCTACTATGTATATTCTTCTACCACTATCTCAAACGGGCCAAACATCAACTTTTTCTCCTATATCCAAAACTCACCCTATGCAGACTAGAGCTGAAGATGGTACACTTAAACCTAAGATCCTTTGTATTGGTTCCTTGACCACTACTGATTTGTCTACACTTGAACCTACTAAATCCTCAAACGCTCTGTATAATCCTCACTGGGTTACTTATATGGAAACTGTATACAATGCACTTATGTTTAATGACACTTGGACATTGGTTCCTTGGTCTCCTTAATTAAATATTGTTGGCTGTAAATGGGTGTATAAACTTAAGCGCAATATTGATGGCTCAATCCAAAGGTATAAAGTAAGGTTAGTTTCTAAGGGGTTATAGCAAACCCCTGGCATAGACTTTTCAGAGACCTTCAGTCCTGTTATTAAGCCTTTTATAGTGAGATTGGCTCTGGCTCTTGTTGTTTTCAAAGGACTGGTAGGTGCGTTAACTGGACATAAACAATAATTTCTTAAATGGGTACCTTAGTGAAGATATCTATATGACACATCTAGAGGGTTTCAAGGACCTTGTGAACTCCACACATGTGTGTAAGCTTCGTAAAGCCTTGTATGGCCTAAATGAGGCTCCAAAAGCCTGATAGTCTAGACTCAGGGAAACTCTAATAACTGGTGGTTCAAGAATTATAGAGTTGAGTTATCTCTCTTCTACTTTATATCTAAATATATTATAGTACTAATTTTGGTATATATAGATGATATTCTAGTAGCAGTACAAAACAGAATGGCTAACACAGTTTATCCATAAACTTAATATCTTATTCTCAGTAAAGGACATGGGGTGCTCCATCTATTCCTAAGAATAGAGATTCACCGTGACCCTATTGGCATGTACCTAACACAACATCAACATATCGGGAACTTACTTGCTGCTCAAGGCCTCTTCTTGTCGCAATCTTGTACAACTCACATGGCTGCTGGCGTCCACCTCTCCAGTACTTCTGGTACCCCTCTTGAAGACCTTACACCATATGAAACCTTGTTAGGGGAATTTCAATATCTAACTCACACTCGTTCTGATATTGTATTTGCTATGAACAAGCTCAACCAATATCAGCAGAGTCATACTACAATTTACTAGAAGAGTTTAAAAAAAGTCCTTAGGTGCTTATTTAGATACAGTTGGCTTGGACTCTACATCAAACCATATTGTTATCTTCAAATTAATCGATTCCTCACTTCTCGAAAGGGTAAGGGATAAGAGAAATGATAAGGGGGGATTCCCTAGATACGAGCGAGCACGAGCATAGAGCACTGTGAGTTCGGATTATGATAAGCAATAAAGAAAAGAACAAATTCTATGGTGTTGACGAGCTCAAAAGTAGATCAAGACCAAATATAAGTACATCGATAATAAACTCAAAGGAGTATACAACTCGACAGCAGAATGAGCTCAAGGATAAATACATCATTGCTAAACTCAAGATCGGGATGAGCTCAAAGAAATTCGGGAAGAGTTGATTGACTGGATGAGGAGCAAGGAAAAGATCTAAAGAGGATAAGTTGAGCACGTTGTCAGTGAGCTCGAGCTCTGAAAACTAAAGAGGATAAGTTGAACATGTTGTTAGTGATCTCGAGCTCTGCGAACCATAATAAACCTGATGTCGTTTAAAGGAGTAGCTCAGCTCGGATTGAAGCACAGATTAGACTCAACGTCTTTTACTTGTTATATAAACACACGTTCGGACCCATGAGTCAGACTGTGGCAGTTATTTATTCCACAGTTATAGGGATAACGGTTGTGTTAGTTATTTTTTCCACAATTATAGGGGTAATGATATTAGTGGGATAGTGGCGCTAAAAGCGTAACCAAATGTAACTACCCACTAATTTGTAAATTATAAATACAGAAAACCTATTGATGAATAAATTGATCTTTTTCTTGACTAAAAAACTGCAGGCTTACTGTAGCAGAACTTGTTAGTTCCTTAACAAATTTGGCGCCGTCTGTGCGAACTCTTTAACCAATCACCATGGTAGTCACTAGGTCAAGAATCGAGAGAGATAATCAGGAAACTAGCGAAACAACAACACACCGGAGGAGAACCGTAAGTCGTCTCGACCCTATAATTCCTCAAGAGGTCAATCCTCTGGTACCCCAAGAAACGGTGGTGACAGAGGGGCCTCTAATTCAGCCAGTTACTGCTTCAAGGGGAGAGATGTATATCCATCAAACTGAGAATGCACTAGGGGCTTATAGAACTGCGGAAACTATGCCGGTGAATGACTCGATGGTTCTCCAACTGGAACAATGGATCCTGAATCTGCAGGAGGAACAACTGAAAATAGCGTTTGAAAGAGACTCTAGAGAGCAGGCTATGCATGCTACTATGGCAGGTATGAATGACGCTATTCATGCTCTAACTGCAAGAATCAAGGGTACGAGTAAGACTCACCAACCATCAGGACTAGAGACGAGCAAGGTCAATATGACGGATCGTTCTTCTAAAAGAGATGACAAACAAGAAGGTGAAGGTGAAGGCGAGAACGGAGAAAAGAATCGTAATAGAGGACAACGTGATGAGGTGAACCAGATGTCGACCAAGCGAGCTCGAGAGGATAAGGACCTTCGTTACAATCAGATCCGCCCAAAGTTGTCGGCATACATATTGAAAGAATCGCCATTTTCGGAGAAAATCCTGGAAGCTCAACTCCCAAGGAAGTTCAACCCATTTATGATGTAAGCTTATGATGAAACAGGGGATCCAGAGAACAATTCATAAACATGATGATGGACTTCAATCCTGATGATGCGATGTTTTGCCGGGTACTATCCATGACCCTTAAAGGTAACGTCGTGGATTGGTTCAGTAGCTTGCGAAAATGGTCTATCTATGATTTTACGGGACTGTGGAAGTATTTAGAGAGACGTCCATGGGTAACAAGGATCTCAAGCGCAAGTGGGATTCAATCATGGATCTTTATTAACGTCGAGGTGAGTCTCATAAAAGTTATGTTAGACGATTTGTTCATGCCATGAATGCTTTTCCAAATCTAGCCGAGGACATGGCGGTGGCGTTTTTTAAACGGGGGCTCGAGAGAAGAGGGGAACTATATACGGATTTCATCAAGTTCCCAACTGAGAACATGGAGGATCTACTCGCAAGAGCATATAATTTTATCAGGGTTGAGGATGCTAGAAGAGGGGCGTCACCTGAGCGTCGTGAGCCAAATCTCAAAGATGGTGGATCAGAATGAAAAAAGACTAACGAGCAACCAAGAAGGGACTACAACCGAAGGCCTCAACATCTCGATCAACCAAACAGACGTTTCACTCCACTAACGAAAGCTATCTCAATCATTGATGATCGCACGAAGGGGCGTACGAGATACCAAGTTCCACAAACAATGAGCGCGCCTAGATTTAAGTGATCTAATATGTATTATTGTGCATATTATCATGACCATGGACATTCGACGGATGAGTGGTGGCAGTTAATGGAAGAGATTCAGCGCTTGATAGACAATGGTGAGTTGATTCAATTTATTAAACGAACTCAACCAGATCGACGAGAGGAAGATCGCCCTCCGAACACCGACAAACCAACCGCTGGAGAAGAGTCAGAAGCAAATAAAAAATAGTAGCTTCTGACCATACCAAAGGGGACTTTGGCTACATGACAAGTGTCTACTCAGAATAAACGAGCTAAAAATGAGTTCAACGTTTATGAAATATATGGAAATTCTTATCAAAATTACAGAGACCCAGTTGTTGATCTCATCTTTAATGATGATGATCTCAGAGGTGTTAGTTTACCCCATGAAGATTCCTTAACTATTCACTTGGATATTGGAGGAGTAATGGTAACCAGAGTACTGGTCGATGGAGGAAGCTCGGCAAATATCATCTTCAAAGGCAGCTTCGACCATATCGACCTACTCAGAGGACATTGGTAGGATACGAAGGATAATCTTCGCAATGTATTAGGGAGGTAGAGCTAATAGTCAAAGTCGGTCATGGAGCTGCAAAGAAAGAACTGAAAATGTTATTTTTTATCTCCAACGCGCCGAGCCCTTACCATGAAATTATTGGACGACCATGGTCGCATAGGATGGAAGCAGCGCCATGCACATATATACAATTCATTAGTATCCAGTGGGTAGTTCAATAGGTATAATTAGAGGTAGCCTAAGGATTGCACGAACTTGTTATGCAATCACGTCAAATCCTTCCAGGCCTGTCTAATATCAATAAAAAAACAGGGGAGACATTATACCAAAAACGATGGATCTCACCTCACCAGATCTAGTGGATGATCCGCGAGAAAATGAGGATTCACCCACTACAGATGCTACAATAGTGGATACAGTCATAGCTGCCAATATAATACTTCGACTGGGAAATGAATTGGTTTCAGATTCAAAGGTACGTGTTGTGGATTTGTTAGTGAGAAATTTAGATGTGTTTGCTTGGGAAGCGGCTGATGTTTCAGGAGTAAGTTCTACAATTAAAAGCTATGAGTTGGCTATCAATCATTGCGCTAAACCTGTACGACCGAAACGAAGGGCATTTTCAACTGAAAAATAGGCCATTATATTGGCCGAGGTTAACAAGCTCACTCGATTGGGGCATATTCGAAAAGAAAGGTACCCAGTATAGATAGCCAATCCGGTTTTAGTCAAAAATAAGAACGGGCAGTGGAGAATGTGTGTGGACTTTACTGATTTGAACCAAGCATGTCCTAAAGATGCTTTCCCGTTACCAAAGATAGATCAACTGGTCGATTCAACTTAAGGTTGCAAGTTTCTTTCTTTCATGGACGCGTACTTAGGATATAATCAGATCCGCATGCATCCGTCTGATCAGGAGGCAGGATCAACTTATCAAAGGCTAGTCAATAACATTTTTCAAGATTATTTGGGGTAGCATTTGGAGGCATATATCGATGATATGATTATTAAAACGCATGAAGAAGTGCATCACCTTAATACTTTACAGATCATTTTTGATTTATTACGCAAGTATAATCTTAAGCTTAATCCGGAGAAATGTTCCTTTGGTGTGACTAAAGGCAAATTCCTGGGTTATGTGGTAATTTAGTAAGGTATTGAGGCAGATCCAATTCAACTAAATGCCATTCTACAGATGGGACCACCAAAGAATGTCAAAGAAGTCCAGTGTCTTAAAGGACGATTAGCAGCTCTGTCAAGGTTCATCTCACGTGCTTCGGACAAAAGGCACCCCTTTTTTTAAAGTATTAAGGGGTGCTAAGAAGTTTGCATGGACAGAAGAGTGTGACAAACCTTTTGAATATCTGAAGTGGTATCTTACTTCTCCTGAGATTTTGTCTGCTCCTACACCTGAGGAGCCACTATTTACGTATTTGGCAGTGTCACCTTTCTCTGTTAGTTCAGTTCTCGTGCGTGATTAAAAGGGAAAACAACGACCAATATATTACACGAGCAAAACACTGACAGATGCAGAGACAAGATATTTAAACATTGAAAAGTTGGCTTCGAGCTTGGTTATTGCAGCTTGACGAATGAGGCCGTACTTTCAAGGGCATATTATCACGGTAAGAACAGCATACCCTTTACAAACAGTATTCCAAAAACCCGATATTTCTGGCAGATTAACCAAATAAAGCATTCAGCTCGGGGAGTATGACATTCGCTTCGAGCCACGTGTAGCTATAAAAGGACAAGCAGTTGCAGACTTCTTAGAAGAGTTCAGCTCATCTAGGGAAGAGAATGATGAGTTAAAATACGGACAAATGGTTGAGCTCGACCAATGGATTGTTAAAGTCGATGGCGTGTCTTCTGCAATAGGAGGAGGTGCATGTATCATAATCAAAACTCCAACCGGAGAGGAGGTCAAGCAGGCGGTCCGCTTTAATTTTCCAGTAACAAATAATGCTGCAGAATATAAGGATGCCCTTTGTGGCATAAAGTTGGCTTTGATATGTGGAGCTCGAACTATCAAGATCAGATCTGATTCTCAGTTGGTGGTGAATCAGGCACATGAACTTTATGATGTCAGACAAGACGGCATCAAGGAGTATCTTGTGATTCTTTAGGAGTATGAGTCCAAATTTACTAACGTGTCTTATGAACAGATTCCACGAAGAGATAATTCGGCAGCTGACATTTTAGCTAATGCTGCAGCTTCAGGTGACCATCCAACAATTTTTCTCCAACATCTCCCGGCGACAGAACTAATTTTAGCAGTTGCAACTATTAATTCAATCAATAATAATGACGATTGGCGGACTCCATACCTGAGCTACTTAAATTAAGGGACATTTCCTACAAGTAAAAGTGAGGCTCGCGCATTGCAGACTAGAGCGGCTAAATATGGTGTTCTCGATAATATTATGTATAGGAAAATCTCAACCAGACCTCTACTCTGTTTCCTCGACCGAGGTGAAGCTAGTTCTGTGTTGGAAGATCTACATTCAGCGGAAGTAGGGGCTCATTACGGACACCGAATGTTGATTCGACATTTTCTTCTCACCATGTATTATTGGCCTGAGCTAGCGACTGATACTGAGAATCTAGTATTGCAATGTCACAAATGTCAAGAATGTTTGAACATGCAGCACAGACCCAGCGAGCCCATGGAAAACATTCCTGACCCTTGTTCGTTCGATAAATGGGGAATAGATCTGGTAGGTCCTCTGCCAATGGCCACATACAAAAGGTAGTTCCTTATTGTGGCAGTGGATTATTTTTCGAAATGGGTTGAGGTTAAAGCTCTGTTCAGAACCCGTGCTCAGGAGGTATGTGATTTCATATATAATCAAATTCTAATCCAATATGGAATTCCATGAATTATAATGACACACAATGGGCCTCAATTCCAAAATTCGATCATTATCAACTTTTGCAAACGATATGGGATTCTCCATCATTTCTCCACCCTTTATTACCCTCAGGCAAACAAACAGGTTGAGGTGACTAATAGAACGTTATTGGAAGGACTAAAGAAGAAGCTAGAGAGGGCTAAAGGCAAATGACAAGACAAGTTAGCAGAGGTCTTATGGGCGTACGAAACAACCCCTCGCTCCACAACATGTGATACGCCATTTTCTTTGGTATACGGAGCAGAGGCGATCATCCCAGCAGAGGTCATAATACTGAGTCACAGGATTGAACATTACGAGGAGGAGGAAAATCTTATAGCCAGGTCAACATCCCTGGATCTGATAGATAAAAGGCAAGACCAGGCTAAAGTCCGAGCAGAGTACTATCGAAGTCTTATGAGAGGATGTTTTAATGCTCATTTGAAGCCACGATTGTTCAAGGTGGGTGATTTAGTTTTGAAATAAGGTGTTTCAGGGCTCCGGTAGTGGAACATGTGGCAAGTTAGGGCCAAATTGGGAAGGCCCATATTCAGTTATTTCAACAGGGCACCATGGCGCGTACAGGTTAACAAATCAAGAAGGTCGAGCACTCAAGCATCCTTGGAATGTTAATCATCTAAAGCTATATTGCCAAAATATTTAAGATGTAAAGATGCGCTCTGTTTCCTCTCTGATGGCGTGGGGAGGTTTTTTTTACTGAGGCATCTAAGAACAAGTTTTTGAATCTTTTCAATATAAATTATTTATTTTGCCAATATGTGTGTGTGAGTTTTATCTTTATAACCACTGAATGGGTCAATGACCACGCCATTTTTTTCTATGCAACAGACCATACTGAGTCTAGACTAAGTGTCTATAAACACGAATGGGCTAATGGGCCACGCCTACGGGCTATGTAATGACCATAATGTGTCTATACTTTGTACTGGGTATATTGGCAAACTGGTCAAAGACAAAGTCTGAACAGACTACGCAATAGGGTCCATGAGACCTCCCCGCGGAAATGCTATCATGGCACAGGATGTCTAAGCTACGCAATGATCCCTACTAAGCTCGGGGTTATAAGGATCTCCAAAAATCTCAGCACACACATAGTCTGCATTTGACAACATACACTTATAGCAATAGCTAAGGTGAATCATGCATTAATTTAAAAAGAAAATAATCCAAGTACTCAGAACAGTACGACAAGTTCAACACAAAACAAAGTAAATAGTTCAACAGGGCAAGCATATATTATTTAGAGTTACTGGGTGGTAGTTGTTTGGAGGGATCCACAGAAGCGTTGGTTTCTTTGTTCTTCTCAGGGTCCATACTGGTGCTCGAGACTGCAGATTCTAAAAGGTGGGCAAGGGATCCTAAGTTCAGTCCAGGATTCAAGGCTACCAGTTCTGCAACAGCATTCTTGTTCTCCTTGGTGACCATTTCTGTTGCAACTGAGAACAATTGTGCTTCCTTTTCTTCAGCAGCAGCCTCTATCTTTCTTTTCCATTGTTGTCGTTCTTGCTCGAGCTGAGCACGCTCCTCTTTTAATTCCTTGTTCAACCTGCTCACCTCAACACTCAGATCCGCAATTCGATCTACTTGTTTTTCTACCCGATTCGCTTGATTGTTGGCTCGGTCCAACAAATTTGCATTTTGAGTTTGCAAATCATGGTTCCTCTTTAACAAGCTTTCGTTCTGGCTCAGCACTAGGTTATGGCTTTCAGATAGAGTTGTTAGCCTCTGATCGTTGCGTGCCACAGATTCCTGAAGGGAGGCAACTATACTCTTTATCTGGGCTTTTGCGTTTAAAGCTTCATGTTTGACAGCCTTGGCAGAAGCATAAGCATGCCTCAAGCGGATGACCTCAGCAATACTGTGCTTAGCTGAGCCAAAAAAGCATAGCTTCAGGTTTCCACTTCTCCATGGCAGTTATCATCAAGAGATATGTTTTGATAACTCAGAATAAATGAGTTATGACGCATCTGTCATAAACAGGGAATATAGATGTAAATTTTTCAGATTTACAAATTAATGTATGTCTATATTGTTGGTTATTACCTCGATCGATAGCTCGGTTTGTCTCTACAAGATCTCTGCGTTTGACATTTTGTCATAGTACGAAAAATCTGGGATCCTGCGTAGCTGATCAAACATGTAAGAAGAAGGGCGTGGAACTTGCACTTTTGAGCGCTGCCCTATAGGTGCTTTTTGCTGATTGGACTCAGATGCTTTGTTGCCAAGATTGTTTTATTTAGTGGTCTCCATTGACGGTGCTCATTGCTCCACAGATGAGCTCAACACTAGCTGTTGAGCTTGCTCTGTTTGAGTGGGGGCACTTGTGGTTCTTTCTAAGCATTGTTGTCATCATCTTCTCCAGCATCCACTAGGTCAACTATCTCCTTAGCAGTAGGAGGATTTTGTCCTTCACCAAGTCCCCTTGTTGATGGATTAGGAAGATCTGCTCCTTCGTTGGAATTTGCTTCAGTATCATCATCCTCTTCATCCCTCAGTTGTGATCTCCTAGTATTTAGGAGGACGGCATCGACAATTACCTTCTGTTTTTTATTCCTCCTTGTGTCAAGAGCACCGGAGATGGTCTCCTCGTCTTCATCCTCTCTATCTACTCTAACTTTGTTGGGTTGAGTAGTTACATGCACTGGTGGTGCTTCTTTTTCATTCTTCTTGGTCAGTTAAGGGAGCATCATCAGAATATGAGTCCCCATTTTCACCAGCTTTGTGGGTTACTTGGGGCACTGATAGCCAGACATCAGGACTGTTTTTATCCCGAAGATTCTTTTCCAAAAGTGACCTAAGACGGTCCATGGTAACTTCTGTACCATTAGCCATTCTTACTTCTCTTTCTTATGTGATGCTGAGCTCAGGGATTTGCCACAGTCCTGACTTCAAGTAGTTGTATCATGTGAACACTTGCTTAGGATCTCTTTGCCACACTTCAAAAGCTAGGCTGCTAACTCTGATAAGAGGATTCACGTAGTTCTGTGGCCTCCCCTCTTTCCACCAGCTATGATTGGAAAGTTCACCTGAAGAAAAATAAACATAACTTTATGAGAGAGTTCGCACTGATTTGTATCTCTGATAATCTGCTAGTACTTACAGTTCTTCCTCAATTTTCTTTCTAATTGAAGATTTAAGGTTGGAGTGCTATGTTCCCAATTACACGACACGAAGATGAATGAGTTCTTCCAATTCCTATCAGAGGTAGGAAGTTCGACAATTTTCTTAATCCCTTTAAAACGGGTATAGAAGAAGAGGGTTTTGACCAATTTGGTTACATCAATACCAAAAAGGAGGTCTGCTAAGCATATTTCGGTGTTTAACATGCATGAGCTATACTGAAGTAATCGCGAATGAGCTCGGGCAATGGTAATCTAAGACCTCAATCGAATAAAGTAGTAAAAAGACAGGTTTCTGTTTCCTGTGTATGATAGGGGTGTTCGCCTAGACTAGGAGCCCTAATGGTTATATTGTCAGAGATATTGCATATCTCTCTAAGAACGGTGATTCTAGCATCATCTAGGTTAGTGTATCTAGGGGTTATCTGAGACAATTAGTTTTCTAAATCACTCATGTCTTCATATAAAGGCTCCACAATTTTTTCGGCTTTACTCTTCACTGCCTTTTTAGGTACCGTGGTTTTTCTACACACTGAAATTAGGTAAGGATATGAATCAGAATGATTATGTTGGTAAGGGAAAGAGATTTGATTTTGGAATAACCTAGTGATGAAAGTATGAAACCCTAAGTCTAGGGTTCTCTCCACCATTCAAGAAAAATTAGTTATCTAATGGAAAGAATGTTACCTGAGAATCGTCGAGGAAGATGACTGAAAGAAGTTTGGTT
The DNA here is from genome assembly GCA_036936605.1 of Limnanthes douglasii subsp. nivea. NCBI lineage: Eukaryota > Viridiplantae > Streptophyta > Magnoliopsida > Brassicales > Limnanthaceae > Limnanthes > Limnanthes douglasii. The sequence continues at coordinate 206,925,239 of JAUPFV010000002.1, forward strand.
GAAGATGGAAGAAGTTTCTAGTCGCAATGAAGCAGAAAACTTCAAAATTTGTGAGTTTTTGCAAAAATATGCAATAAGTGTTTAAGTGATTAAACGCTTTCTACATATGCGTGTGAACCATGATGTCACTAATTATTTGAAAAAATATTCCAATGAAACTGAATCGCCAAAAGTTATTTCCAAGAAACGGCGATGTTAGAAACTGTCACTTGCATAAACGACACGTGTCAAAAGAGACATACACAAGGCGTTTCGAAATACTACGCATATAAATAAATACTTTAATTATGTTTAATATTACAGGCTTATTAATATTTTAATAAACCTCTAAACTAGGGGGAGCCCTGATAAGGGGGATTCCCCAGATACGAGCAAACATGAGCATAAAGCACTGTGAGTTTGGATTATGATAAGCAATGAAGAAAAGAACAAATTCTATGGTGTTGACGAGCTCAAAAGCAGATCAAGCCCAAAGATAAGTACACCGATAATAAACTCAAAGGAGTATACAACTCGACGGCAGAATGAGCTGAAGGATAAATACATCGTTGCTGAACTCAAGATCATGATGAGCTCAAAGACATTGGGGAAGAGTTGATTGACTGGACATGGAGCAAGGAAAATATATAAAGAGGATAAGTTGAGCATGTTGTCAGTGAGCTCAAACTAAAGAGGATAAATTGAACATGTTTTCAGTGAGCTCGAGCTCTGCGAACCATAATAAACCTGATGTGGTTTAAAGGAGTAGTTCAGCACGGATTGAAGCACAAATTAGACTCAGCATCTTTTACTTGTTCTGTAAACACATTTCTGACCCATGAGTCAGACCTTGGCAGTTATTTATTCCACAGTTATAGGGATAACGGTTGTGTTAGTTATTTGTTCCATAATTATAGGGATAATGATACTAGTGGGATAGTGGCGCTAAAAGCGTAACCAAATATAACTACCCACTAATTTGTGTATTATAAATAAGGAAAACCTATTGATGAATAAATTGACTCTTTATTGACTAAAAAATTGTAGGCTTACTGTGGGAGAACTTGTTAGTTCCTTAATAAGAAACATTCATTGTCTTGGCGTTCTTTTGGCAAACCTCACAACCTTAGAACTAGAGATTTGGCATCGTTCGCTAATTTGGACCATTAAAACTTGTTAGGAGAAAATGACAAATTAAGCTATGATGTCCATACTAAGCCCTTGCTACCACTTTGTGTAGATATTTTGGCACCCATATGGATTTTTCTCTGTTCAAGAACTGCAACATTAGTTCTACGACACTCTTAATAAAAAACATTTTCGAGCATCGTATACTTGAGCGCGCACAACTTCAATGCTCTTGCCTCAGTAACTCTGTTACTTGTCAAAAACTTAAATTGATGTGATTTATCTTTCCAATAAGATTTATCTTGCATAATGACGAGTGGATTGTACCCTAAGGTTGTTCTTTTTGCTATGTCTGTGGTCGAGTTATCTGATTAAGGAACTTGCTTGTAGTTGATGTGTTCAAATTTCTTTTCCCAATGCTGTAGAGTCTCTAATTATCATTTTAATAGCTTGCTTCTCGGGTGGCTCGCACCTGTTGACGAGTGCTTGTTCATATATGCCATTATCATGACTTATCAGTAGTTGGAGTCTGAATGGACCTGCATATATGAGCCAACATAAGCCCTCTTATGACTGATTCGTATTCTGCAACATTATTAGTGACTCTGAAGAAAGCTTGATGGACTTTCAGAGCTCTTCCTGGAATGGTGCTCGTAATAGGACGTTGGCTCCTGACCTGTGAGTGTTGGATATACCACTCGTCTTGCCCGTCCCCACAAGCCACCATGGCGTATGTGGTTTCAAATTTATTGATGGTGAATTCATTCATAAATTCAACTACTATTTAGATTTCAATCATTCTCTATGGCTCGTACATGATCGTATATTCTCCTAGCTTGACTGGCCATAACGTGAGTTGTCCCAAAGTATCAAACGTTTACAGGAAACTTTATAGGGAAAAACATGCGTGAATGATGATCGTATGACTTTGAAAGTATGGCTGCATTTTTCTGGCAACCACTGCAAACTGTAAGGCTAATTTTTCAAGGTTCAAGTAATCAGGATGAATATTTTTTAACTCAATTTCTTTTATTTTTTTAAGGATCTTGAAGAAAGAGTGGCTCAATAATACACTCGGCAGATGAATCTGGATATAGCCGGTAGGCAACCTGTGAGTCTTTGAACTTTTTTAATGTTTCAAAGAGGATCTATTGTGAGTAGTGTTCTTAGCAACTCGAGATCGTCCTTGACCTATTTTTGTAGACGATGTACACGCTCTTTTGACATCGAAAGATAATTTAAAAATGTTTAATTTGAGTTTATATTGGCGCAATGTGGCAAAATGAATAATCATTATGACAGCAAAAATATATTTATGTGATCACGATGTACACGCTCTTTTGACATCGATGTACACGCTCCAATATTAACAATTTTATTAACCGTGATATGATCTCTATGTGCATGTCTAGCATGCCAGAATGAATAATCATTATGACAGTAAACATATATTTAATTCTCACTTGATTAATAATAAAATCATTGGTACTTAATTTTACTATATTTATACAAAAGCATTATTTTCCAATAAGGTAACTGTTAGTCCTTTTCTCATGCAAGTATACGTGGTCAAATAGTAGCAAGTAATAAGTAAGAAAGATCGTTCCCACGAAGACCAGGTGTATATGACAAGAATTCACTTATGCAACAACGTATGATTATTAGACTACTGCTTGAACAAGTAATAAAGTATGAATATAACTAAACAAATTAACTAACGAGATTAACTAACGAGTTTACGTATGTGAGAGAAAACATGGAACCCTGAATTCAATGTTTATTTTACTCAGAGTATTAATATACTTAATCAATATGTATGATAACTACGATTACTAATCAGATAACACGAAATCAGTACACGTAAAACAAACCCCACAAAAGAGATAGTAGTTAAGTAGATATCGCTTGCATGACAATCCTATATGTCTATACGAATTGAGGTACAATTGGTTTTAAGCACAAGTTATCTATTTCGATTTCATAGGGTAATATGATATGGTTAGTGACATATTACGAATCATGAACAATCACAATACGAATCATTCAAGAACCTATGCTAGCATGACAAGTTCTAAACCCTTAAATCCATTTTCGCATTCATTAAAGATTAACAAACTAAATGTTCGCGACACATCTAACGATAAGCACAACCATACTAGGTAACCGATAAACGTATCTCACAAATCAATTAAGCAATCAAACCCTTAGTAGTAATCAAACAAATCCGCTAGAGTTCCATGACAACGATTAGTTCATAATCGAACGAATCATCATCATGGGCTCAAAAGTTAACATAGTTCTAGGACGAATGTAATTAAACGAATAAGAGTTTAGAGAATGTTAAACCGAACAGTAGCCGTAAGTATCGACTGGCAGAAACAATCCGTAAACTGCCGGTCGAAAACAAAAGCACCCGTCACCTGCTTCCTCTCCGCTGTCTGGTTGTATGTTACCGATCGAAAAAACAAAAGTTCAATTTCTTTTTCTCTTATTTAATTTGTATCTTCTGCACGATAAAAAAGTAGCAAAAAGTAGCAAATTGCCTTTTGTCGAAACCAAAGTAAGAAGCCAAAAGCCACTTACCTCTTCTGTTCGATATATCGGAGGAACTGTTGTGCATAAAAAACCAAAACAGAAGCAAATTACGTTTTGTCTTCCTATATAACCTGATCGGACAAAACCCACAAGAGGCCAATTGCGATTTCTCTTCCATATTCTCTCGTCTATTTTGTATTATGCGGAAATAAAAAAAAACCTAATTGGCACACTTTTTCTTCTTTCCCTCCGTCTCTTTTATTTATAACTTCTGCCGAAACTCTAAAAAAGCCAAATTACGAATCGTGAAATATTTATGCTAAATAAAATAATATTTTAAACAATATAGCTAAATAAAACCTTAGCATTAGTCTAATATTTTTTCCTTAATTCAGCATTAATTTCTTTTTGTGCTTCGCTTTAATATTTTTATTTCTTAATTCAATATTTTAAACAATATCTGAGGAAATATATATTTCCTTTTTTTCAACATTAATATATTTTCTCAAGCATTAATATATTTTTCTTTGGAAAAGCACTAGTCATAATATATTTTCTTTAACTGTTCCAAAATGTCCCTCAAGTACATTAATTTTCCAGTTTCTTCAATTTCTACCCCAAATTTATTAATATTATCATAATTTACCCGCGACACAAGCGCCTTTAAGAATACTGGAAAAACACGTTAAAACACAAAGAATGCTTGAAAACCGGCGACGATTTTAAGAATAATGGAAGCGTAATAAGTGACATGAAATGCACTTATCAGTAACACCCTTGGAAAATAATAGGTTACCGGATTTGTTTCCAAGATTTATTCGTTTACTGTTCATAAATTTTAACTCAACATTGTCGCGTACTTTAACCTTGGACTTGTTTGTGTTTCTTATTTGCACTTTTTTAGGTCATTTATTCATTATTTTCAATATATATATATATATGTCATGAGAAACATTAATTAATGCACATTAATTTTATCAACGCTTGAAAATATTTTCTTTAATATTATTAACTTCTGTCACTATTTCATAAACATCTTCCTCTATAGGATATATACTTGCACATTTCTTCTTAAGTTTGAAATTACGAGTAAACTACCCACATATAAAGTAATCTCCACTTGCATTCGTAAATGTATATTTGTTATAGGTTATAAATGTTTGTATACGAATTTATACATTTTAATTTTTGGCTATATTGCATTCACACTCATAGAAGGTCTCATCTTGGATGCTTCTTCCATTTCTCTAGTATATGATGCAATATTTTCAGGAACACCAACTTATTGCTATGATTTGTAAGTCATTTATTAAGAGAAGTGGTTTTTCGTCAATAAGATATATCAAAAATTTCTTCGTACATTGTTCTTCGATTTTATACTTCGCTTCAAGATCCTTTCGTATGGTCAACCTTCAAGTCTCGCTAGTGTAAAGTTCAAACATATGATAAACAATACTGTCCAAAATATGTCCTCAACATGCAAGATCATCTTTAACTCATTTTATCTTTGATTTCATGGGTATCATTTTGGTTACGTTAAAAAGTTTCTCTAATTTGAGATCAATGGTATAATTAAGTGTCAATGCACTCAACAGAAATGTCAACTTGTCTTGTCAGCGGATGATACTTGGTATGTCAAAATATAACTTTTATATATATATATATATATATATATATATATATATATTGTATTCATCAAAACATCCGGTCGATCTTCTTTTAATACATAATTTTAAAAAATTACACCATTTTATTATTGTCGCGATCATAAAAATCGTTACGGTAAGCCTGATCTTTGTTCAACTATTGTGATGATCCCCATGATAAGCTTTAAGTTGTTTTACAAAATTTCGACATCATTGCCAAAAAATCAGTAAGTTGTTATTCAGAAACTGTTGCCGCACCTCAAGTATGAATGTCCTAAAAACTTATCATTTTCAGGTTGCTGCATTAATATCAAAAATATTAAATCATAAGTAACTTTACCCAAAATTAGTGTTTATTTTGTCACATAATTTGAATATTTTTTACCATTTTTTTTTAATATATACCAATTTTCGTTTTTTTTATTTTAGATTAACTCTGATAATCCAAATTCACTATAAATTTATCTCAATTATATTATTTTATTTATATTTTCAACAAATTTGATTATAACATAATTTTTAAGAGCAAATTAAATTTAATCTATGATTTTATTTATTTATCGAATAATGAAGTATCAAAATTAGCCTATAGTACTAAGTAAATCCGAAAATCCACTAAACACGTGTGAAGGAGAACAGTGCTAGAGTTGTGACTTGTGAGGTCACATAAGTGCCATATGTCACCGAGCAGTTTCCTTTTCGTCAGACCCATATGAGAGTATTAAGAGCAACTGGTACGTAGCGGGTGCGATCAGTAATCTCAAGCAATCCCGTGAGGCAAATAAATAGAACAAGTTACGTAAACAAATTTACAACACAAAATGAGATACGGATCACTATACCACCGTTTTATAATACTATTATCCGTTTAGGTAAATAAAAATTCATTATTGTTTACTTTTTACCACAGTCACGTACCTTCTATTGAGATGCTTATGTTATAAACTACGGAGCCACTCGGTGGTTACCAGGGGCGGGACCCCTATCTCCCGCCACTATACTGATGAGCGGTTTATATTTTGTTAGAAAAAAAGAGTGTAAATTTTTAATTTTTAATTATCATATTATTTTATCTGTTATAATTAGAAAAAACAATTATTTTTTTTAATGAAGGACTATATTGAAATTTAGAAGAAAACCAAGCCTATCAAGGCAATTGTACAAAAATTTGAATCAAAACCCTAACAAAAAACCGGGAAGTCATCTTCTTCCCCAAAACAACCCTATCTCACAAAATTGAACCCTAATCAACTAGCCTCAGATAGCCCAAAGTGAGGCTCTCTAAGAAGATAATAGCCTTTAGCTTCGATGGAGCCTCAATGTCATTGAAATCAAGCTCAGATTGAGTTTTCAGAGTCTCCTTGGCCACCCAATCAGCTCCATGATTCTGCTCCCGGAAAACATGCCTTACCACCATCTTCGATTTGATAAGTCTCCTACAGCAACTCAACAAAGAATCAAGATACCAAGGAGACTTACCGTAAGACAAAAGACGGACCAGAACCTGAGAATCAACTTCAACATCGACTTTCTCAAGCCCCATATCACTGCACAGCTTCAAACCATCTAACAAGGCTCGACACTCAGCAATCAATGGAGTCCCTTTGCCGTACAGCCTACCACAACCTCTGATGATGCCACCATTCCAGTCACGAATCAGAATACCACCAGCAACTTCATGAGCAAAGGTACAGGCTCCATCCACATTAACTTTATATCTGCCATACTTAGGATTTTTCCATTTCAGAAACAAAGGCTTGTTCAAACCTTTAGATTGATTCACACAACCAATGCTGGCACCATCCTTAGCATAGATTCCCCAGTGCTTTGCTTTTAAAACTTTCGAATTGTCCAGACTGGTTAGAATGAAAATAATCTGCTTGATGATAGAACTGGCATTTGTGCTTTCATTTCCTAACTTCTTTTTATTTCTTCCAGACCATATGGACCAAGCAATAATGGCTGGAAGAATGGTAAAAATATCGCAACTACTCTGTGCAGACCAGTACCATCTCATTAAGATGTGCGAAAACGTCATGTGAGGTTGCACCTGAACCTTGAGAATAGCACTGAAGTGAAGCCAAACAACCCAGGCTTGAGGACACTGCACAAAGACATGGTTAGTAGTTTCTATCTCATTGCAATGAATACATTTAGAAGCCAGTTGGATATTTCTTGATTGCATAACATCATCTGTAGAAACCCACTTGTGAAGCACTCTCCATAACAAAAAAGAACACTTTTTTGGAGTCACAGCATTCCAAGATTTGGCATAAATGCTAGTGACAGTGCCTTTATTTCTGATATGATTGTATGTGTCCTTTGAGTTAAACTTACCATCCTTTGACAAAGACCACAACATAGTATCCTGACAATTAGATAGAGATATCTCCCTGATTTTGTTAATCTCAGTAGTAGTTACTCTAGTACTGAGCCTATCAACGTCCCATGAGCCATCAGACCAAAAATCCTTAGCGAGATCATTAGCAGAGTCCCAAAGTAACCTTCTGTCATTGTCACAAGTGACCTTGATAAAAGGACTGTCTGAGCACCATCTGTCATACCAAAAACTCATACTCCCCTGACCAGGAAGCCAAAAAACATACTCCTCAGCCTTCTCTCTTGCAAAAATAACACGATTCCAAGCCTTAGACTTGAGATGAGGAGAAATAGCCAAACCAGGATGAATATTATTCCTGCAATAAATTGATAACATGTAAGTAGCCTAGAAAGAGTTCTGCATCCTGAAGTTAAACCATAACTTCATTGAGTAGACCAACTGAACATCCCTAAGCCTCTTGATGTTAAGACCACCTTCATTGATAGGCTTGCACAACCTATCCCATCTGGCCCAACTAACAACTCTTTTATCACTCTTGCTTCCCCACAGGAACATGTTCATCAAAATTTCAAGTCTACTGATAATGCCAACAGGCAGAAGAGAATGTTGAAGATGATAAACTGGGAAAGCAATCAGCACAGTTTGAATCAACAACAGCCTGCCAGCAAACGATAAGTGCAACTTATCCCAGTCCATGATTCTACTTCTAACCTTGTAAATCAAGTCTTCAAAGTGAGCAATTCTTGAACTAATGGCAATAGTAGAGCCAAGATATGTAAAAGGGAGAAATGTATGATGAATGTTCCATAAATCTTCAATAATAGAAATCTGTTGATGAAGCATTTTGTTAGACACAATTAACTTAGATTTAGCAGTGTTTATTTCCTGACCAGAAACATTTTGATAATGATCTAAAACACCCTTAACAGCTTCCATTGTCTCCAATCTTCCATTAGCAAATACCATGAAATCGTCTGCAAAAGCAAGACAAGCAATATTATGATCACTTCTGGTCTTGTACCTGAACAAGTTATTGTCATTAGAGATAAACTTTATAGCACGAATCAGATATTCTTCAGCCAGAATAAATAGACTTGGGGAAAGTGGATCCCCTTGTCTAAGACCTTGAGTATTAGCAAAGTACCCCACAGGCTCACCATTCACCAAAATAGAAGAACAAACTCTGTTAATACAGCTGCCAATGAGACCAGAAACCTTAGCATCAAAACCAAAAAGCCCGAGAACTTTAAAGAGGAACACATGACTCAGCTTATCAAAAGCTTTAGTCATGTCAGTTTTAACAATAACATTGCCAAACTTTCTATTCCTATTAATATCAAAGCTCAACTCCTGAGCCAAAAGAATAGAATCATGGATACACCTCTCCTTTACAAAGCCACCTTGCTCCACAGAAATAAGCTTAGGTAATATCTCAGCCATCCTGTTATTAATGATCTTTCCCACCACTCTAGAAAACATAGTAGTTAAACTAATAGGTCGAAAGTCCCTCTATCTATTAGGATTGTCAATCTTTGGTATTAAACAGATCAAAGTTGCCTTCACACCCTTAGGCAGAGGAAAACCATTGAAGACACCCTTAACAGCATCACACAAGTCACTACCCACAACAGCCCAACATTTCTTATAAAACTCACCATTGTAGCCATCAGGGCCAGCAGCAGAATCTGAGCTCAAAGACTTAATAACATCAAAGATCTCATCAGTTCTAGGAACTCTAGAAATATTATAGTTATCATCAACAGAAACCAAAGAAGGGATCACATCCATTAAGACAGAGTCAGTCCTTTCATTATCACATGGAGCCAGCAAAGTTTTGAAATAATCAACAGCTGAACTACCAATGTCTTCCTTAGAAGAAAGCCACTGATCACCAACCTTAATTGTGTGAATTCTATTCCTTTTAATCCTCTTCCTCACAAAGCTATGATAAGCTTTAGTGTTCCTATCAGAATCTTTCAGCCAGGACACATGAGCCTTCTGGTTCCAGAAACTCTCCTCCCTATCAAGAAGCACTAAATGATTCTGTCTAGCCTCCTCCAAAGCAGTTTTATTTTCATCATTAAAGACACTTTGAAGAAGAATTTCCTTGGAAATGATACTTTCTTCAAACCTCTTAAGAGCATAAAAAACATTACCAAAAGTACTCATATTCCAAGCCTTTAAAACACCCTTTAATCTCTGCTGCTTAATCCAAAAAACCATGACAGGGTTCCTCACATCACCATTAATGTTAGTGGACCAACTATCTTTAACAGTATTCATGAAATCAGGTTGAGAAACCCACATATTCAAAAACCTAAAAGAAGCTTTAGGCCTTTCAAAACTGGAGGCAACCTTAATAACCAAAGGACAGTGATCAGAACAGCTTCTAGCAAGGTGAGACACTGCAGTACAGTCAAAGAATTCCAACCAAGAAGAGCTATATAAAACACGATCTAGCCTCTTCCACTTATGCCCATTAGACCAGGTATAAGGACACCCAGAAAAACCAGCATCAATGAACCCACAATCCATAATCAGGCCATTGAAGTCATCCATACCTCTTTGATTAATGGTAGAGCAAGACAACTGCTCCTGAATATTAGAGATAATGTTAAAGTCACCAAACATTATCCATTCACAATTACCAACATCGAGGCTTCTAATAGAATCCCAAAGCAACAACCTCTGATCCCTATTACACTTTGCATACACCACAGAAACATAAAACTCCTTACTCATTGAAGAATGACTAACCTTTAAATGAAACAATTGCTCACTATCAAAAACCACATCAAACTTATAATCCTGATGCCAAAACACCCAAATCTTGTTATTCACATTACTACTGAACCCAGTTAACTTCAACTTCCTAGCAACAACATTCATTTTATCAACCCTCACAAAAGGTTCCTGAACAGCAACCAAACTAGCTTTTTCAGAAATAGCCAAAGGCTTTAGTCTTTGCATTGTCTCCTTATTAGCAAGCCCTCTTGCGTTCCAATTGATCATAGTAATGGTCATTGATCAGAAGGCAGCTTATGGGCTCTTTTGAGCTTCATAATTTTAGATGAAACCGGCCCCTTAGAACTCCAGATTTTAGACACTTTCTTGGGCTTCTGAATATCATGTCTTCTAACCTTTTCTTTATCAATCTTGTCCCTAACAGGAGAAGAAACAAGGCTACCATCATGCTTTGGGGAACTATGAACATCATCACTCAATACTTCGAACATATTCTTTCTCTCTAAAGTCTTCAACGCATCAATCATATCTTCCTCATTAACATGAGATCCACTATTCTCACCAGATACAACTTTCCTAAGAGTGAAGTTATCAGACTCCATATCAAAAGAATCGGCAGTCTTGTCTACAACTATGGACTTTAACATACGACTATTAACATTTTCATTACCAACCTCAGTGTGAACCACCTGATCCACATTAGAATCTTGAATATTCCCACCCTCCTTGTGAGACCAAGACACTTGATCAGAAGCATTCCCCCTATCTTGAACATTCACCACCCACTTATAACCAGACACCAACTTCTTACAATTGTCATTCGAATGCCCAATATGAGCACAATGGCTACAATACATTGGGATACTGTCATAAACCAGATTGATCCAGTAACCATCAGAAACTCCAAATTTTAATTGCATCTTTCGAATTAAAGGCTTTGAAATATCCACTTCAACCCACAGCCGACAACAATTCTGCCTTGCCCTATTAACAGAAGGAACCCAGACCTTTAATGGAGTTCCCAAAACTTTCCCAACTTCATTAATCGTAGACTTATTAAAAAAGAACTCAGGCAGACCAGGAAGAGAAATCCAAACCGGAGTGAATGGACATTCAAGGTTAGGATCAAACTCAGGAGTCCACTTTAACAATCTCATGGTTTTATTTCCCAAGACCCACACATTTCTAGACCATAGCCTCATGAAATCATCCAACTCATTAAACTCTACGAAGATGTGCCTGTAATCCCAGACCGAGACACTGTACCTTCCAACAAATTTAAACTTCGACAAAAATTTTCTAAAAGATTCCATTGGAGTCTTACCAGTTGTGAATTTAGCAACTAAAGTATGCTTAGAAATCCTTAACAATCGTTCTTTGTCTTTAGCATCAAACATAATCACAGGAAACTCCTCTTGCAGCGAAACAGAAACCTTCGAATGTTCAAAATCAATGTTCTTATCTTTCAAAGTATCCGCATAAGAACCCTTCTTGATTTCATCAATCTGTTCTTTATCCCCTTCTTCAAAAACTGGATTCGAAATGACCTTGCATTCATCACCCAAAACCTCTGTTTCTTTCACACTCTGTTTTCCATCTTGAAGTCGATCAGCTTTCCTCAGCAAAGGAAATTCGACAGATGACCCAAACTTAAGATTATCAGCCATGAACAATGCCCAGGAACTAACTTGATCAGAAATAAAAAACAAAGAAAGAATTTGATCAACGAAAAAGTCTTTGTTCTTGGTTAAGAACAGAGCAAACAATTAATTTTATTATAAACACGTCTTATTTTTTTATAATAAAATAAAAATTAGTGGGGGGAAGTTAAAGTAAATTATTATAAAACATACAAACTTAAATATTAAATAAAAAGGTAAATAATTAAAAACATTGAAACAAAAAGAAAAAGAAATTAATATTTTTAAAATATTTGTGAGAAATTAAAACATTGGAAAAAAAACATCATTGAAACATAAAAAGATTTGGTCTAAAATATTTTTATAAATTTATGTTATTTTTGTTTACAAATTGGTCGGAATAGACTGTTTTACAATAGTTTGTCGTCGTACTGGTCGTGACAAATTGGTGTTTTTAGAATTAACGCACTGGTGTTTTTAGAGCTAGATAACACATTCAAAACTAACAATAGAACTAGGTTTGGCGAAAGTACTAAAAATGTTTCAAAAAATATGTATACGTTTTAGTCATAGCAAATCCTGTAGCTACTTGTACTAAAAAACAAGTAAGCGAATTCCTAGTTTAGGCCCTCCTAATTTCCATTCCTAGATCCGCCACTGAGTCTATGAGAGTAATTTAAAATCTCATTTGTGATATTATATTGTGTTTTGGAATTTTCTACTTATATGAAAAGTGAACAAAAATTACGTCGAGTAATCAAAGTCGGTCTGCATAAAAAAATGTTATTGATGTTAGTTTTGTATTAAAATAATCGTTTTTGTTGTATTTCGTAGTTATTTTTGTTAATTTTTTTTTAGTTTTTCCGTAAAATTTGTATTAAAGAAAAATTTAAGCTGAAAGTTTGGAATAAAATAACATTTTGAAACATTTTCAGCGCAATTAAACAAGCAGAAAAAAGGTTCAATTCTACGAAAAATGTTGTCAAGATTCAAATACAACTCATTATAAAATCAACTTATTCAAAGCAAATGCTGTCCGCCTACAACTTTTGGCCAGAGAAGAGATATTCAGGAAACAAAAGTGTAGTGTTAATCTGACAAGAAATAAGGAGAAGAATACAACAGCATTTCTGAATTATATAAAAAAGAGAAGAAAAAAGAAACAAAATAATGAGATTTTTGGATGGAACTACCTGGATTGATTAGCAAAAGGACTTGGAAAAATCAACACTCAAACACTTCTCTAATCTTCTATCAAAGCATCGAACCAACACAGAAATACTCGACCTTACAGATATCATACCAAATCTTATTATAGATGAATTTCAAGAGTATAGAGAGAGAGATTTCAGGATTGTATTTTTCATTATTGAATCAAGTACAGCTTAATACAATTTATAGGTAGTTCACTAACAAGAAGTTGTTAGTTAGTTAGACATGTAAATCTGTTATTATATTCTTGTTACACATTTATTTAATCATGTAACACTTAGACCATTAGACTATTTTCGTGTGATAAAACTTGGACCAGCATCAGATCCAAAAGCCACACTCTAAGGCTTTTGTTGGGCTTCGAAACACAATCTGGCCCGACTCCAATCCAAGGCCAAAAGGCCCATAGCAAAAGACCCAAATCGACTTAGGGTTACTGTCTAAACCCTAAGTCACTTTCCCTTTCTTCTTTCTCTACCACAGCAACCACTCTTCTTCTCTTCTCTTCTTTCTCTACAACCAAAGCCTCCATCGAAGCAGTCCTTGAAGCTTCACCATTTCCATGCTTCAAAGACCTGCTACTCTTCACATCCCCCCTCAAACGAAGAGGCGACAATTGAAGACCGAGTTTGTCCCTCAGAAATTGAAATCGATGATGCGTGAGTGGCTTCGTGAGGCAATCGGCTAACTGGTCGTGAGACGGCACAAATCGGACCTGAAGAAGACCCTTCAAGACCTGATCCCGAACAAAGTGCACATCAATCTCTATGTGCTTTGTTCGGGCATGGAAAACTGGGTTGGAGGCGAGCGAGCTCGCTCCCAAGTTATCGCACCAGATAACAGAGGGAGTCTCAATTGGAAAACGAATTTCAGTCAGAAGTGATCGCAACCACATCAACTCTGCTGAAAGATTTGCCAACGCTCGATACTCTGACTCAATGGAGGATCGAGCCACAACATTTTGCTTTTTCGAAGACCAGGAGATTATGGAGTCTCCAAAATACACACAGTAGGAACCAACGCTCCTTTGATCATCAGAAGACGATGCCCAGTCAGAATCTGAGAACCCCTGAAGCTGAAAGTTGAAGGTTGGCTTGAGATGCAACCCTATCCAGCAAGACCCAGATAAGTACCTTAGGATTCGTTTCAAATTTTGCCAATGTATAGTTGTTGGGACTTGCTGATATTGACTGAGTTTATTAACAGCAAAGGCAATATCAGGCCTCGTATGTGTTAGATATTGTAAAGCGCCTAACAGGCTTTGGTATTGTGTAGGGTCAGCAAGAAGAGTGCCAGATTCGCTGGAAATATGAACACCAGCAGCCATTGGTGTAGGACACGGCTTGGCTAGCGAGAGACCCTGAGAGCTCAGTAAGTTTTTAATATATTGTTGTTGTGTTAAGTAGAACCCAGTTGGATCACGATGAACTTCTATTCCAAGGAATAGATGGAGTGGTCCAATGTCTTTGAGAGAAAAGACAGTGTTGAGTTTATGAATGAACTCCCTCAAACACTCTGTTTGATTACCTGTCACAATAATGTCATCTACATAGACCAGAATTAGTAGGACAGTAGTTTTAGAAACAAGATAGAACAAAAAACAATCAGACTTAGAGTTCTTAAATCCCCAGTGAATAAGTGTGTCTTTCAGCCTAGAATACCAGGCCCTTGGGGCTTGTTTAAGACCATACAAGGCCTTATGGAGCTTACATACATGTGTAGGCTTCTGAAGATCTTGAAACCCTTGTTGTTGAACCATGTAAACATCCTCAGTTAGATACTCGTTGAGAAAGGCATTATTAATGTCCAATTGCCTAACTTCCCAGTCTTTAGAAACAGCTAGGGTTAGAACCAGTCTAACAGTAGAAGGCTTAACCACAGGACTAAAAGTTTCAGAATAGTCAATGCCAGGGGTTTGATGAAACCCCTTGGCTACAAGTCTTGCCTTATATCGTTGAACAGACCCATCTCTATTATGTTTAACTTTGTAAACCCATTTACAGCCCACAACATTTAGATTAGGAGTCCAGGGAACCAAAGACCAGGTCTTGTTGGCCATTAGAGCTTTATACTCTGTTTCCATAGCAGTTACCCAATGAGAACATACCACAGCTTTAGAATAGGTGCTAGGTTCAATAGCATCCAGGTTAGTTTTGATCACAGAGCCAATATAAGGATTTTTAGGTACCCTAGTTCCATCCTGTTTTCTGGTTATCATAGAGTGAGAAGTAGGTTTAGAAGTTAAAACAGCTGACTTATCAGTAGACTCAAAGGGCGGACAAATAGAAATTTTAGGACTAGATTGATGCAAATGACTTAGGTGTTTATCAGTAGGGTTTGTTTGAACTGGAGAATGACTAGAAACAAGAGTATGACTAGGGTTAGAGGTAGATGACTCAGAATGTGTTTGAGATGAGGTAGAAGTATTAGATTCAGTATGAGCAGAATTATCAAAAGAGGGTAGAGTTGTACCTTGTGAAGGCATAGGCTGCAGAGCAGTAGCATCTTGAGGAACCCTGAGAGTTGTAGTAGATGATAAAGAATGTTCATTGTTCACAAGAGCCTGAGGTAGATTAGGTAACCAAGACTCTAAGAAAATTTTAGTAGAAGACTCAGGGACTGTATTATGAAGAAACTGATTTTGAAAAGGGAAATCAGCTTCATTAAACACGACATTTTTAGAAATATAGACCCTGCCTTTAGGACTAAGACACACATAGCCCTTGTGGAATTGACTAACCCCCAAGAAAACACACTTGATTGTATGAAACTGAAACTTGTGTGATTGATAAGACCTGAGGCATGGAAAGCAGGCACACCCGAATGTTTTCAAGGCTAGATAATTAGGTTTCTTGTGAAACAAGGCTTCAAAAGGTGAACTATTGGATAAGACAGGTGTAGGTAGCCTATTGATAAGATAGACAGATGTTTCAAAGGCTTGAACCCAAAATCTATAAGGTAAACTAGCTTGAGACAGAAGGGTTAGACCAGTCTCAACTATGTGCCTGTGTTTACGTTCAGCTCTACCATTCTGAGTTGAAGTGTGAGGGCAGGATTTCCTCACAATAAACCCTTGTTCCTTAGCTATAGTAGATATAGGCAGAAACTCTCCTCCACCATCACATTGAATTACTTTGATATTTCTTTCAAATTGTTTTTCAACAAGACTTTTAAATTGTTTAAACATACTAACCACTTGACTTTTTTGTTTGACAGGGTACAGCCAGGTATACCTGGTGTAGTCATCCACAAAGATCACATAATATTTGTGACCTTGAGTGGAAGCCACATGAGAGGGAACCCATACATCTGTATGTATGAGATCGAAGACATTGCTGGAATGAGAATGAGACAAAGAGGATGGCAGCACATGGGACTTCCCAAACTGACAGGCTTCACAAAAGGTAAATTCTTCTTTCATAATAGAAGTAAGATTACACTGCTTTAGAACTGAATTAAGAACATGTAAGGATGGATGGCCATAGGCAGCACCATAGTCTACCATGACAAGTAGTTGTTTCTATCAAGTCTTATCTGACTACTATTGTTGATTGTTTGCAGGTGTACACTCTTGGTAGCACCAGAGAGATTGCTGGGAAACACAGAGCCAAGTGACTCATTGCTATGGGTAGGTGATTCTGAGTTCGCCATTGAAGGCTTGCGAGAAGCTCTGATACCAAGATTAATTTCAAGAGTATAGAGAGAGAGATTTCAGGATTGTATTTTTCATTATTGAATCAAGTACAGCTTAATACAATTTATAGGTAGTTAACTAATAAGAAGTTGTTAGTTAGTTAGACATGTAAATCTATTATTATATTCTTGTTACACATTTATTTAATCATGTAACACTTAGACCATTAGACTATTTTCGTATGATAAAACTTGGACCAGCATCAGATCCAAAAGCCACACTCTAAGGCTTCTGTTGGGCTTCGAAACACAATCTGGCCCGACTCTAATCCAAGGCCAAAAGGCCCATAGCTAAAGACCCAAATCGACTTAGGGTTACTGTCTGAACCCTAAGTCACTTTCCCTTTCTTCTTTCTCTACCACAGCAGCCACTCTTCTTCTCTTCTCTTCTTTCTCTACAACCAAAGCCTCCATCGAAGCAGTCCTTGAAGCTTCACCATTTCCATGCTTCAAGGACCTGCTACTCTTCACAATTATAAATGAAAACAATGCTACAATAATGCATCTACCCTATGATGATGAAATATAGAATTCTAGTATATTCTCTAAACTCATCAAGTGTAGCAGGAATGGATGGTTTTAACTTCTTCTTCTTTTAAAAATGTTGCCCATTTATAAACAAAGATTTATGTGAAGTAGTTTGGGCATTCTTTAAAGTTATCACAATCCCCCTTGGTGTTTTCTCAACAACAATCTGTTTAATTCTAGAAAAGGATCACCCAAAAATGTGGAATGGTTTCAGACTTATAACCATATACTCTGTTTTCAACAGAATATTATATATAATCCTAAATGAAAAGATCTCTCCTCTACTTTCTAAGCTAATCTAACAAGAACAAAATGACTTTGTTTTAGGGAGAAGTATATGAGATAATATACTACTAACTCATGAGTTATCTAATGAATTTAATAGAAGATCGAGAGGAGGAAACCTAATGATCAAACTAGACATGGCAAAAACATTTGACAAGTTATCCTCAAGGATTCACAAGTCTAGTCAGGAGCCTGATTACATCAGTCTGGTAGTCAGTAATCATAAATGAAGATTCAAAGGGCTATTTCAAATCTAATAAATAAATGAGGAAATGAGATCATTTATCTACAAACCTCTTCATTTGTTTTGAAGAATTCCTAATAAGAAGCCTAAAAGAGCTATATACTACTACTTCAGCAATAAGATATAAATAAAAAACTCAATTCAAGTACCTTGTCTTCATATGTAGATGAAATGGTAATATTTTTAAAAGAAACACCTACAAGCATCTCTAAGGTCCTCAATTACTTGCAACTTTACCGGGACTACTCAGGACAAGTAATCAACAAGGAGAAAATAATCTTTATTCCCCAACAAGCATATCATCAACCAGGGTATCATTAATAAAACAAAGAAATGGTAATATTATTAAAAGAAACACCTACAAACATCTCTAAGGTCCTCAATCCTTGCAACTTTACCGGGACTACTCAGGACAAGTAATCAACAAGGAGAAAATAATCTTTATTCCCCAACAAGCATATCATCAACCAGGTTATCATTAATAAAACAAAGGAATACATTTAAGGCTATCAATATTCTAATGAAATATCTCGGTATCAGTATTCATCCTATAAATAAAGTAATACACTTTGAAGATCTGGTTTACAAAATTAGAAAGAAATATAAGAATGGGACAACTTCTTTCTCTCTTATGGAGGTAGACTAAGGGTGAATCCAGGGGTTGAGACATCTCGATTCAAAGCAAGAGTGGTCGCTAAGGGTGAATCGAATTCAATGAAATGAAGTTTATTCTCCAGTGGTGAAACATAGTTCAATTCGAATTTTGTTAGCCATGGTCGTTTTGCAAGATTTAGAACTTGAGTAGTTAGATGTGAATATTGTGTTTCTAGATGGTGAATTGGAGGAACTAATTTACATAAGACAACCAGACTGATTTATCGAACCTAATATGGAAGACAAGTTTTTTCTGCTGAAAAAGACATTGTATGGTTTGAAAGAGTCACCAAGGCAATGTTACAAACATTTTGATACAATCATGGTGTCAAAAGGGTTCACGAGGAGTCCATATGATAGTTGTGTGTATCATCAAAAGATGCGAGATGATTCTTATGTTTACTTCTTGTTGTATGTGGATGATATGCTTATTGTTGCTTGTAGTATTTTACACATTGTGCGTATAAAAAAACAGCTTAGCGTCGAGTTTGAGATGAAAGATCTCGATTGAACAAAAAAGATTCTTGGTATGGTGATTACGAGTAAAAAAAATGTACAATCATTATACTTGTCTCAACGTTTTTTTATTATTTTATGATATTTTGTTTGTCGTTCACCATAAAATCATATATTAAATCATATTTACAGAGACTACTAAGACTACTAACAATATTTTAGTAGATAGAAATACATGTCAAAATATATTATGGAGATCAAAATCTAGACGAAACTCGAAGCACTTTGAAGATTCTGGAATCAACATTAAAAGTAAGTTTCAACTGAAAAAGCTCAAAACTGGAACTAAGAAAATCAAAATCACAAAAAAGAGAAGATAAAAGGAAAAAAAGTGTAGATCATTATATTTTGTCTCAAATAGTTTTTTTATTATTATATGATATTTTGTTTGTCGTTCACCATAAAATCATATATTAAATCATATTTTTTACATGGTTTTCGATGAAAAATAAGTAGCTCGATCAATAAAATCATGTCTATTTTATAAAGATATATGGCTTTATTGCAATCAACAACATACATAATAAGTTTTGACAGTGCCCTCGTATTAAATCGAAAATACACAAACAAATTTAGTGTTTATGTTTTATAAATTGATGTATTAGACAATTCGATAAAAATGTACTATCTTTTAGTCTTTTCCTTAGGAACACGACTCTACGAATGTAAGGTGTATTAGTTTTGGGTTTACCAATATATAGTATCCTGTTATAATACATAGAGCTGAGCGTGATCAATGCTTCTACGTCCGATTTACAAAGGTCGATGGATGTAACCCACATCAGAAAACAGAGAGTTTATCCTTAGAAACCATCTCAGATTGTATTACATATTTTTCAGGGATTTTTCTGATGGGAAATAAGGAACTCACGGATAAACCGTTGTTCCATATGCCGAGATATAAATTCGAGAATCAGTTCACATGTTGTTTTGTAGTGTAAAGACACGTCGTGCATGGGTGGCAACATATTTGCATGGCTTTCCCCTATATAAACCATTGTTTGCAACTAGGTTTTTCACTAACAACCAAAAACATACATTACAAAATTAATCATGAAACTCCTTCATCTCACTCGTTTTTTAGTCCTCCTACTTGTTCTTCTTTCCACTGTTTGTACTTCTAAAGCAATCTCTTGTATAGAACAACCTCCCTTCCTCTGTCAATTCACATCGGCTTTTAATAGTAGTTTATTTGGTGACGACTTCCTTTTTGGAGCTTCAACTTCGTCTTATCAGGTCTTAATTTTCTCCGCTCTCTTTAAAAGTTTCAATCTATAATGCCCAGCTGCCTTACCTACATCGGATTTAGTAAGCATCTAATACATTTTGTTCTATGTATTTTTTTTTTTAATTTCAGATAGAGGGTGCCGCAAGAAGAGGGCTCAACACATGGGATTCTCTCACTCACAGAACTCCTGGTCATATAGCAGTCTATATATACTTCTAAATTTGAAAATCTATATGTTTTTTTCCATAAACTTTCTTCTAAACTTCCTATGAACTCTTTAAGTTTTATATCCTCTTTCTTGTATGGTTTTCTAACAATGGGAATACAACAGAGAAAACTGCTGATCGAGGGAACGGAGATGAAGCTTGCAATTCAACATATCTTTATAAGGTTTGATAACAAGTGAATATACATATACACATATAACATATTATATTAACACTAAAGATAACAAGTGAAGAGTTTGTTATTATTTGTAGGATGATGTTGCCCTTTTGAAAAGCATGGGCGCAAAAGCGTATAGATTCTCAATCGCATGGTCCAGAGTCCTGCCAGGTAACTTATCTACAATATCAGCAACTTCTAAGAATTTATTGCATCGTCAAGAGCACTGCCAGGACATTGAAATTATTTTTCATATGCTCCATTAGGAGGGAAGATCAGTAGAGGAATTAACGAGGAAGGAGTTGGTTACTACAATAACCTCATCAATGAGCTTAAAAGAAACGGTAACAATATAGATATTTTTATCTTATAATCATAATATTTATTTATAAATTTAACAAATAATCTATTTGAATTCAAATGAACTCAGGCATTGAACCATTCGTCACAATCTTCCATTGGGATCTTCCACAGTCTTTACAAGACGAGTATCGTGGTTTCTTGAGCCGTGAAATACTGTAAGTTCTCTACTGATTTTTTTTGATAACTAGCAATTGGTATTCGTTCCTAACCTATAGACACCTTGGATAGGGATGATTTCCAAGATTATGCGGAACTTTGCTTCCAAAGATTTGGCGATAGAGTTAAATATTGGATCACGCTGAATCAACCATATACACTTGCCATGAGAGGTCACGCTCTAGGAACAGATGCACCTGGCCGATGTTCTGATAGAAGCTTCTGTAACGAAGGAAATTCCGGGACAGAACCGTATATAGTGACACACCACCAAATTTTAGCCCATGCAAGAGTTGCGCAATTGTATAGAGAGAAGTACAAGGTTAAAAAAACTCAATAAACAAGACCTAATCTCCACTCATCAACTATTTTATCTTTTACATTTGACAAACTTTGATGCAGTCTCAAGGAGGTTTCGTTGGAACCACGCTAATTACCCAATATTTTCTCCCTCTTGATGAGAATTCCGACAGCGACAAAAAGGCGGCTGCGCGAATGCTTGAATTCTTTATAGGATGGTTTGTACTATTAGATATAAAAACCAAGAAACGCTTTTACCCGTATCTTTTGGACAATAGAAACCTAACTGAAGCTGATAATTTGCAGGTATATGAATCCATTAACCTATGGTGATTACCCCCAAGTCATGAAAGACTATGTAGGGAATCGATTACCAAACTTCACTGCCGAGGAATCCAGAATGGTGAAAGGATCACTAGATTTTATGGGTTTGAACTATTATGTCACTCAGTATGCAACTGATACATCAGCAACTTTCCAACCTTTCCCACCTGATGCGACCAAAGATTCGCGTGTTAAACTCTCATGTAATTATATGTATATATATATATATATACACAAAGATGCGTTATCTTAGTACAAAATATTGTTTCTAAACAAAATTATTAACAACCAACTGATTCTTTCTTGTGTAGTTTTCCGTGGCGACAAGCCTATTGGACCAAAGGTATACATTTTCATCTATTTTTGGTACAGAAAATGAACAGATGGATCGTTTGGTAAGGATTTTTGCTTTCAGAAGAGAGTCAAATTAAACGTAGCGTGTTCATAAAACATTTTCAGGCATACTTCTTCTATTATTACCCAAAAGGATTCCAAGGGATTTTGACATATGTGAAAGAAAAATACAACAACCCACTGATCTATATCACGGAAAATGGTATAATTTCTTCCCTATCATTCCTTTCAATCTTTTATTCTTTTAGTTAATTATTAACTTTTCCATAATTCACAATCCAAGGATTCGCGGACTCGGGTAATGTGACGATAGAAAAGGCACTGGATGACAGAGACAGGATCCAGTATCATTGTAGTCATCTTTGCTTCCTACGGTCGGCTATCCAGTAAGTTTTACCTCACGCAAACACCTAGAGAGGCTGAAAAACAAGGGACATATTAAGAAATATTAAGAAATGAGACAAAAAGACCATAGTAAATCCATTAACTTCCTCTTTATTGCTTTATGTGTTTTTGTGCAGGAATGGCTCTAATGTAAAAGGATATTTCCCTTGGTCACTGATGGATAATTTCGAATTCGGTTACGGTTTCACTGCTAGATTTGGCATGAACTATGTTAATTTCAACAATCCTTCGGATAGACGTCCAAAACGATCAGGTCAATGGTATAAGAGGTTCCTCGCACCAACCATGTCTAGGAATAAGCCGGAGTCTCTTAGAGCAGTCATATGAAAGACACCTCTATAAATTTTAGTGCACCACTCAGAATGATCTTCTTGAAAATAGTTGGATTTACTCCGACATAAATAATCAAGACCAACCTTAATGTAACGTATTTCCATGAATAAATTACATTTATGTCTTTATTTCCTACTGTCTTGTGTTTTTTTTCTTCTTCTATAAATCATAATTATCTCCATTTTAGCTGAATCATTATACAGACTATCAAACATACATGTTGGGATGGGATACTACCTAAAAATATTGTTTTTTAATTTTAGACCCAAAGTATATTTGTTTTATCCTAAGTAAAAAAAAAGAGAGCAATTTTATCAACATGCAAACAACCGATGTCGATGCAGTCTTCGCACAGCTCCCACGGCCCAAGTCGTATCATATCAGACAAGACGCGACAGTCTTACAAACTAAACACAATCCATTTGTAGTTATTGCATACAAAGCTCGTGATATTGTTTTATTTTTCTTCCATTTGTATCTGCACAAGGACTTATTGCGATGAGTATAGCTCATAACAAATATGTCTCCGTAAACATGTCAAGTCATAACACGTCCAAAATTTTAAATTCCCGCTTCAGGGCATGGTAAGATAAGAATAGAAAAGAATGGAGGTTTTAGTTTTAGATTTTTATACTCTCAAAATCTAATCAAACGTAACAACATTGTACAGGCAGTTAGTGCAGCTGACATTACAGCTGATTATTGTTACACAAGTATTCTAATTTAGTACATAAGTGCGATGGTATCTAAAAACACCGGACTAAATTAATAATGTGTGATGACTATTTTTTCTTTTTGAAGCAAAGGAATTTCTTTATTAAATGAATAAGGACCCAATTCGCAACGTTACAAAACAAATGTCTATAAACGGGACATTTATAAAACGTAAGTCCTTAGAGTAAATATTTCTAATTTGAAAGAGAAATGCGCCAAATATTTGGATTTCTCTCCTCAAAACATACTTTCATCTTCAAATAATTAGAGCTTCAACTTCATTAATGGAGCCTCTTTAGATTTTGACCTATCTTCTTCCAACAATTGATTCAACTTCCAGTTTAAATCTTGAATCCGAAAAAATCCATAAACTCTGGAATCGAGCCACTGATGATAGAACAACGAAACCTTAAGTCTAGTAATGTAGCCCAATCTAAGGCTTTCCAGAAAACAATAGCCATTAAACTCTTTGGAGCATTTTTGGTGATTGAAATACTACTTTTGCTTGCAATTCTAAGTCCATTTCGCAAGCCAATCTGAAGCTTGGTTTTGGACTCTGGATATATGCTTGAGAATCATCTTAGGATAAATAAGATTGCGCCAGATAGATATAAGAGAATAGAGATACTTGACCAATGCTTTCTATTCAACTTGTTAGACATATCAATTCCAATAATGATTCTAGTGATTTTATCCATTGAACAAACCACAGAGTCGTGACTGCCCGCAAATTTTGACTAGTTTATGTTCTTCCAAATAATACAACAAATGATTTGGGGAATTATATGGGTGACATGAAACTTGTTATTCGAAAACCATAACCATACTCTAATTATATGAGTTTCCATCCTCAATATGGTTGCAAAACTGGTACTTAGAACCTACATTGAGATGTCTTTTCATAATAATAGAATCAATATGGATAAAAAAATTAATATGTTTCCAGCAAAGAAAGGAAAACTTCATGGGGATGCAAAAGTTCCAAATATTTTTGAATAGGCTAGAGTTCGTGTGCTTAATCCTTATACTTTCCCAGGTAAGGTTGGTATTGAAATTGAGATTGTTCGAGAGCCTCCAAGCAAGAATATCATCTTTGTTAGGATCAATATTGTTATTAGCAATGTGATTGATTCGATCTCGGGGAAGAAATGTTTCCATAGTGATAGAGTCCCAAGCGTTACTCTTCCAAAAAGTTTTAACTTTAGCTTCAAGAACCAACTATTACCATCATTGTTAGAAAAGTGAGGAACATCATGTCATTCCTCGATTCAAAAGTACATGTTAATAATATATGATGAGTATAACTTAAATGATTTGGGCTTGTTAGTGGGCTTGATCTCAAGACTCTTAACCCGTCCACATATCCAGACAAAGAGAGACTTGCTCTCACTAAAAGTAAAACGCAATCGTTTAGAGAAAAAATTAGTAAGGATGTCTCAAACCCTAGCAGTCTTCCTTACTTCATCAGATCTCTAGTTTGTACACACTTCTGTCGAGAGCCAATTCCACCACCGGTGATAAGCTTCCGTGGTGAGCTTCACCTGTTCTTCACACCCCACCCCCCTCATCACGCAAACGAAGAGGCATATTAGTGAGACCGAGTTTGTCTCTAAGAAAGGAGAAGCAAGTGTGGGTCAAGGGTTTTTGAGGCAGTCAGCTAATTGGTCCTAAGATGGTACATACCGGACCTAGAGTGGCCCTTGAAGAACCTGATCATGAATGAAATGGACATCTAACTCAATATGATTTGTCCTTGCATAAAATATCGGGTTGGAGGCCAAGGAGCTCGCACCGAGGTTGTCACACCAGATGACAGACGGAGGTGTAACATAAAATTGGAGTTCAGTCAGGATAGATCGTAGCCAGAGGAGTGCATATGAAATATTTGCCAGTGCACGATACTGAGACTCGGTGGAGGACCTGGCTACAACGTTCGTCTTATTCAAAGACCAAGAAACGAGAGAATTCCCAAGGTAAACACAATAAACTCCCACACAGCATCTATCATCTAGTGAGGATGCCTAGTCAGAATCACAGAATCCATGAAGTTGGAGGTGGAAACTCGGTTATATATGAAGGCTAAGCCAGTTTGATCCAGATAAGTAACGAAGCACCTTCTTTAAGCTTTGCCAATCTACTGTAGTAGGTGTCTGTTGATATTGACTAAGCTTGTTCACGGCAAAGGAAATATCATAATGGGTATGAGTCTGCAACACTTCTAATAGGCTTCTATATGGTGTAAGGTCTGCAAGTAGAGTTCCAGAATCACTGGAAAGATGGACTCCGGCAGCAATGGAAGTTGGGCACCGCTTAGACATAGAAAGACCTTAAGAAAGCATTAAGTTTTTAATATATTGATGTTGTGTTAAATACATTCCTATTAAGTCACGATGAATCTCTATTCCCAATAATAGATGGAGTGACCGCATATCTTTAGAGAGAATATGGTGTTGAGTCTGTGAACAAATTGTGTCAGGTAGTCAGTTTGTGTATGTGTAACTAGAATGTCATCCACATAGACCAGGATTAGGATCACGGTAGTCTTAGATATAAATTAGAATAGATAGCAATCAGCTCTAGAATTCTTGAAGCCCCACTTAAGTAACCTCTCCCTTAGCCTAGAGTACTAGGTCGTTGAAGCCTACTTGATACCATACATGGCTTTGCGAAGCTTACACACATGTGTAGTTTTCTCAGAGTCCTGAAAACCCTCTAGCTGAGCCATATAAATATCTTCAGTAAGATACCCATTTAGGAAAGTGTTATTTATGTCCATTTGTCTTACTTTCCAGTCTTTTGAGACAACAAGAGCCAAAATTAACCTTACTGTAGATGGTTTAATAACAGGACTAAATGTTTCTGAAAATTCTATGCGAGGGGTTTGATGGAACTCATTGGCAACAAACATTGCCTTGTGCCTTTGGATTGATCCATTCATGTGGTATTTAATCTTATAAACCCATTTGCAACCAACAATATTTAAAGTATGAGACCATGGAACGAGTGTCCAAGTGTCATTAGTTATGAGAGCTTTGTACTTAGAGTTTGACACAGTAGTAGATTATATAGTAGGTTCAATTGTATATAGGTTAGTAGTAATCAAAGTACCAACATAAGCAACCTTAGGTTTAAGAGTCTCATCTTGAGCTCTAGTCAGCACAGAATGAGTTTTGGATAGTGGAGAAAGTTTAGGCATTTGATCATAGTGAGGAAATGGTAGAAGGATAGAAATTGTATATTAGAAGAGTGATAAGTGTTTGGAGAAATAGTTGTGACACGTTTTAAGGTAGAAATATGGTCAGTGTTTGAGCTAGTGATAGTAGGAGGTCGAGTGTTAGGCTCATAGAATGGTGAACTAGGGGAATTCTGAAAGTTTAATGGAGGATTACAAGAGTGAGTAGTATAATCAACATAACTTCCAGTCACATGTGTAAATAGAGTCTGAGGTAGATTATGTGAGACGAAGAACTAGACTCATTAGATGATACACCAAGATGAGCTGTTAAGAATTGTGGACTTCCACTAGTCACAAGCCATGTAGGTAGATTAAGGAGCCACAAACTTAAAGGATAGACCTTAGATGACTCAGAACTTAGGTTGTTTGTGAACCCTTTAGAAAAGTAAAATCAACTTCATTAAAAATCACATTCCTAGAGACATAAATTCTCCCAGTAGGACTAAGATATATATAGCCCTTGTGAAACTGACTATAGCCAAGAAAAACACATTTTATAAAATGAAACTGAAATTTATGAGATTGATATGACCTTAGGTAGAGATAACAGGCACAACCAAATGTCTTTAAGGCTAGATAGTTGGGTGATTTGTGAAATAAAAGTTCATAGGATGACTCGTTTAATAGGACAAAAGTGGGCATTATATTGATAAAAAAGACAGCAGTCTCAAAAGCTTGAACCTAATACTTATAGGGCAGGCTGGCTTGAGCCAAAGGGGTCAAGCCTGTTTCTACAAGGTGTTTGTGTTTCCTCTCAGCCCTACCATTTTGAGCTGAGGTCTGAGGACAAGAACTCCTCAAAAAAAACCTTTGTTCCTTTGTCATAGCAGATAATGGTCTATATTCACCACCCAAGTCACACTAAACAGTCTTGATAGACCTTTTAAACTATTTTTTCACAAGATTTTTGAATATTTTGAAGACATTAAACACCTAAATCTTGTCCTTGATAAGATAAAACCAGGTAAATCTAGTATGATCATCAAAGAAAAAAACATAGAACTTGTACCCTTTAGTAGATAACACAAGAGAAGGACCTCATACATCAGTATGTATGAGGTCTAACACATTGCTAGCATATGAATTAAAGATAAGATATGGTAAATTGTGAGACTTTCCTAGTTGGAAAACCTCACAAAATTTCAGTTCATTTCTCAATAGATAATTTAGATTACATGCTTTTAAGAGAGTGTTTAGAACATATTGAGATGGATAGCCAAGCTTCCTATGACATCCATCTTTTAGAGAACCAGAAATAACAACATAAAATACATTAAAAGAGACTGAATCAGTAATTTGATAACTTGTTTTAGTAGTGACATGGAAGGCCTCTCTTTCTTGTAACTTAGGATAGTTGTCCAGTCTGAAAAACCCATTCTCAAATGTAAATTTGAGAAGAACAGTCCCTGCTTCCTTGTCCTTCACAAAGCAGAATCCCTTCTGAAACTCAATAAACACATTGTTATGGCTAGTAAGTTGGAAGCAGATAATAGGTTCATATTTATCATAGGAACATGTAGAATGTTTTGGAGTGAAATAAATGTTTTGATAGATTAATGTAGACTAGAGTACCCAACATGCTTTATTGGTAACCTTTGACCACTACCAACTAAAATAATTTTCTTACATGAATACTCAAACTTCTAAGTCAATAGATTAGAATTTCTTGTGACATGGTGACTCGCACCAATGTCACCATACCAGGCATTGTCCCCTGTTATGTCTTGAGTGTACCATTACATAAGGGTCACCCCTATAATAGCAAACTGAGGTAGTTAAACCATACATGTTACAGATCTGACAGGTTGGATTGTTTTGAGAAAAACATCCTCTTCTTCCTCTATAAAAGTTGTTTATCCCTCTTGTGCTATAATGATAGAAACCCTTTCTCTGTTGTTTCTATTTGACCCCTGAAATGACTATATAAGGCATTTTGATTGTTGTTGTTGTGTTGTAGCTTGAAATGTGTCTTGTGAGAAAAATTAGCATATGCTAGACTAGATTAGTTACATTGTTTTGTAAATTCATTAGTTGATCTAGTCTGCTCTCAAATGAGGTCTAACCAACTCATAGACTCTTTATCAGGTAGACTAACAACTATTGGGGTGTACTCTGAGTCCAAACCATCCAGTACTTGAGTCACCAAATCATCCATAGACACTCCACAGCCAACCAATACTAAGTTATCAGCTATAGTTTTCATTTTGTTTGGATAATCATTCATACTATAAGTATATTTACGAGTCCTGTGAAATTCAGACTTATAGTATCTGATCATTGCTCTTGTTTGTGAGCCCTAAATTTTGTTGGCTGCATCTCAGAGGCCCTTTGAGGTGTCATCTTCCATCAATTGAGCTGCTACTTCAGGGCTCATTATGGAGTACAACCATCAAAAAAGAAGTTGATCATTCCCAATCCAGTCTTCATGGTCTGGGTTCTCAGACACATTTCCTTCTAAATCATTTGTAAACTTAGGAGGACATGGATTTTCCCCTTTGATGATTCCTCCTAGTTTGTTTCCTTTAATCATGGTTAATACCATAGTTTTTCACATCCGATAGTTATTTATGTGAAGTGGTTGTTGTTATTGTTGTTAATTTTTTGAAGGTGCAGCCCTTTGGTGGTGCTTTAGAAGTAGCCAGGAAGGACTGAGCCTAGAGACTCACTGCTCTGAGTGGGTGGACCAGGATTTGCGATTGAAGGCCTTTACGTGCTTAGATACCAAGATAAGAATAGAAAAGAATGAATATTTTAGTTTTAGATTTTTACTCTCTCAAAATCTAATCAAATGTAACAAAATTGTACTCCATTTTATAGGCAGTTAGTATACAGCTGCTAGGGAATATTTTATGTTAGTGCATGTGACACTAAAGCTGATTATTGTTACACAAGTATTCTAATTTTGTACATAAGTGTGACAGAATCTAAAAACACTGGACTTAATTAATAGCGTGTGATGATATAGCTTAAAGGACTTGGTCTTGCTCTCAAGACTCTTAACCTAGCCACATATCCAAACGAAGATAGATTTGCTCTCACTAGAGTAAACGCAGCCGTTTAGAGATGAAGTGAGTGAGACTGTTGGAAACCATAGCAGTCTTCCTTACTTCATTAGATCTCTTAGCTTGTACACACTTCTATCGAGAGCCAATTCCACCACCTATGATAAGCTTCCATGGTGATCTTCATATGTTCTTCATATGGTAATTGTGCATAAGTTGCCCGTGTTATAGATAATATGAACCACATAAAGGAAACAAATATAATCAGGAAGTAGTATGACAAATAAAAACTTAATCACAAAGTAATATTAGGAAAAGAAATACTTTTGGCGACATTCAAAAAGAAAATAAAGAGAAGAGAAAAATTCCATTTGTGAATGAACGAAAGTTAATTTTGACAAAAATATGTGAAATAATTAGATAAATCTGTTATAAATAGCTTTATAAAGCTATTAGGATGAGATTTATGTTATATATAAATGTAATGGGCTATAGTACAATTTGTCCAATTATATAACTTCTTCTGTTTATCGCCCAACCGTCCTATGAATAGTAGTGGAGGTTATGAAATAAAGGGATTAGGCATTCGTTCTTGGAACTTAGTCTTATTAATTGTTTCTCTCTACAACTAAATTATTTATTTTATCTCTCTAGAATTAATGATATTACTTGATTCTCATACTGAAAATATCTTACACTTAAAATTGACGACCACATTGGGAGAAAACAAGGTACCCAGATTACAAATCTAAAACCAAAAATTACAAAATTTGTGGTTAGTAATATTGATTAATATCTTAATGGAATTGGAGAAAACAAGAACTGATCCTACAGTTCATGAAGAAATTGAGGCACTTAAATCAAAAAATATGCACATGGAAGAAAGTGAAGGTAACAGTCAAGTTCTACAGCAACTTGATCAATCCAATATTGAAAAAATAGAATGTATCAGTTATTAGAAAATATAACCGTTCTAAATGATGGGTATGCTCGAAGAGAGCAGCAAATTCAATCAAGGTAAATTGAAATCCAAAGTACGCAAGTTCCGGAGAAAAATGAATTTGGAAATCAATCTGATGAGTCTTATACAGCTCATCGAATTTGAGGTAACTGTAAGAAAGCGCATTTCCAACCAGATAGCATACATCGCTCTTCGCAGAAAAAGAAGAAGAAGGATAAGCACGATATATCTCATCTATTGATATTGAATTTTCCAACTCGAATTTTGAGGACGATTTGTTTAGACAAAAGAGATACCAAAATTCTTCGAAGAGAGAAGCAAGTCGGCATGGAAAATCATGCAAAGAGTATATATTAAAAAAGGATATCAGACCTCGATATGTGAGGGAGAATGTATCGTACGATAGTAATAACTTCAACCAGTAGGTTAACGCAGTTGACCAAAACTTGTATACAGTTATGGGAACCAAGGGAGGTGATCAGTATTTTCAAGGAGTAGATTGGAGGACTATCCTTTTCCTGCTGAAATAAGGTCAATACCTCTTTCTATACGCTTTGATATTTCAGAGGTATAAAAGTTTGATAGAACACAAGAGCCTGATGATCACATTGAACAGTTCAAAAACTATATGATGATTTCAATGATGGTGGTGTGCTAGTATGCAGAGCATTCACTTTTAAGGGAACTGCCTTGAAGTGGTACAATATAATTCTGAGGGGGATCTATAACCAACTTTAGGATTTTTTATACTCCTTTCCAAAGATAATTTTTTGGAAGAAAGGAAATGCGTGAAAATGACGATACAATCATACAATGCAAACAGACAGTATGGGAAAAGTTTAATAGAGTATACTAGATGGTTTGTATAGATAAAAATATAGTTGTGAGATTGTGAATAGCTTGTTGTTGTGGCAGCTTTTAGAAAAGTATTGCTTCCAGTGGATTTGGAAAATGAGACTACAAGGAGAAAGGCTTTGATATTTGAGCTTTGATGGCTCAAGTTAAAAAAATAGATTAAAGTAGAGGGGTCAACAAGAGTTCAAGGATAGTGAAGCTTCATTCAAATATATTTGGGACATGCATTCACTAGCCAAGCAAGTGAGGGAAACACCTTAAATTTTCAAGCACCATCTAATTCGAGGACAAATAGTAATCTACCTCCTTGAACAGGAGAGGCTCCTTCACAAGAATCCAGTTACAACCTCATATGGACGAGGCCTAATTAATGGATAAGACCGGAATGTTTCAAGGAGTTAACTGAGAATGTAGCTACTATTTTTAAGAAATCTAAATATCATGTTAACTTTATAAATCCATCTCCCATAAAAAGGCCAAGGGAATAACGCAATAATAAATTTTGTAAGTATTACAATGACATTGGGCATGACACTACAACCTGTGTAGAGTTAAATAAAAAGAAACAGATTTTTATAGCTAATGGCAAATTAACGGATTTCATTAAAGGACAAAGAAGTCAGCAGAAACATCCGCCCACATCAACACATTAGATTGTTAATACAAATTTGAAGCAACAGAATATATTGATAATCCTGGATTCAAAATTTGATAAGGTTGATGTAGCATCGAAATATCTAGATTCGGACCCGGATTGTTTGATCTTGTTAGCGGTGGATGAACCAGTTTTCTAAGGACGAGTTCGAAGCTTATGCAAATATTTTGAATCTATAGTGATTTTTGAGGGAGATACTATGGCAGGTAATACAAATAGTTCTAGGAAAAGACATGTAGTTAGTTTGGCTACCCGGTTAGAATGTGTAATGTGTACTCATTTAGACGGAAAGATGGAAACGCCTTTTATTTTGTTTGACAAAGATGATCTAAAGGGAATAACAGGACCCCATGAAAACCCATTGGTTATAGGGGAGGATATAGTTGGGGTTAAAATTCGACGTATTTTGATAGATACATAAAGTTCAACAAATGTATTGTTCAAGTCTGCATATGATAGGATGTGTAACCCACCTAAGATTCTTCAATCCAAAAGTACCATAATTGGGTTTACATGAGTAATTGCTCAAATGATTGAGGAATTCAATGGGGGAGTATGTTTGGGAAAAGGCTCATTTAAAAAGAAGATCCAAGTTTTATTTATGGTGGTTGAATTCCAAAGCAGCTATAACGCTATTTTTGGAAGGTCTTGGTTGTCAAAAGTGTATGTTGTTGTTTCAACTGTCCATTAGTTTTTGAAATATGTCATTGGGGATCGCGTCGGAGTGGTTCAAATTGATCAACAAGTATCAAGAGTGTGATATGTAACAACTCTTCATTCTCGAAGAACTATTTCTAATAACCAAATGACTTAATAGTAATTAGGGGGGTTAACCTCGGATGAAGATTGTGTGGATGATTCGAGGGAAACCCCGAGTTCTTTAGCAGCGGGAGATAATATCGAGGAGTATACGTTTAGGAATGGATAATCTATATGCACAAGGATATTACTGTCACTTACTTTGTGTTATCAATTGTAGCAGTTTTGTTTGATAATTTGGATGTTTTCATTTGGATAACGAAGGACGCATTAGGGGTTCTGCCTGAGGTGATATGTCATAGCTTGGCTTTAAATCCGAAGTTCATGCCTATTATTCAAAAGAGCCAAGCTTTCTCTGTCGAAAAATCTAGGCCATTGTGGCAGAGGTGGATCATTTATTTAGGGATCAGACATATATGGGAGGCACAATATCCATTATGGATTGCTAATCCAGTGTTAGTTAAAAAAGAATAATGAAAATGGAAAATGTGTGTTGACTTTACATATTTAAATCTTGCATGTCCCAAAGATCCATTTCTTGTTCCTCGAATAGTCAACTAACTGATTCGATGTCAAGGAATAAAAATCTCTCATTTATAGATACATTTGCAGACTATAATCCGATTCAGATGGATCTAAAGGACCGGGAGAGTACTACGTTTATAACTGATCGAGGATTACATTGTTATAGAGTTATGCCATTTTGTCTTAAAAATGTCAGGAAGACATACCAAATATTGGTGAATAAGGCATATGCTTTTCAACTGGGAGAAACATAGAAGTTTATATTGATAATGTGCTCATTAAAAGTCTAGCAGATGGTGTACACTTATAAGATTTAGAACTCTATATTGTATGATATGCTCATTAAATTGTTGTTCGAACTTCTTTTCCATTAGAGAATGTACTACAAGGACCAGATATTTCTGGTATAATGACTAAATGGTCAGTTGAGTTGGGGGATTTTGATATAAATTTTGCTCATCGAACAACTATTAAGGCTCAAGATTTAGTAGATTTTTTGGTTGAGTTGCATTCAAGTCGATCAGATGAGGGGACAGTTAAAGAGTTATTACCAGAAGTTTCAACATGAGTGGTTCGAACAGATGGTAGTTCTAACATATTGGGATCAATGAGGTACAATTGACTGCTTCTTCTAGAGAATCCATGTATCCGGCTATTTGATTTGTATTGCATGCATCAAATAACGAGGTTGAGTATGAGGTTTCTTTGGCTGGTTTAAGGCTTGTAAGTATTTGTGGGGCGAATTTTTTTTGATTAGAGACAGAATCATAGTTGGTGGAAAATCATATGAAACAAAAATCCGAGTCTAAAATATCAACTAGTTATATATCTTTGTGAACTTTGAGGGTAAACTTTACAGTTTGATGAAGTGATTATCGAGAGAGGATAACACAATTTCTGATTCTTTATCAACCATTGCATACATAGAGGAATATCTATGAATATTATTACAGGGAGGTTATTCCATTTTGACAAAGTCAGAACAGTGTAAGTATTCCAAGGAGGTGTTTGTCACTATAGAAATAGTTTGGAGCAACTGTAAATGGATGTTGTGAGCCATTCAAAATCAATTTTACCTTCTTATAGAATAATACATTATTTTGAAGATTTAAATGACGAAACAAAGAGGACTTATCTTTATTAAATCGAAGAGAAGAGGCTCATTGCGCATCGGAATTTGACTAATTACAAAACTTTGATGAGGAGTCGTTATAATTTGAGGGTAAAGTGAAGAGATTTTAAGGTGGGTAACAAGGTCTTGGGGAATATATTTCTGCATACAGATGATAATTGGCTAAGAAAGATGATTGAACGAGTCAAGCCAGGTCTGTACCGCCTCCACGATGAAGAGTGAAGACTTTTACAACACCTATGGAACATTGAGCACTTGAAATTATATTAGGAGCAACTTTTTATTTTTTCAGTTTTTATGATAATATGATATTATTGATTGTATGTATAAGTGGCATACTATTTCTTCTTATGGTAGCGCAGGAAGGTATTCATGAGCTGCCACATTCACATTTGCGAATATCAAAAAAAATATTTTTTTGTTAATGTTCATTTTAGAATAAAACACTTAAGTTATTTTGGGAATTACGCAAAGACTTGTCATCTTTGAGGTAGTTAACAAAATATAAATTAAGTAGTGATGATATTCAAAGTGATAAATGTTTATTTAAAGAACTGTTCGAAGTGATTGTAGTATTTGAAGTGCTAAACGTCTATTTAAAGCACTAATTTAAATTGATAATAGTATTCGAAGTGTTAAACGTTTATTTAAAGTATTGATTTAAATTGATAGTAGTTTCGAAGTGTTAAATGTCTATTTAAAGCACTGTTCAAAGTGATGGTAATATTTGAAGTGTTAAACGTCCATTTAAAGAATTGTTCAAAGTAATAGTAATATTCGAAGTGCTAAACATCCATTTAAAGCATTGTTCGAAGTAATAGTAATATTCGAAATGTTAAACGTCCATTTAAAGCACTATTCGAAGTGATAGTAATATTTGAAGTGTTAAATATCCATTCAAAGCATTTTTCGAAGTGATAATAATATTTGAAATGCTAACGTTCATTTAAAGCATTGTTCAAATTAGTGAGATTATTTGAAATGCTAACGTTCATTTAAAACATTATTCGAAGCGTTAAGTTATGTGGCAGTAGAAGTTATAAGTGATAACTTTTATTTGAAGTATGGTTTGGTGAGAAAGACTATGCAATACGAAACACGAGGTGGTTAAATTTTGGAAAATATAATAAGGTGTTTTTACTTAGGCATTTTCACCCAAGCCAAATAAAAAGGCATTTTTAGCCAAACAAAAGTTAATTGAAATACCCACACTTCTCAATAGCAACATACGAATAATAGCAACATAGTAACAATATGACAATAATCACCACGAATGTCGGTCATTCAACAAGACAAAAAATGTTCTGATACAAATAACACTTTTCAATCCTCATTGTTTTCATCGGGAGAATTGTCTGAGCTTTCTTCTTGTTCTAAGACGTCTTCGTATTCCTCTGATTCAATTTCTTCCGAAGATTTAGTTAGGAATGGTTCGAAAGCTTCACTAGGGCGTCCTTCTTCGAGAATTGATTTCCATAAATCTGATAAATTTTCCTTTGGAAACATCATATGGAATTTACGAAGAAAAGTGATCTTTGTTTCCTCTTCGATGATTTTGATAGTAACAAGGCTATCCAGTCTACTTTGGTCCTTTGCTGCTTTCACAGCAATGCGGTTTTCTTCCTTGAATTTTTTATTGAGTAACTCCAACTCTTCAACTGCCTTCTTCTTGTCATCCTCACTCTTGTTAAGTAATGATTTTAGAGATGATTACTTTGTGTGTTCTTCGGTTATCTATGTTTCATGCTTTGTTTTGAGCTCATTCAACTCAGTTTGATGTGAAGAGTTCAGCTCCGTTTTTTTTGTTCATTAATTTCTCTCATACGATGTTTGATTTGGATGACTATTTTGATAAATTCTGATCTATCAGATTGGAAAACCTGCAATTATTCGAGGAGGTGTTGGTCGAAAATATATCTCAACGTTTTGTTACCATCAACCTTTTTCTTCCATCAGTTGACATTTTTTGCCATATCCTCCAGTTTTCTTCAGTATATTTAACTTCTTTGCATAAATTCTTTGTTGCATATTTGAGGCTAGAAAACGGTCGAAGTGCATGTAATACTTCCTCGGAGGGTTCTCCAACAAGGTGAGGATGAAAGTTTTCATAAAGAGCAATAGTAGCTGATGATGAAGCTTTTGAAGGATTCGAACTTACAATTTAAGGCAAATTGGTTGTTGTAATTTGATTTCTGATTTTTGTGATTTGGTCTTTGATTTGTTGGACTTCAGCGTCCATGTCCCTATAAATATCTTGAATTTCATTTTCACCAATCTGTGTCCTCGTTGATCAAGTTATCATCTCTTTGGTTGTCTGTTTCAACAACTTTTTGTATTTCCTCTGTCAAATCGGTATCTGGAGTTGGATTTGAAGGAGGTACATCAACTTTATGCCCTTCTTGTTGGAGGTGTTTTTGAAGAACTTTTCTTCTTCTTCAAAGCGACAATTTTTTTTTGAAGGTTCGGCCTCAGTTCACTCTTCAATGTTTGAAGGACTAGTTCGTTGGCTTTCCTCTTGGGCTTCCTCTGCGATTTATTCGGCTTCGAGTTCATAGAAGAGTTGGCTTCTTCTTGTTTCTTTTTTCCTTTCTTCTTTCGGAGCAAGTGGCTTTGTGACCTATTTGGAACCGAAAGTATGTTGCGTGCATCAAGCTCTGCTAGTCTTTTTACAACATCTCCTGGATCCGGCGGCTTCATTAATTTATCTTCTACAATTTTAGAATCCGGAGTGATCCTCCACAGATGGTTTTTTATAAAATTCAAGGGTATGAAGACATTGTGCAATCCATTACCCTATGCACTTTCTGCCCATTCAAATAGTTTTGTGAAAGTATATTTGGCAGCAGTTTTGTGGAACTTATATCGCCTTGGAATTTCTATATACAACAACATTACATACAATATTTGAAACATAAAATAAGAAAAGCAAAGTAGAGTGAATAACTTACTGGTACTTTTCGATTCAAGATTGAGCTTAAACGGATTCTCCTTGGAAATTTTATTCCCATTTTCCCAGGCTCTAGAGATAAAAAAAAAAATCTTTGTTTCCAGAACTTTTCAGCTTCGAGAAGATCGTCAATTATCTTGAAGAAATCTCTGAGTGTGCGATAATATAATGGTAGCACCGGAGTTTTGGTAAGGACGATCATTGCGATGAATTCTTTGATATATAGAGGAATTTGGACAAGTCTTCAAGCAATTATGTTGGATAAGAGAGTGAACCACATGTTTGGGCTCGCTTGTGTCGAACACAAGTCGATGATTTCAAAATACTCAACTATCATTGGGTCCAATGGGAATCGAAGTCCCTAGTTGATGATCTGTGGGTAGACCACAAGTTTATTTTCTCCACAAAAGAGTGAATTCTCTCCTAGTTTTGGTAAACGAAGCACAACATTATCTAGAATGCCTCATTGTCTTTTTAAACGCTCCAAATTGGATTGATTGTAGTATTTGTATTGTACATTTTTTTAAGTGCAATAAGGAATTCTGGGAGGACCTTCTTTAGGTTTACGCTCAAGGTTGCAGCTATATCCTCGGGTAACTCAACTACTTCTTTCTTTTTCCATCCTTTTTTCTTTAGAGCCAGTTTCTTCAAAATGTTGTCCTCAGACTCTAATGAAGCAAAACATTTTATGTTTTCAATATAGAATCAGTTTTTGTCCTTGAATCTGACTCAACATCTTCCTGAGGTGGGCAGTGTTTCTAGTAATACCTTGTGAATTAGAGGGTTCATTTATTGTGTTTTGTTAATGGGCTTATGAAGGAGTTACTTGTAACTCTTTGATGGACACAACCATCTTCTTCAAAGAAGGAGAAGATATAGGACTCTATAAATTATTGATGTCCTCATAATATCTCATGGCTACAAATGCGTCTTTTCGAGGAAGTTGTTTATGGTGAGAATGAGTCTCTGACTGAATTTGAGGTGTCTCTTT
Organism: Limnanthes douglasii subsp. nivea; assembly: GCA_036936605.1. NCBI lineage: Eukaryota > Viridiplantae > Streptophyta > Magnoliopsida > Brassicales > Limnanthaceae > Limnanthes > Limnanthes douglasii. The sequence goes on from JAUPFV010000002.1 coordinate 206,964,008, forward strand.
GCGATTGATTCTAAGAGGGTTTGTGTTATTAGCAAAATATGTTTTCGGTGTTCTTTGAGAATATTTACCTTGTATTTATTTTTGATTGACTCAAAAGGAGCTGAAACGTTAACAAAGTATACTTGTGTGGGATTTCGAGGTGATTTGGTCTTTGATTGTTGTAGGGATTGTTGTGGGAAAGTTTAAGGAGTAAGTTTGGATAAATATTGATACCTAAAAGCACTTTGATTAGGATATAAGGATCTGTATACAATGGTATGAGTTAAAAGCATTTGTAAATTAGCAATCACGCCTGCCATTCGATAATCAACAGTCCTTTCACTGATATTGAAATAATCATAAAATCCAAAAATGGGCTTTTTATTCGGTTTTGGTTTTTTCATAAACTAAGATGAAGAAACATCTTCAAACTAGGCGAGAAAGAAGATGAAGATGAATCAGAAAAGTTGATGTTTCAAATGAAGGTAGTAGTAAAGTGAAATCTTTCAGGCTATTTTCTCTTTCTATTGCTAGGACTTGTATGTGACAGAAGAATGAATAAGGAGAGAATATTTATAGAAGAAATAGTGAAGAAGAAAGTGAAAAGGAAGATGAAAAGTTAAACTATGTTGAAAAATGAATCGGCAAACGGTTGCCTACTCTATAGTAGAGTCACGAGTGTAAAATTTCATTCATAATAGTACGATGCACACATTTTAAGAGTACTGAATGAGTTTTTAGATTTCACTAGAGAAACGATTGAAAATGCCACGTGTAAATTCGATGCAAACTTAGGATGATTGAATAAAGATCTGAGGTTTCTTAAAGTATATTAATGAACGGTTTTGATCCGAGGCGACCTAAAACGTAATGATGGGCAAGATTAATTCAAGAAAGCTAAAGATATAATGATGGGCGGTTTTTATTCGACGCAACTTAAATTATGATAATTGACAATATTGGTTTGAAGTGACCATAAAGAAATTTTAGTCCTTATTCAACATTATTCATAAGGAGTATGGGGCTACTGATAAGGATATAGATTATTAGAGATTTAAAAAAATTAGAGAAAGATGTTATAAGTAGATTTATAAAGTTCTTGGGATGAGATTTATTTTAAATACAAATGTAATGGGCTAGAGTGCAATTTGCCCAATTATGTAACTGCTTATCTTAATCGCCCAACAATCCTATAAATAAGACTCGGGTTATGAAATAAAGGGGATTAGACATTCGTTCTTGAAACTGAGTGTTAGTAATTGTTTCTTTCTCTATTCATTCTTTTTCTCTCTCAAGAATTATTTATATTACATGATTCTCAGAGCGGAAATATCTTACACTTAACAAATGTCAACATTTATATACTCATCATGGTTAGGATATAATATGAACGATTTATCTTTTATAAACTCTATGGTATTATGATGTTAAAATAAGAAATAGATTAAGTAATCTTTACAATCATATTTTTGCTCCAGTCTGGATGATTTATGAATTAGTGGTTTGAAGGCTAATTTGACTATAGGCTAGTTGTGCATTTTTCCAACAACTGGTTTCATAGCACCAAGTTTAGTAGCGATCTAAAGGAGGTAAGATTTGAGTTGAAGCAATAGCTACAAATGAAAGAAATGTAAGACTCAAAAATTCGATGGTGCTGTTTTTTGGTTTTGGAAGTTACATACTGAATACTATGTGTACCAAAAAAATCTTTAACAATCTCTCTAAAAATATAAATTAGAGAGTATGGAAGATGAAGAGTGGAATCTTCTTGACAAACAAGCCCTTGGAGTAATCTGATTGATGATATCCACAATATTTCCTTCAACATCATAAAAAATGCAACCACAATGGATGTTATGAAGGCTCTATTAAATATGTATGAGAAATCATGGGCGGCTAATAAAGTTTACTTTATGAGGCGGTTATTCAATTTGTGGATGATAGAAGTCGAATAAGTAACTTAATATTTCAATGAACTTAATACAATCACAAGCCAACTGGGTTCAGTTAAAATTGATTTTGATGAAGAAATATAAGAATTGATACTATTGTCTACTCTACGAGAAAGTTGGAATGCCATTGTCACGGCTGTTAGTAGCTTATCACGAAGCAATGAGTTAAAATTTGGTGATGTGCATGATCTAGTTCTCATTGAACAGGAGAGAGTCAGGTGAATCATCACACAAAGTCAAGAGGAATAACTCAACCATGTGGAATGGATGCCGAAAATCTTGCTACCGAGGTAGATCAATATACGAGAGGTCGGAGTCTGAGAATCCCAAAAACTTGTAAGGTCGAAAAACATCGAGTGCTGAAACTGTATTTTGCTTTTCTTTCGCCATGAATGTGAATTCAATGCAAAATGTTTTGTCGATTGATGTTACCCTGACTATTTCCAACAGCATCATGTATCTAATAACTTTGTATGTGTTATCCATGATTAGAAACCAGGGGAAGGTCCATAGTAAACCGATGCTAACTCTGTGTATAAAAAACAAATTGGTTATGACATTGGATCCACCATTGGTCGCCCAATCCCAATATATGTGTTTATGTGTTTTTAATATTTCTAACAAGCATTACATTTGCAACCGGCCAACATTTTCAACCAACCTTGTTATTTATACGTGATTGTATAAGTGACACGGATATTTGACGCATTCTTCAGATCAACCTTTTTTAATGCACCAATATTTAAGGCGAAGCTGTTTCGTTCACCATTAAATCGTTGACAAGCTTTTTTTACTTTGGTTTTAAATTCGACAATTGCAAATGTCCTTGCATATACCCAATCAAATCATGGTTGTATTTTTCAAAATGACACTTAATGCCCACTTATCATCACCTTTAACTGGATTACCAACTAAATAAAAATGGTAATTGATTTTTTTGTTATCGTACACCTACTTACGATCTCACTCTTTGACCTTAGATTTAAATACACTGGATCGCTCGCATTTATAATCTAATTTCGGTGTTCTTCCTCTTTTCGGTTCCCTAGATGATATCTTAAGTGAGAATCCAAGCGAGTTGCCATTTTCTTTAACCCACTCGGTCATCGCCTCTAAAATATACTTCTCGTGAGTATGAAAATGGTAAGTGTACTCTGTAACATCTGATATTTTGGGTTGGGTAACCTCCTACAATGCATAAAAAGTTAACGACTCAATCAAACTCATAGATTGGATTACTTGAGGACATTCTGTCATGCAAAAGGAAAATAAATGCAATATGTGCTATCTATTGACGGGCAGGGTCACCCAAGCACCATATATCTAATGGACATACAACCTTACTCGCCATAAAAATGGCATTTGTGTGAACCTGTCCGCCAGAAAATGGCGCCTGTGAAAATTATTCTGCCAACATCATGTCGAAAAATGTCGTCTTTTCTGCTAGGGAAATGGCGACACTATTTGGATGTCATATTTTCGCGGAAAATCGAGCAATTTCTAGGTTTTGAAAAATCTACATTTTCAAAAAAAAAAAAGACAGGAATATATATACATCTTCTATGTTCATGTTCATGCTGGTATGTAGAGGAACCGATTCCGCTTCCATTTCGGTCATGATTTTTAAATTTTGCAAGATTGAAGTAAGTATAGGTTTTAAGTTTTATATTGTTAATAATTTTTTAAAAATAAAATATTAAATTCTTTTTAGAGTTTATGTTATGCGATTTTATAAAATAAGTACTAATATAAAACAAAATATAAAAAGTTATAAAAGAATTGAATTTATGTTTGAATGATAATTTTATAAATATTAAAAAAACTAAACATGCAATTTATGTAATTTCATAAGGTAGTTTTGTCTTCTTTCTTTTAAGCGATTGTTTCCTTTATAGCTTAATATAATTTGGAAAAGGTGGCGAATTTTTAGAGGGTCGTGTCGTTTGGTTGGTTAGTCTGATTTATACGGAAAATACTGTATTTAAGGTGTTGACGTGTCGAGTTTTAGATGGTTGAAAACGTACTTGAACTTAGGTAACTTAACAAAATTGTGAATGGTGAGATCGTAGAAAGGTACAAAAAGTAGGCATGAGTGTTTCTATTATTCCTGTTCTGTTCGGCACAATATGTCGTACTATCATGTGCCGAACGAAATAAATACTTGTTAATGTTTCAGTTATTTGGTTAAGAATAATTGTTTATATTGAACCGTTAATCTTTCCGTTGAAAAAAAGTTTAATCAACAATTTTAATATTAATCTATTGATAATAATTATTATAAATTTATTTATCAATAATTATTTAAATTTATATAGTTTTAAATTAAAAATATTCATGATTACCTTAATAGTTCAGGATATTGTTTAATTGTTTTTTTAAATATCATTTTTTTTAAATTATAGCTCCCAAAATTATACAAAAATATAATAGATTTTACTTTTATTAAGACGAACAAAATTAAATTCATAAAATATATATTTGAAATGTTTTAGTTGCGTAATTATGTATAACTGGGTTGCAAAATTAGTCTGGAAAAACAACTTATTTCTGTTGCAGAATTATGTGTAATTTGGTTGCGAAAAAACAAATGTGTTCCAACTGCGAAATTAGGTGCAAATGAGTTGCGTAAATAAGAAGAAAATAGTTACGCAAATAGGATATGGTCGAACCCTCAAGTTTACTTTCGGTCTCTCTTCCATAACTTGAAAATTATGTTGTTGATAATTGGGACAACGACTCTTGATAAACCTAACTTGTTAATTGCAAAATTCCAGATCATAGACGAAAATAACTTGGAGCTCTAGGTAGAAGAGAAGTCTGTGATTGATAACCTTAAGCGTGTTGTTGATGATTTGAGGTTATCCCCTACCGAATCTGCTTTTGCGATGGTTGTGGTATAAACCTCACCCTTTTTTACTCATAAACTTTAATATGTTCTTCCACCTGAGCCATTAAAGCCCCAAAGTTAAGAACTTTTTACCTTTTTGTTTCATTAGCCATATCCTCGGGGAGTAGTCCTTGTCTTTAAGCGATACATGCGACTTGTTCATCATAGTCATGCAACCCATTTTTTGTGTGCACAAAGCGTTTGGTATAATCCTTCAAACTTACCCCAATTATCTGCATACACTAAATTATAGTATATTCATTCCCTGCATCTCTTTACTTCATAGAAATTGTCTCCTGAAAGCTATATAAAATATTCCAAAATTGGTAATAGTACTCAATGAAATCCGATTTTACCACTTCAAACCATTCAACACAGTATATACATTTAGTTCTTTATAATGAAGAAAATAAATATAAAGCATATAAAACAAACTGTTTTAGTTCAGTTGGGATTGCAGTAGAGTAGATAGATTTATCTTTCTCTTTCCTATATTTTTTACTAAAATTTCAAACGCCCGTAATCTTTCATTAATACAACATATATGTGGGATTTTTAGTCCATAGGATATTCAGATCTAGTGGAAGTGTTGTTTTGACTAGAGTAGAGCTTTTGATTTTAATTCAGAATTGAATTAAAATCAAATTTTAGTATTTTAGATTAAATTATTTTCGTATGCATACACTTAGGTTATCAATAATACAATGATTCAATTTCGATTAATCAAGATTAAATCAATAAACAATTCAGTTTTCAGCTTTTGCTTTAAAATTCAACGATCTTAATTCAGCAAGACTAGTTGAATAGTTGAATAGTTGAAAAGTAGAAATATGTTAATAAAATTTTGTGTTTTACTTTCATGTTTCACTTAATAACAGGTCGACTAAAGTTGTAGTTAACAAACTGATTTATTGTAGAACTATTACACAAAATGGATCATGATACGTCTCTTTGGTTGGTTGCTAGATGTGTCCTCACATGGATAGACGTCTGTTGATTATTTGTTATCAATATTATTAAATAAGTGCACATATAGATATATACAATTCAGTACATATGAATTATCCAGGTGGGAAATTGTAAAGAAATCTTAAATTGAAATGTCGCAGCACATATAATTTAGGATATTCATTCATGTTCCGGTAAAGTTCAATTAAAGTAATGAATTGGAATATTATACTAATAAAAACAATACTAATATTTAATATTATGGTATTACAAATAAAGTTTGGATATCAATTACACTAAATTGTACCTAAAATCTAACAATTCAGTATTGGACTCTAAAATTCCATTAAAGGTAATGGTCTCTGGTAACAGTGAATTCACCATGACCTAATTGCAAAATTTAGATAATAAAAAAGTGAAAAAAGAAAAGAAAGTATAAGAGTATATTTAACTAAAAGGTTTGAAGACTTCTATGCAATTAAGTAAAAAAATTTCACTTAATATAAAAGAAGATCTCAAATCCTATTTTTAGTATCACAACATAATGTGCCATTTTTTCAAAAAGCTACATATATTTTCTCTCTCACAATTTAATATCTACTTGCACGGTTCATCTAGTGTTTCAATCTCATTCATTCAGGGATTGTTTTTATGCCAACTTACAAGCTATTATGAGATATTTAATTCGAATATGCATCGTTCTCTAACCAGAATCATCAATAGGCTGCCACTTCAAGATATTAATAGTGGAGGGAATCACTATGGTAAAACTGTGAGTGGTTAGTTCTACTGTTTCATGTTCATTTCTATTTCTACCATCGAAGAATTATAATTTTTGTATGAAATTAATGGGTATGGATACCCTCGATTAAAGTATATTTTAACAACATATTCATGTCTATGCATGATGACTGATTTTTATATGACCAAATATTGCATAAATTTTTGTATACTATATAACACCATATTCAAGCTATATATACCTATAAGTTATAATGTATGTGGGTTGAACCACCTTACGATTTTGGTAATCAAGATAAAAAAAATTCAGAATAACAAATCATTCACATGAAACTATAGATAAAATGAGATACAAAACATGGATCAGGCTTAAAAAGTATACAACAAAAATATCTAGTTTATAATATGTTTTCAATATTGATATATATATATATATATATATATATCATTTTTTAATCATTTAGATCAAAATTGTATACAAGATAAACAAGTATGATATTATAGTCAACTAAGTTTTGGTAAAGCCTATAATGTCGTATATATTGTAAAATTTAGGTATGATAGTCGATTCAAGATTGAATCGTATTATTCTTATATGTATATTATAATGATAAGTTGGAAGATTAGTTCACTAATTCATTTGCTCAATAATTGGTAAATTCAATGTCTAGAGGAATGTGACTAAAACTTTTACACTGACTTTCTATAGATGATGGAAAGTTCATTCAATTATAGTAAAAATCTAGACATCAAATTTTGCAATGGTAGCAACAATTTATTTGGTAAAAGTTTCGACATATAAATAAAATTGAATTTTATCTAATATGCGATATATGTTTGTCGTTATTAAGCGGAAATGTAAGCCTAAATATCATCTAATACATTTCATTATCATTGAGATATCTTTTATAAAAGAATGAGTTTCTCTCAAAATGATTCTTGAACGAATAAGCACACACGAAATATAGAAGTTGAGTAGATGGGTGGAGTTTGGGTAAGACGAGACGGGTTAGGATGGTTCAGTGCAAGTTGAATTTTTATTTGACATCTCTGAAAAGAATACATATGCTACATTTATTCATAATTTAAAAATTATTAAGAATATAAGAATAACAATTACTCAATTGGAATACGATATTGCCATGAAGAAATTGTATATATGCATTGATATACATTATTACTGATATTTTACTTGCAAATAACAAATGAGTTAATTTACTAATAATCAAATTATGGAGTATAAAACACAATTAGGAGAGTTCTTGAGTGGTGGAATATTATCAATTACATATGTCTTCATTATTTTGACTTTTTGAACATCTTTAAAAAATATACAAATGCAAGTTGGAACATCAATTTAGTTCATAATAAATTGAAGAAATGTACGTTTACATTTTCAACATGAATTTGTTTTTTTATCAAATAAATTAACATATATATCACACTCAACTATGGAAAGTGAATTAATAACGGACAATAAAAAAATTAAAGTTGGCTCAAATCTATTACTAAAATAGTATTTAGTTATAAAATAATAATACACATTCATTAACATAGTCTTTTTACGACCTATAACATATAAAGAATGCAAAATCTAAACTTGTAAAAGTTATATATATAGATATATATACCACAGTCAACTTGTTATATTAATCTCGTAATCTCGTCCACATGATTTAGTAGAAATTCAAAAATCTACCGATTTATCTTTGGAACCGATATTTATAAAGTTACAAATAAAGTTTTTAAGATAATATTTTATAAATAACGTCAATCTAGTCCCATTTTTTTAATTATTGAAGAGAAAAGAAAGATTTCAAAATTGCGTGCAAAAACGGTTGTAGTCACGTGTCTACCTATCCATGTATATGGAGGTTAAACTTCTATATTCTTTGAATTTTATATAGCACCGTATTCAAACAGTAAAAGAATATAATGCGACTGGGATGAACCACCTGAAAATATTGTAATTTGGTCAAAATAAGAAATGATCTGTATATGAAACTAGGAAGTCAACGGAAGAGCAAAGACTTGGACGTTCCTCCACAAGTCAATTACAGGTAGGTAAAAACATCACAACTTTCTACTAAATATGTATGCGTAGTAAACGTTAAAATTTGTATTCATGGTTCAATACTTTTAAATATATATATATATGGAAGATACTCTATTTTCATTATTTTACATCAAAATTAGAAAAGATAATTAATTTAATCCATGCCTATTCATGATCATTTTTTTCATTATCCAAAATTTTATTATATTAAAAATATTATACCGATATTAAAAAAGTTATCGATAACCATTTATAAACAATTAAACTATTTATAACCATGTGGATTTTGAAATTTACCGATAACCACATGAATTTTGAAATTTACCGATATTAATGCTTATAACAATGTATACATTTTTTAACCTTCAAAGCTCTGTATCTTTTAAATCCTAATTTTTTTTCTTCTAAATACGTGTAATTTTATTTTTTCAAGTTGAACAAAACAAAATTTATGAGTGAAATTTTTGGAATTTTTATTTATTTTTTCTTATTTTTGCCGCCATTGCATGTAATTACGCAACTGTAACACAATTGACACACAATTGCTTTTACCAGCCAAACCAAACGTAATTATGCAGCGAAAGATTATTATATCCTGACTTATTTTGCAACGAAAGTCCTACTTACGCAACTATTTTCTTCTTATTTATGTAACTTATATGCACGTAATTTCACAACTGGGAGCAATTGCTTTTCCGCAATATATACGCAACTATTTTCTTCTTATTTACCCAAATTATTAGCATACAATTACAAAACTAGAACACAATTTCTTTTTCGTAACTCAATTACACATAATTCCATATGTTTCGTGAAATCAGTTTTGTTTGTCCTAAAAACACAAAAGTAATGATATTTTTAGATATCTTTTAGAACTATGATTTGAAAGATATGACATTTTAAAAATAAAAAACAAAAAACATTAGAAAGAAACACGATTAAAGAGTATTTAAAACTACCATATGGTTATCGTTACGTTTAAGATGTATTTGGACAACGGTTAGACCCGGAAACGGTAAGTTGTTTCTTGCTGATTGGAAAATCTCATGACCCTTCTCCCAATTACTTTGGTAACAAATTTTAATAGATAAAAAACAAACAGTAGATAACAAAAGATTTGATAATGAAGAACAATAAAATTATATATATTTACAATTTGATAAACAATTTAGTAAACAAAACTAAATTTGAAAATAGTGTTTTTTTAATCATCTTTCAAATAACCAGTGTATATTTTGTACTTCTTTTGATTTATCTATATCTCATGGTTCGCATTCAAACGAATAAGTTGAATTTGAGAGAAGTGTAATATATATGGTTTAGAAAAAATGATGAACTTACAGACGATGGTATTGTTTGGTTGGTTAGGCCACCCACAACAATCACGATATTTCATCTTTTAAAAATGTGCCACATCACCGCAAAAACAACATAACCTCCAAAATAATTCTTTAAAAATCTCCACTCTACACACCAAAACGTATTTTAACTTTCAAGAAATCCTACCATATTTCTCTCTTTTCTAAATTTAAATAAGTAATTTTAATAAAAATAATACATAATATATTATCAATTTAAATTCAAAATATACAAATAAAATTGGTCCGATTTCCAAAAAAAACTTAAATTTTTAAGTATAATGAATAATTTACATTTTAATAAAACAACACATGCTATTTTTTATCACTTAAATTTATTTGTTTAATTTTTATTTACAAAAAATTAATATTTATGTTGTATAGATTAGAAAACTGTTGTATAATGTTTTTAAAAACAATACACACTATTAAAAATTATGATATAATAATTTTACTTACTAAAATATTTCAATAATTGTTTCAATAAAACTAAATAAACAAAAGCTCCAAAACATTCGGTGTCCAAATGAAACAAACCAAGTCTCTAATTATAGATCTAAAAAAAATTAAAAATCATGGTACAATTTTTTTTACTTACTAAAACATTCCGAAAATTGTTTTGGAAAAAAATAAAAGAAATGCTCAAATTTTTTTGATGTCCAAAATGAACAAACCAAGTCTCTTATTAAACTGTATATTCAAACAACATATGTATGTATATGGATGATGACTAATTTTTACATGACTAAATATTACATAAATTTTTGTATCTTATATAGCTCCATATTCAAACTATATATACATATAAGTTATAATGTGAGCAAAACCATCTTAAAATTTTGGTATTGAAGATAATTTATTTCAAAATAACATATCATTCATATGAAACTATAAAGTCGATAGAATACTAAACATAAACGATGCTTAAAAAATTATACAAAAAAATATAGTTCATAATATGTTTTTAATTTTGATATTTGAATATATATATATATATATATAGAACATTTTTTATTGTTAATATAAAAATTGTATACAAGATAAACAAGTATGATGATAGTCAACTAAGTTTTGGCAGAGTTTAAAAAGGTTTTGGGTACGATAAGTATGGTTAGGATGGTTCACTACATGTCGAAGTTTTTTTGACATCTCTACAACGAATATATATGCTATATTGTCATTCGAATACATTATTACCATAAAAAATTATACTATACATAATTAAATAATATTTTACTTGCAAATAATAAATTATGTTAATTTACTATTAATCTAATTATGGAGAATTATAACACTATTGTGGACCTCCTTGGATACTTGAAAATTATCAGTTACATATGTCTTTAATATTTTAATTTTCCAAGCATATTTGAGAGATATACAAGTGCAAGTTGGATCAACAGTCGAACTCACAATAGATTGATGAGGTGCACGTTTATATTTTTAAGATGTTTTTTTATCAAATAAATAAACATGCATATTAGATTCAACTACGGATTCCGAGTTTATAACGTACAATAGAAAATAAAAACTTAAATGGTTCAAAGATCTATTCCTGAAAATATTAGTGACTTATAAAGTAATAGTAATAATAATATATTTTGATTATGATAGTCAAAAGAACTTTTGGTATAACTTATAATGGTATAAAATATATGAGGTTTATATATGAGTATATCATATAATTGATTCATCATAATGGTCTTGTATGTGTGATTTAGTAAGAACTTGGAGGATCCGTGTACAAATTTATTAGTTCGAAAATCGGGAAACCTAACATATATAGGGATGTAACTAGAACTTTTATAAATGATAGTATACCAATCCGACAATAGTAAAGATATAGAAATTAAATTTTACAATGGATAAAAACAAGTTGTTGGATCAAAATATTAGAATATAAATAATATCAAAATATTTTTCTAAGATGAGGTATATTGTCGGTCGTTATTGAATTAAACAATAAGTCCAAAATACTTTTACTATAATTTATGATATGTGTTTATAAATATAACAAAAACATTACAAAAATTAAACATATAAAAATTAAAAAGTGGTACTGCTTCTCATTGGAGAATGAGGTCCATTCAAGAAAATTTTGAATAGATTAACACACGGTCATAGTAGTTTTTAGCAAAACCCATATTGAATGACATGAAGATCTGCACTTTGATCTTAAATGAGCTTTTACCATTTTCTCTTGAATGACATGAACATCTGCACTTCTATCTTCAAAATTACTTTTTATCATAATGTCTTATTTCGTATGAAGATATATGAGCCATTATAGCTTCATACTCAACCTCAATGTTGGGAATAGAGAGGCCAAATTTGATGGTTTGGCTCATAGTTTCTCCCATTGGGGATATTGGATGAATTTTACTCATATGTCGTGTTATATATTTTCCACATGTTTTGGCCTGCCAAGTTGATTCTAGTTGTTTCCTTAAAGACACTTGTCTTTCTGACTCGAACTCCTTTGGAAAATCTACTAAGACTTGAGCCTTTATTCTAGTTACGGGCTCGAATTTGATATTGTAGTCTCCTAGTTCTACTAACCATCTAGTCTATCTGTTAGATATATCAGGATTTTCTATAATACATTTTTTAGATGGAATAAAGTTCTTAATATGATGGTGCGAGGACTTATTAACATAATATATATATATATATATATATATATATATATATATATATATATATATATGCATTCCTTTCTTCTTTAAATAGGACTATTAAAATCTTAATATGACTAAAAATATAAAAATCAAGATTCACCCATCTTCAGCTTTGTTAATACCTCTGGGGATGCCATAAACATTTTGATGTTGTTGAAAGCTTCTTCACAAGATGTGGCCCAATTGAATTTCCCTACTCTAGTATTTGTGAAAAAATCTCACACTTGTGTGAGGATCTTGAAATAAATATGTTCGGTACAGCTGACCTTCCTGCCAATATTTGAACTTTTTTTATGTCTTACGGAGGATCCATTCCAACTAGTGGGGTATGCTTCTATGCCTCTCTCATTGACCATGCATCTTATAAATTTTACAAACCTTATGTCGAATGTACAATTATCTAGATTAAGCTTCAAATTCTTTTTCTAAGGTTGGCTAATATACCGACCAAGTCTACCAAATGGTCTTCATCTTCACTATTGGTGACCAATATCATTAATATAAGCCTGTAAATTTCGGCCAAACTGAGTTGCAAAGGTTTTATTGACCAATATCTGATATGTAACCCTAATATTCTTCAGTCCAAAAGACATAACTTTGTAGCAACAAAATCTTCTCTCAGTGATAAAAGTGGTGTGATCTCGATCATCGTCAGCAATGGTATTTGGTTATAACCCGAATAAACATCTATGAATGATTATATAGTCAATAATCATATTTTGGTTTAAAACTCATTATATATTCATTAAGGGTATTTAAGATATTAAAAAAATTAGATAATAAATAATAAAAGGAAAATTGGTTTAGTATTAAGAAGTAATAAATGATAATGATGATAATAAGTGGAGAATATGATAGTTATGATGATAAATGGAGAATATACTTTAACCTATGTAGTTGTTATGATAATATATATATATATATATTGTTGGTGATATTGTGAGGATTATCATATGTGGTGTTTTTTAAAATTTATTTATGAGTATCACTTGACTTTTTAGGTTCAAAATTATATCATAATATAACCCTCTTTCCTATTTTTTTTATATTAGCATATAAATTTTCACCAAATCTGATAATTAACTAATTTAAAAAAAATGACTGATATAAATGTTATTCCCATGAAGAAATATTATATATGCATGAGAGAATAATTAAATATATATAAGAAAAAAAATATATTAGGGTGAACTACCCATACATACCCAACCAAGTATCTCATCACCATATAATACCCAAAAATGGTAAATTACCAATATATACCTCAATCAAATTGAAAATCCACGCGTAAGCATCTTCTCCTTCTTTGAACCAAATTTCTTTTTTTTACTTTTTCTTTTTTGTTTTAAAAAGTCTGTATCTTTCAAACTATAGCTCGAAAAAGATAATCTAGAAAATGTCATTGGTTTTGTTTCTTTAAGACGAACAAAACTTGATCCATTAATGATATTTTTTATTTATTTTTTGCTAGAAAATATGCGAGACCATGCATAAAATATATACGATACCATGCATGAAAAAAACTCGAGGCCAGGCTTAAATAAACATGTGAGACTAAACATAATAAATCATGATAAATTTGAAACCACGTATTACTAAATTATGTGAGATCGGTCATGATTATAATGGATAAATACGAAACATTTCTAACTTGATAACAAGGATGCGAGACCAAGGTTATTGGGTCTCATAAAAAATCATCAATTAATCTAGTTTTGTTCGTCTTAAAAAACAATGCATGGTCTTGCATGATTGATTATGTTTGGTCTCACATGGTTTTTATGCATGGTCTCGCATGATTGATTATGTTTGCTCTCACATATTTTTTATGAGAAGTCTGACATGTTTTTATGTCTCTTCTGGCATATTTTTTATACATGGTATCGCATGTTTTCTAGCGAACAAAAAATTCAAAAAATATCATTAATAGATCTAATTTTGTTCGTTTAAAAAAACAAAATTGATGGTACTTTCAGATTTTGTCCAAGCTTCAATTTGAAAGATATAGACCTTTAAAAAACAAAAAAAAATGAAAACAAAAGCTTCGGTTTTAAAAATAAGAAGTGACTACGTGACCCGTGATAAATCATAAATTTTTGAAGTATTATTTTAAAAAGTAGATATTGAGTTGAAGTTAAGTAAAAAAAAAGATTAGCTAAGCAATAATAAAACTTGAGGTACTGCATAACACTAAATTTTAGTTTTTTTTAATCAAACGGATAATATTATTAAATAAAGAGAAGTATCACAACATGTTGAAATAGAGAGCCTAATAGAGGCATTAAACCAAACGTTAGAATTTCAAGGGAATTTTAATTTCACCGCCATTGATAAACATAGATTCAGCATCAGACGAAATTCAGCTTCTCTCCCGAAATACATCAGCTACCACAAAGGACCAGATCTAACAATCCATCAGACGATCGGGGACATATTGAATTGAAGACAAAACTCCACAACTTAAAGATGAGATTTTATCGAGCTGTGTCTATATAATAATAATAATGATTCCGATTAGAAGATATCTAGTTATTCATCTCAACATTGATTGAGTATAAGGATATGGACTTCCCTTAGAGATGGACTTGAAGAATTTTGAAAATTTGCTGAAATTCTAGATACGATTAGATTCAAAGAAGCTGATATCCAGACTGAAAGAGCTTAGAACATGGAAGATATGATTTGGGTCAAGTCTCGATGACTGAGAAAACTAATTTAATATTTGATGAAGACTTCTAGCAATTGAAGATGGCATGTTGATAAAGAAATTGACGAGAAGAGAAACAATTTATCGAGAAACTTGAAACTATAATTAGAACAATTGAAAGAGAAGCATTTGATTGGGACTAGATTCATGACTGAGCGAGGTAATCCAGAAGATTACTAGACATTGGGCGCAAGAAATTTGGACTGATACTTGAAGATTTGATGAAGACTTCTATCAGGGAAAATAACATGCAGATTCATAAACTTCAGGAGAAAACTTGAAAATTGCTTGTCAGGTTACTGCTAGCTACCATGAAAGCTTAAACAAAATTAGAGTTCAATAGAATCAGAGATTTATATTACTTTAATATATCCTAAACCCAAGCTTTCCAAAAGGGGTTATTGCATTAAGCTGATAGGAGGCCTGAAGATTATTGAATTCAAATTTTATCTTGTATTTTAAGGTCCATAAAGCAAGCCGATCATCTGTTTTATTTTGGTCTCTTCAAATATGGGAGATAAACATTGATGGAGATATAATGCTTCCACAAAACTTTAAAACATTGTTAAGAGACCAAGGATTTTTACCCGTAGCTAGGAGATTGACTAGAATTTGAGAATTTGTTTCCACATCTACATTACTCTAGTTTTTTCTTTTGTAGATTAGGAGGCCATCCATGAGTGCCCTATTTCAGCCATGATATGGGTAAGTTTTCCGTACAAATTGCTTTGTCCCATAATTATTTCAACTTTATTATCTCTAATAATGATGCCACCACTAGAATTTCCAATTATTAGGCAAGACCCGTCAGTATTTAGCTTGGTTCTGTTAGGTAGAGGAGAGATCAATTGAAGTTAGACATGCTTAGAGATAAGATGAAGAAGATTTATACATCCTCATTCAATGGAAACAGTTTTCTGATAAGACCATTGCTTCTTGTTTAGGAGTATAGTATGATCGAGTCCAATAATTATCTACTTAATGTGGTTTATAAAAGAGTTGACAGAATCGGGAAACCCGTTGATTTTGGAATATGAGACAGAATAAAAGTAATGTGGATAACTTTATCAAACTTCCAAAAACAGGTTCTGACCATATGTGTTATGGTCATGAATCTGCTTATGTTGACATTGAGACTGTTGGAAAAATAAGACTATATATTTCATGAGTAGTTGCAACAAAAAAATAGGTGATTAGTAGACTCAATGTTTTCACAAAATTAGCATTTTGAATTCATCACCATGTGTCTTTTTTGCATAGCAGTATCAGTGGAAATCCGTCGATGGAGGATCCTCCAAGCCATAAATGAGTATTTCGTAGGGGTTACAGAGTTCCATAGCTTGTTGAATAGGTTAGATTTATTGTGGTGGTTTCTAATTAGGTTCCAGGTAGTCTTGGTATTGAAGCTACCATCTTTAGATCAAAGCCATCTGATTAAGTCTTGCTTGTTGTTGTTAATAGCGTGATTGTCAATGGATAGAATATCATTAGAAGATAAAAAATCATTGATTCTATCTTTATTCCAGGAGCTTCCACTCCATTAGTTCGTGACTTTATCGTGAGCATACCAATTGTTATTAGAATTGTCATCCAGAATAATTAAAGGATACTTTCGGAACCAGTTATTTATCCATAAATCAGTTTCACCTCGAACTATATCCCATTTCACTTTAGGTTCAACAACATTCTTGATTCTAGAGAGTTTTTTCCAGACAGTAGAGCAAGCATTGGTAGAGTAGTTAGCATTTAAAGGATGAATATTATACAGTCAATCTTTGAATGTAATGAGCCTAAAATAATTTGTTCTATCTAACCTGTACCACAACTTGCATGAGAAAGTATCATGTGTTTCATTAAGTCATCTAACATTCAAGCCTCCTTCTTCAAAATGCTTGAAGATATTGATCTATTTTGTACAATGAATTCTACTTATACTATTAGTAGAGCCCCAAAGAAACTTGTTAAAACATAGTTTCTATTATGTTTATAGTTTATTTAGGGATAATACAATCTTTTAACCAGTACATGGGGATGGTCATAGGAACAGAATCAATAAGGGTAATTCTTCCACCATACGACAAGTTTTTTCCTTCCCATTCACTAATCATTTTCCTTATTTTGTCAAGAAGAGGATCAAAGTTCTTATCATAGTTGTTATTGTTGAGAGTACCACCCAAATAGGTAGGTAGTTGGAAGCAAGCTGGTGTTGAAGCCAGTGATGCTAGACAAGTTATTAACTTTGATAGGAGAGAAATTCTTTGTTGTGATGATTTTTGTCTTCTTATTATTTATTGTTTGAGCAGAGGCATTCTGATAATCCTTTAGAAAATTGCTTAGAAGAGAAATAGTATATCAGTTGCTGTTAATAAATATAAAATATCATCAGCAAAGGCAATGTTATAGATTATTATACTACTTCTATATGCATATTTCATAGATTTATTTTGCAGGAAAATATTTTTTAATCCTCTTAACAGTATTTCTCGAGCTATTATAAAAAGCTAGGGGACGGGGGTCCCATTGTCTTAGACCTTTTTTAGTATTAAAATAACTAATGACATTACCATTTATAAGAATAAAGTAAAAACCTTTTTTTATCATTTTATTCATAAGAGTGAAAAATTTAGAATATAAGCCAAATAAACTGAGAACTTTAGATATAAAGCTATTGGACATTTTATCAAAGGCCTTGGGCATATGCATTTTGATAAGAATGTTCTGAACTTTACTCTTTCTATTAAGATCATATATCAGTTCTTTAGCAATTAAAATATTATCATGACTTGACTTATCTGCTACGTATGCTACTTGCACATCTGATATAATATTTGGAAGAAGATTAACAAGTCTGTTATTGAGTAATTTAGATATTAATCTGTTCATAAAAGTGCATATGCTGATTGGCCTAAATTCGTTCCATGTTGTATGGTTGCAAGATTTAGGTATGAGGCAGATATCAGTGGCTATGGTTCCATGGAGGATTTTATGACCAAACATGAAAGAGGACAATGCAGCACAAATATCGTTCTTTATGATTTGCCAGCAGGTAAAAAAAGTGTATGTTAAAGCCATCCATTCCATGAGCACTGGTAGTGCAAATACTGTTAATAACTTTGTAGATTTCATATTTATGAGGCTTCATAAGCATATTGTTATCCTCCTCATTAATGAGTCTGGGAATATAATCAAAGATGGTATTGTTCATGTAGTTAGATTTTTTCTCGTAGTGGGTGTAAATATTTTATGAAAAAAGTTTCTTGAAATATTATTCACTAGAAGTACCAATCAATCTACCATCAGTAGTCCACTTAGAATCTTTTTTAATATTAGTGATACAATTCCTTTTTTTATTAACATAAGAATGATAGATTTTAGTGTTCATGTCTCTATTTTTAAGCCAAGAGGAGTAGGTTTTTTATGCTAGTAGGTTTCTTCTATGGATAACGTCTAAAGAAGCAAAGCATTAGCTTTAGATTGATTATTGATGTTGTCATTATTTACACTGTCCTGAAGATTTCTTTCCATTTCTTTAACCTTGTTCTGAGCTTCCAACACTTTTTCAAATATTTTCAAAGTACTACTTGTTCCCAACCTTGAGAGGTGCTTTGAGCCTTTTGAGTTTATTCCAAAATAAGCATAAAGGAAATCCCTGCAAGTCCAAATTCTAGTTAGTTTCAACTATAGATAAAAAGTCTTCATGTAAAGTCCAAGAGTTAAGAAATTTAAAACCAGTTTTGGAGATAGTATTATCATTAGGGGAGTGATCTGAACAAGACTTAGCCATATGTAAGACTTATGTGTTGTTAAAGTAGTCAGACTAAGCAGCATTAATTAGGGTATAATCCAAACTCTTCCACTTAGTTTTATTAGTCCATGTATATTTTGAACCAATATAGTCAGCGTTTTCCAATAAGCAATCTCTTAGGGAATCATTGAAATCATCAATATTGTTTATACCGAAAGAAGAGCAGACAATTTGCTCATCGGACGAAAGAATCGCATCGAAGTCACCAATCACCAACCATTCATTTACAGATGTGGAGATGGTTTTAAGAGTATTCCATAGATTTTTCCTTTGAAGTCTCTGACATTTAGCATAAACAGGGGTTAGGTAGAAAACTTTGTTAAGAGTTTTATAGGACACCATAGTTTGTAGAAGCTTAGGGTGGTAAAAAATAGTTGTTATAGTGAAGTTGTCATTCCAAAAAACCATATCTTTTTGGTTGAGTTGTTGTTGTACTAGTTGAATTACAACTTGATAGCGATAGTTTTAAGATTGTTAGCTTTGAAGAATGGCTCATATATTGTTAGAATGTTAATTTTTTTTCCTTTTTGATAATAGACTTCAGCCTCCTCATGAAAGCTTTGTTGCCTATTCCACGAATGTTCCAACTTAGAAACTTAACATTATTACCTTCATGGTTTGTAGAATGATTAGTCCTAAATAGATACTTTATGACTACTCTTTTTTTTCTCTTCCTTATATTGGTTTCTTTAATTCTTTTGTTTAGCACATCTTAAAAGCTCTGATCCATTTCTCTGTTCTTGAGTGTAGGTGTTGCAAGTGTGCTGCCGATGTTTTGTTGTTTAGGGGTTTGGCTACCATAAGCTAGGTTTTCATAATCGAGGTTAGTAGTTAGAGAATATCATTCTTCCTAGTTATGTATGACTTATATTATTTCTTCTTCGCAAGAAGTTTTGCTTGTGCTGATTTTGTTAACTCTTTCATGAGCTGTGGATTGATTATCAAGAGGTTTAATTAGGATCTTTGGACCGTTCTCTTTGCTACCTTGCTGCGTAGTTTTGACTGAGTTTAACTTTCCCTTCTTTTCTTTTGTGTAAGTCATCATGATTTTGAGAAACCTCTATCATGTTGGCTTTATCATTCTTGTTTCTCTGATCAAGATTTATGAATCTCTTGCAAGTTTCCTTGTTGTGGCCTATATGAAGACAGAAATCAAAATATTATGGAATGTCTTTATAGCTTATTTGGAGCCAACAACTATCATTTTTTATGAATCCAGCCAACACATTGTGTTAAATCGTTTTGGTGATATCCAGTTCAATCTATGCATAACATACGTTATACATGACACGATTCTTTTCAGGAACTCAGACCTTGAGGGGCATGTTGGATTTTCAATTTTTTGGTTAAAAATGGGAGTCCATTTAACTATCCTCATGGATTGGTCTCCAAGAGTTCAAACACTCATCTTTTCCAAAGTGTTTCATTAAGTAATTTCTTTAGCTATATACAATAGATTCAATATGGAGACAAGGAATAAGGAGGGGTTTAACCTCCGACCTTGAGGTTAAGGACACACTCTCTAACCAAAGGAGCACTAAAGTTTGGTGCGATATACTTTTAATAAAATTATACATTATAGTATGACACAACAATTGTCTCACAAATATCAAAGATCACTGGTTGGTTATTTGTAACATATACAAATCTCTAAACTTCCATCCGACTCGAACCTGAACAAATTTAGCAACCTATCTTTCTCTGCCTCTCACAAAAACAATCTGAGTCATGTACTAGACCACTATTTTACAGTTTTACATAGTTCTACTTAAAACAGTCTTAATCTCTTTACACTAACAACTTCTCAAACATTATTAAATTTTTAGTCTTTTACTTTTATCGTTGTTTAATTCTCTGATCGTAATCCAGTTTTCGCCGTTCAAATCCCAATTTGGCACACCAAAAACAGAGCATAACTGTTTTATTTTTTCTTTGAGACGATTATTGTCACCATTTAACCGGTCCTCATTCTCCGAATTGTTTGATTTTCCAGACAGGTCTGATTGTTTTGAATTCCAAAACCGTTGATCAATGACGCTTCTAGGAGAAATCGAAGTATCATATTCTTGTTCGATTTGCTTTGTTTTTTCGTCAGAATTTTGTGCAGAAACAAATTGATGACCCAAAAGTTGCTTAGCTGTCCATCGCTCTCTAGGGTCTTTGCTTAAACACTTACCCAAAAAATCTCTGCACTGCTCTGATAAAGCACACGGCATTTCCGGCGAATCGCCCGAATACCCGACCCGATAGAGTACTGAAAGTGGGTCGGTCTCATTACTCCACGGAACACGACCACTGACCATTTCAATAACCGTACACCCAACCGCCCACACATCGCTAGAAAACCCTTGTTGTTCACCACGCGCCACCTCGGGCGCCATAAACGCCGGCGTTCCAGTTGATACATGCGCCGAATCCGGGTGGAGCCGTTTAGCGCACCCGAAATCTGCAATCTGAGCTTCCCCGTTTTCCCCGACCAAAATGTTACTTCCTTTAATATCGCAATGCACGATGCCGAGAGAGTGAATGTACTCCAGCCCTTCCAAAATATGGCGCGTATAGTTCATAATCGCCTTTTCTTCAAGACTACCGCCGCTTCTCCGAATTGCGTCAGAAATCGTACCATTTGGGGCGTAATCCATTAAAAGATTAAAAAACGTAAGTCTTCTGGTGTTTCGATGTTCTCTAGTGATATCAATTCCTCTGTAACCAACAACCCTCGAAGATTTTAAAGAAGACAGAATTTCGGCTTCTCTTCGTATAAACTCCGATTTAGAATACTCTGAGGATTTGACGGCAAACACCTCTCCGGATTTGAGTACGTAGGCGAGAGAGACGGTGGCAGTGGAGCCGTGGCCAATCACGGGACCTCTAGTCCAATTCATATTTTGCAACGAAAAACAGAGTAAAACAGAGTATGTATGTCTATTTGGAGTCTAAATAATCTAATTAGAAGAGAAGTGTTTTCAGATATTTCTAGAGAGATAGAGAGACAAAAAAAGAGTGTTTAATATCGTCTCGGAAAGGTGGCGTACGTTAAAAGGGTGGTGTCGTTTGGTTGGTTAGTTTGATTTAGAATTAAAAAACTTCTTTTCTTTCTCTTTTGGAGAGCAGAGAGAAAGTATTGACGTGTCGCGTTTTGGATGGTTGGAAAGGTACTTAGACTTTGGTAACTTACCAAAATTGTGAATGGTGAAATTGTAGAAAGGTACAAAAAGTAGGCATAAGTGTTTCTATTATTCTGTTATGTTTGTTCGGCACAATATGTTGTACTTATTATTATTATTATTATTATTATTATTATTATTATTATTATTATTATTACTATTATTATTATTATTATTATTATTATTATTATTATTATTATTATTATTATGGCAGTTATCGGTGGATGGTTTACGTTTTGGTGGATTCGGATCCGATATTCATGTTTATTGGTTTGGATTAGATCGAATCCTTAGTTTTTTAGTTATGATTTTTGGAATGATATAGAATTGTTAAGTTTATTTATTTGTACTACATTGAACCGTTAAGTTTTTTTTTTTATGATTTTTAGAATTTATCAAATCGTTAAATTTGCGGTTCGGCTAGATTTTATTTTCGGTTTGGTTTGGTTTTGATTCCATCTTAATTTGGTTCCGATTTTGATTAAACTGGATAAGACCGTTATGTTTATCGATCAAACTAGACAGAACCGCTAAGCTTTAAGTTAAAAATTTTTAGAATAGGGTCGGATGGTTAAGCTTATTTTTCGGACTAGCCCGGACGACTAGGTTTTCGATTATGTTTTTTAGAACCGGATCAGATTGCTAAACTTTCGCTTTAGTTCGATTCTAGTTCCAATCTGGTCCGATTTTAATTTGATCGGAGTTCGGTTCGTTACGGTTCCCGTCCTATTTCAGTTTGATTCGTTATTAGTTCATGGTTGAAAAAAATAAATATATTATAATTTAATTTTCAAATGTTTATTTAAATAAATGATATGGAAATTAAGTTTTTGAAGTTAATATTTTCTAATGGTGATTACCTAACAATTTAAGCAATATAATCTATAAAAAGTTAAAAGAAAATTCGAACAATTTAATCGGTTAAATTCCGTATCGGTTCCACCGATTTATCAATTTTATCGGTTTAGTTCCAAAATTGTTCTACCGTTTTATCGGTTCGATTTCGAACCGGTTTTATCGTTTTGTTTCCGAACTGTTTTTATGTGCCGCACATAACTACGGGTAATGGACCGATATATAACGATATAACTAAATCTGTAATCTATTCCGTCTATATTTTTCGTATTTAAAATTAAATTTGTTGGATACTATTTCCTTTCATATTCGAATCCGACGGATTTTAACTTCCATATGTCGGTATCCAAAAAATATATATTCAATTATAAATTTATTTAAGAAAAACTACTTGCATATAATAATTTTTTAAGGGCAATATATATGTTGAAAAATTATGAACGGAAAAAAATATACGGTGAGAGAGATAATAAATATTTTATAAAATTTAACATGTTAAAACATAAATTTGATCCAAAAAAGTAAAAAAATAAAAAAAAAATACAAGAAATCCAAATAGGCATGACATACATTAATATAAATTTTCACAAAATCATGAATCCAAAATTACAGAAATTTAAACAATCATTACATATTTCTTCAAACTTGTAGAAGGAAAAAAGATATCCAAACATTACATAATTTATTCGGTCGACATTATCTACAAAGAGAAACAAACCTATGTTATTTCTTTGGAAACTTTACATACATTAATAAAAACTAGATAGTAAATATAAATATATCGTTTCATCTTCATCGACATCTTCAAATATTGTCGAAAACTATCTGGACAGATAACGGAACCATCTAATAGAAACAAATAATTATCTTAGTGTTGATAACTTTAAAATTTATAAATAAGTTTGAGTAAA
Organism: Limnanthes douglasii subsp. nivea; assembly: GCA_036936605.1. Classification (NCBI taxonomy): domain Eukaryota; kingdom Viridiplantae; phylum Streptophyta; class Magnoliopsida; order Brassicales; family Limnanthaceae; genus Limnanthes; species Limnanthes douglasii. The sequence continues at coordinate 206,988,052 of JAUPFV010000002.1, forward strand.
AATACATATTATCATTTTTTATTGCGAGCATCTATAACCAAATCCATGTGCATATTAATGCATTTAATGTCATTGGATGAAATCTACTACGATGAGGGCTCACTAATTGACCGCGCGTACTAATAGCAGACTCATATGCAGCTGTAGACACCGATATATATATATATATTTCTAGCAATAACTTGTAAAGTCGGATATTGTAATCCATTCGATCAATATATCGAAATCAGATTTATTAGGTAAAACATCTTAATCCAAATAATTGTCTAACTCATATCCACTCAGTGTCATCCTATTTCGTTTTTTCTGATTCACATGGGCATTATAATCGGAAAGCGTACTATTATCATAAAAAAAAACTTTCATCTAAATTCATATAATTGTTATGTTTAACTCCGTACACATCAAGCAAAATAATGTTCTATTAGGTTCGACGAATCTAAAATTTGATAAATAATTTTATGAGTGTCAAGTATTTTAGAACTTATTGTCTTTGTAAATTATGGACTACCCCAAAGTTACGTGTCGAACCTAAGGTGGCACTGGGCTCGAGGAAAATATCACATCCGTTAGGTTGACGAGGTCACATTTACTACTGGAACATCTATAAATAGTAGCCCAATACATTTTCTCCCCTTCTGATTTTAAAGAGATAAAATATCTAGTGAGAACCTCTCCCGCAAATATTAATCTGGCCGCCGTAAAAATATTTTCAATGAAATAAACCAGTCTGAATCATTTTCCAACGATCCAAGATCTTGCGTTGAAGGGAAATTAGACCTTGCAACTTACTTTACGTTTCATACTTTTGCCAGACGCTTCAGTTCTCTTTTCATTCAGATATTATCAATTTTTTTGAATTACTCGACATGTAACCTAGCCAAGCTAGTCCCAATACATGGCGTACTTTGATGTCTTGTATTATTTATTCGAAACTATAAAGGTTGACTCCGAGTTGGAGAAGTTGCTACCACCGTATACCGTAACCTCCAAATCGGTTTACCATACCTACTATATTTCTCTACCAAACAAGTAAAACGTTTTAACCGATTTATTGGAGAAACACCGCTTGTTTTTTATTCGTGGTTCCTAGGAGAATGGTGAGCCGATCTCTAGGAGAAACACCGTTTATTTTTTAACCGATGATGTGTTGTTGGTCTCTAGTATCTCGTGGCAAAGGCATGACCTAGTCGATTCCCAACTACCAAAAAGGAAAGCTTTCGATATTGATTTGAGGGGCACAACTAGGAAATAAATTGTATTACTGAAGTGCTGACATGATTATACATTCTTACTAATTCTTTGGCATCAACGAGTATATTAGGTCAAAATAGTCACGCTAGCAAGACCCTTCAGATTAAGGTTTTGAACTCATAGTACGTTGAACCTTGTCCATTGTGGAGTTCTTTCAAAATAATCTGTGATATTTTTGGTACGAGGAAACGCAACATAGGTCAACTTAAACTTTGTCTGAACAAATTTCCTCCCAATAGGATGAACCTCTTGATTTTGAACTTCAACCTCCGGGCAACGGTCCTATCGTATGGGTATGTGTGAGTCTCATGTGTGTTTACAATCTCTGATCGCAAGTCATTTACATCATTCGCGCATATATCCCAGATTTCTCTTGCATATTTCCTATTTTCTTTGTCGATTGATGGGTGCTCTTGCAAGGTAACCCACAGCTCAGATTCGGCGCAAGCTGTCGAGACTAAGGTGTCAGCTGAAGAATTCTTGGCCTTTTGTACCTCTCGTACTGAATATTGTCGAACAATTCAACTAAATTATTCAAGATCTTTAATTATTTCACTAAATGCGCTTTTAAAGGCTCTACTTGTCCCAGAGAATGGCTTACCATAAGTTGCGAGTCATAGACTAACCGAACTCTTTTATCACCACACATTTGTGCTAATGAAAGCCTTGATATTGAGACCTAATACTTGAGTCTTGTTATTCGAATCCTCGAAATAGAAATATATAGCTTGGTTTGTTTCTTACCCCAATGAGGATACCAAGAGAACTCATGCTCCACATTATTGAATGTTCAAACCCCTACCAATTCGTACTACTTATTTTGGCTCTGACGTCTCCGTGGATGCTTCTAGCCTTTCTACATGGTGTTCTGTGAATAATTCAGCTAAAACATTTTCTTTGATGGTTGTCTTTGGTTTGAACATGATATAAAAGTCCCCTAACTTTACCGAAAACTTTTTCAATTGCCCTAAAATTTTAGACTTTATAAAATATTCTGAAAAAAGAGAGAAGATCGAACCATAATTGAATAACCATAAAAATAAGACCTTATCTTTCTTGCTACTACCACCAAATCTAAAGAAACAATTTCTAACTGCAGATATCACTTATCTGTCGGTAACAAATTATTATTTACATAGTAGACAGGCTTCAAATAATTACCTTCTTTCTAGATCCAAACAACGCTCACCGCGCAGTTGGAGATTGCATAATATACATACTGATGTAGCCCAGAAAGTCCAAACAAAAACCTTTTTAATTTTTTTCAAATATGTTATGTTATTTAAATCAAATCTAATTGTATTAAGATTTTTTTTTTATTTTTTTTTAAAATGTTTACTTTATTTCCTTGTATTTTAATTTAAGGTTTTGAACAACTCTTCTATAAAGCCCATATACCTTAAGTTTAAAATAAGTATTTGGAATGATATATTTTTTATCTCTGAAAATTTTAGTCTTTGTTACCCTTAGATTAGGGTTTCATCATGTTACCCTTGAACTAGGGTTTCATCTATCGTTGCTTCTTCTTCTATTTCTGCCACATCATCACATACAAATTCTCTTTCGGAGTTAGCATGGATAAAGTCTCTACGGAAGCCAAATGTTACTTTATGTTCTCAAAATCCTTATCGTATTCTTCGATCCATTGAAAGTTATTTGTTTTTTAAATATTTAGAAGAAATGGGCATATTTATCCGAAAAGTGCTAAATAAATCGATTTAGGGTCGCTAGCATGCTCATCGTCACTTTTACTTCCTTGTGTGTCTAAGGTGGTTTCATAAAGATCAAAGCTTATAAATACAATGGGTCGGCTTCAATCTTTTTTCTTGCTGAACAGATGCCCAATAAATATTCTCGATCGGACACAAAAGTACACTTCTCCGGATTAAGCTTTAAGTTTACATTTATCATATTCTTGAATGTTTTGATTAGACCAGCAATGTTTTAAGAATCCTCATTTCTTTTAACAATCATGTCATCTATGTATACCTCGACATTCCTCCCAAACTGAAAGGAGAACGCCTTATTAACCAATCTATGGTAATTAGCTTCAATATTTTAAAACCCAAACGATATATCTTTATAACAATGCAAACCTCGATCCGTTGTAAATGTTGTATATTATTGATCCAAAAGATGCATCTAGATATTATTATAATATGAGTAAGCATCCATAAAAGATAGTAGCTTGTGTCTTTAGGCCGAGTCTACAAACTAATCCACTCTTGAAACTAGGAAAGATCCTTCAGACATGTCATAATCAAGTTCGTGAAATCAATACACATCCACTAATTACCATTGTTTTTCCAGCAATATCGGGTTTCCGTATAGCATACTGTGATTCTTTGATGTGCCCCACGTTTGCCAACCTATCTACCTTTGCCACTATAGCCTCAGATTTCTCAATGGAAAAACATTTATATATATATTGGTTTGATGTATGGGTTTACGGAAAAATTGTGGTAGATGATATCCGACAGAACCCCTATTATATCTTCGCTTGACCATCCAAAAACATCCAATTGTTTCGCTAGAAAACTGACAAGATCATCCGTCAGGCACTTTGACAAACCAGTGCCAACTTTTAAAATTCTTCCCCCGCAAGCTGAAGCCTCTCAACATCCTTTCTTGGTATAATAAAGCCAAGAGCCTCCTTAGAGTCATCCACTACACCGACCCCTACTATAGGCCCCAAAACCTGCTATTCCTCCATAATTTATTTTCTTTTTATGTCTTGTAGTAAAAAATTCATCACCACTCACATCCAATATCCTATCATATATTTTAAGCACTAGTGAATGGTCGAGGCAACAACACGCATCCGATCCAGCTAAAACCTATCGAAATTCGTATTATATGATGTTGGGTGGTCCAACACCATAACGATGACTCTAATATATTTTTTAAACTCAACCTTTTGGATGATTATATTCGTTTGAACTCTTCAAACACATCCTTATTAAAACTAACAACCATTCTATCTGAGCGCCTCAACGTTGTAGATTTTTTCATTCGCTTTGTACATATTTTAGAACTAAATATTGACCGAACTACCGGTGTACACCAGAACTCTTTTGATTTCATCCCCTTAAATTAATGCATTAATCAAGACAATGTCCTCATTCAGGCGAACGACACCCCAGAGGTCATCGTATTCAAACAAAAGCGAGGGTTATGGAGCTTCGAGGCAACAACGTTCTTCCTTAAAATTATGCTTTCATGCTTTGCGCGTATCTTTTTCGAGATGAATTTTTTATTCTCGAAACGGTATATCCACTAGAAATAGTCAATAATGTTAAAGCTATACTTAAATCATCTTCACCCAAAATGGTTTCGACAACATGCATTTTAGGATCGAAGTCGAGGTATTCTCTTCCCGAGATGGTGCCAACAACATTGAGATCCGGGTCCGGGTTTAAATACTAATTTGTTAAATTACTCAGGGTCACTCTGAGGTTGATGGTAATTATATTGTTATGTTCTTGATTCAAAATAGTCACCCGAGTCCTGAGCCACTCATTATGGTCGTCCCATCCCCATTATTGGCACTCATCGGGGATCTCGACCCGTTATTTCTCACATGCTATAGTAATTTTCCATTATCCATAAGGATTTAAATATCCTCAATCAAAGGAATACAATCCATAGTTACATGGCTCACGTAATTGTAAAACTAGAAAAATTTACTGCTCCGCTCCTCCCTCAGTCGTTTTAATGATAGAGGAAGTCTAAACTAAAAACATTTCCTCTATCCCTTTGATAAATGGTAGCCATGCTTTCATTTAACTTAGTGAAATTCTCACGTCGCAACCACTTAATCATTCTATAATACCGACCTCTGATTGACTTTTTATTTCTAGTTTGAATGGATTGCGCTGGCCTTTGACCGAGTTCGATTTAAATGAGTTGGAACTAAAATTATCGAATAAAGGGGAAGTAGATGCGTGACTTGATCTTAATATACCACCTACGGGACCCTATAGGTTGTCGTCTTATTAACATGAATCAGTATTAGAGGCTTATAGTTCTATCTAGGCATGTAATCCAAAATCAAACGAAGATACATGGTCTCATGAATTCAGATATGTGACTCAAAATATATTAACAGTGCCTCAAAGGTCAACGCATTTTTATTCATCAAATTTTCAGACAAATTAGTCCCTGGTAATATCTCTTTATTATACGAAACAAATGCTTCATTATTATATTCTCATGAACTAATATTGGAAGAGAGTTTAAAGATGACGAAAACTCGCGTTATACCTCAGAGTCAACTTATTGAACCAAGTCAGAGAATTCCCGTTAAAGGTCATCGAAAAGGTTAGACACCATAACTGGTTGTCCTCGTGAAAACTTATCATCACGTTAGTGAATTGTTTGATATGATTCTATGGACATCCAGTTTCATCGTACTTTTCTATCTTGTGAACTTCAAATCTCTGCTACAAGTTAACGTCAACAATTGTCAGAGTTAAATGGGATATCTTCATAATGTAACCTTGTGTACAATGCATTGTTCATTCAATCATTCATTGCATAATATGGATCCAATTGGCATAAAGATTATATGCTAAACATTAGTGTTTGGTTTGCATAAATTAGTTGTCGTACAAAGGTAGTTTGTTGATATATGACTGGGTACTCCCTGACGACAGACTGAATTCTGACTTGTGGACTATTATTTTGAAATGTTACATGAGGGTCAGGGTCGTTCGAAAGGCTTGTTGATGTTGCCTTTGAGGTAAATTAGCTTAGGTTTCCTGAGTATTCTCAATATTCAAAGGATTCTTCTCTGTTGGCTCGACCTTCATTACTGCATATGGGATATCTAGGGTCGTCATTCGGACCTCGGTCTCTCGCACCCTTCACGATCTTCTCTTGGCATCCTTCTTCCTTCAGGATCTCGAATGTTTTACATGTTTATACTTTCCCGGTTCCCATGATAATGCTTGCAATGAGTCGAATATTTCTCATTTCACTAGTTGAATAATAAAAATAATAACATCTCGCCATATACTCTCGGCTTAAGCTACATTAGCTTCGGTCTGGACCGTAAGGACCGATGAACTTTATGTCGTCACCCCTTTTGTCTCAACACTTATTTTAACTTGGACTTCCAACCATTTCATGTTTGTTAGTGTGATTCTCTTGGCATGTCTAACTGCCGTGCCAATCGATTTTTCCATTTCGACCGAAGCGCTGCGAGATCTACTTTCACTCATTGGTTATAATCTTTCAACTAAGATTATAACAGACCTGGATAAGCTGATTTTTCTGACCCTTTCCGTAAGATTTCACTTCCTGGGTGAGAGACGTACATGGTGCATTTGGAGTTTTCAAAGTGAAGCAATCTACTTCGGTGAATGAAAACTAATTCGGTTACATGGTTTTAAAAATACTTTGTTTGGGTATGAATTTAAAGAAAGCTCTCGGTATGGTCACCACTAATGAGTCTAAGTTTTATTGGTAACGGTATGGGTGTCAAGTACTTTAGAGTAAAAAAAGGTGGTTCTGTGAATTACGGGACCAACCCAAAAGAGTTTCTAGTTGGTAGTACATAGGAGAAAATAAATGGAGAATGAATAATGATAACACATGAATAAATTTGAGAAGTGAGTCTCCATTTAATTTGGGATGACATCTGAAATTTATAGTGACATGGTGCATCTGGATTTGTCATAACGAAGCTATCTACTTCAGTTAATGGAAACTAATTCGATAATATGGGTTTGAATATACTTTTTTGGGTACCTATTTAAATAAAGCTCCCGCTATGGTCACCACTGATGAGTCTAAGTTTGATTTGTAACATTATAAGTGTCAAGTACTCCAAAGTAACTAATATTGCTCATGCAAATTACGGTACCAGCCCAATAGAGTTTCCAGTTAGCAATATGTAGGAATAAAAAGTAGAATGAATAGTGATACTATATGAATAGTGTTGACATGTGAGTCTTTCCCTCAACGTGGGATGACATATGCAATTATAGTGACCTTTTTGGACCTTGGTGGCTCTAGTAGACCAAAATATATAAAACTGTTTTGAGGCTTTTTACTCATAAAAAATAAACACTAGTTGGGCTGGGTCACCAACCGGTCTATAAATTTATCAATTTACCTATTATCATAGTTTTTAATCACATTATTTCTACAATATTAATATAAATAATATTAAATATTACAAAAAATATTATAAATTTTTTTGTTAAAATATCTTTGAATTTTGATTAAATAAAATGAACGAAATATATAAGTTTGGAGATAATCTCGGATCACCAAATCTAACAATAAAAAAAGTTATTAATTGAGAGGATACAAATACGTTTTAAAAAATATTCAAAGCATATAAATATGCGTCATAACATCCCGTGATATTATATATCATAAGATATAAGATATTTTGACATATATTTTTTCATAAAAATGTAAATTGTTGTTGTAGAGTATGCAACAACGTACCAAATGTCTAGAAAGTGTCTAGTCATCTCGTTAATGAATAAGGATCGGCATAACCACCCATGAACTGTAATAATAGATCATTATCGTGACAAAAGGCAAAGCTTGCAATAAAAATATTTTTTTAATTACAAGCAAGTTGTCGCAATCATAGGCGGAATATTATCGTAGCGACGAATAGAATCTCTTGGTGGGTAGTGCTACTATCCAAATAGTTATCTTAATAATCGCGATGATTAACTGTTTTATTGTGACAATTTGGTCCGTTTTCGCAACGAGTGGTTATAACAATTGAGAACAAGTATACACGTCTTTTTTCTCGATGAATATTGGTGCTCCCCATAGAGACAATGGATTGGTGTATACTCTCACGCCATTATTTGACTTGGATTATGGTCTTGAAAATTATGTTGGTTTTCAAGTCTTATTTTAAATTTTAAAATAATATAAATGACTGATAAACTAATTTTACTATTAGTGACCTTTCTATAACTTTACATACTATCCTACATCTTTTATTTATTTATTTATCAAATTAATGGTATATAAGTTTTATGTATTGAAAGTTATGAAGTGTAATATGTATTGGAAGTTAAGAAGTTTTTTATATCACTAAAAACCTTTTCTCTCAAGTTTAATAAATATATAATTAAAATAATTCTTTTTAAAAATAATATTTAATACATGTCTCATGTAAATTTAAGAAAATATATTTTTATCATAGTTATGTAAGATCCTTATATTTTTCTAATTTTATAATATATAAAAAAGAATAATAGTATTATACCTCTAAAAAATAATATCAATAATCTGGATGGTGAACTAAGACTAGTTCACTTGGATCAATTTGATTAAACAACTTTACAAGAAGGAATAACAAGTCAATTACTTTAAATAACATTGGATAAATAAATGAATAAATAAACAAATGTGAATAATATGATTTCTATGTTAATGATATATTTTGAGCATTCTCTCATATAACATGTATGATTTATACACCAATAAGAATTTGATGTTCCCAATCTAGAGAATATTTTAGAAATCATGATAGAAGTTAATGTCGTGGAAGAGAAGATCTCTAATGATGGCATGATATATGTGTATTAGTAATTAACAACACATATAAATTCAATGTAATTGTCGAATTAATGTTTACAAAGTGTAAAAAAAGATAACATTCACAATTGTTCTCTATGTTCTGAATATAAACAGCAATCTCATATATGATGATTTATTAGTTAAGACTCGTTCTTCGTTACGTATATAAATCCAACAAACTCATTATGTCTAAATTGGAAATTTTAATTGGGATTCCCATATGAGAAAAACCATATACTAAAAAATCTTATATTAATAAAACAACTAATTTATTTACTCTCGTTTGGAAATGATTATTTATTACGACATATTATAGTTAAAAATTGTTATATAAGTTTGTACGATAAATTTCAATTCTTATGGAAAATAAATTTAAAATAATGTAAAACATTAAAATATGTGCAGAATTATTAAACTATACATATTGATCTACGTGGGTTCAATATTTCTTTAACGCGTGAGACAAAATATATTTTATAAATTTTATAGCCTACTCTAAATACATCTATATCTGGTTTTTAAAAATAAAAATGAAGTCTTTAATATGCTTAAAATTTTCAAACACGGGATGTAAAACTAACTGGATACTATGATTAAATAATTTTACTTCACAAATAAATTTTATATTTTTTTAACGAAGAGTACACGATAATACATCAAAATTTTGCATCTTTTACGCCATAAAAATGGAATAGCCAAGCATAAAATAAAACATTAAACGAGATGTACAATGTCATGTTAGGTAATTATATATTTCATATTAACTTAAAGAATGACATCGATTTGACAACGTATCATATTATTAATCATCTTTTTTTTTTAATTAACTAAAATTTTTCCACATGAGCTATACATAAAAAGCTTCAGAATATGGAGTTTAATAATATTAAAGATGGATCCAAATATCATAAGTTTTGCTTTTATTAGATACATAACAAATAACAAAATTATACGTTGTTAGCTTTTAAGTCCTCACGTGGTTTATGAATCTAGATAATTAGAGTTTTTAAAACTAAATTTTATAGTGATAATAAGACTCAAACCGATGCCAAAAATAATAAAATGACTTATCAATAAGAACTTTTAATTTTGAAATAACCACATGCACATCATAGAATTCAAAAAATAATTTTTTAAAATTTTTAAGATTCGATGAGATGGACTCTAAAACTATTTTTTTACATTTACTAAAAAGAAGTTGCGAAACAATTACTCAAAAAAATTATAATTATGTTTTTTTTACAAGATGACCATAAATATAACAAAAGATAATATATTCTAAAGATTAATTAGGTTGGTAAGAGGCCATAAAAGATGTGATGAATTCAACTATTTTTAATCGTACTTGATAATTAGTCGATTTAGCTTTCGGTGTAAGACCAATTGGTTTTAAATGGGTACTTTGAAACAAACAAAAAATGAATGGTAGCATCTAACCCTTTAAGACTAGATCCTTAAACCGATAATTTAAAATAAAAATAAAGAATATATTATTTTGACACATATATTCTGTTTTAAGTACACCATTGTCATAAAAATTATTTTTGCAATTGTAGTGGTATACAATCTTAAGGCTCTTTAAATAAATTTCAATATGTCATTCTTAAATAAATATATTGATGATGAGGTATACATTGAACACCCCGAGATATTTATGCTCTCGAGTTATAAATTGAATAGATCACTATATGATTTTATATGAACACTAAAGAGATAGTATAAAAAGTTCGATCATGTCATATTATCTGATAAACTAAGGCACAATATAGAAAACAAGTATTTAGACACTGATATGTTTCTCATTGTGTTCTTATATGTAGATGACAGACTTATTTTAAGTAATAAAATAAAAAGATTTGTAGAAAAAAATGAAGTTTTTGACTTATACTTTTATGGTGAAAAATATTATATATATATATATATATATATATTATCATAAAAATTTAAAAGATAGTAAGGGTTATGTCTTTAATTAATCTCACTAAATTAAAAATATATTTGATAAGTTTAATCATTAGAGAAACATACGCATCATTTGATCATAGTTTAAAACTTGGAAACATTAGGAAGAACAATGGCTCAATTGGAATATGTTAGTGCTATATGAATTTTTATCTATGCATATCCATGTATTATGATTGATATTTCATGCGAAGATATAAAATTGAGAAAGTCTAGTGGCAATCAAAGTATGGAGCATTAAAATGCTATTGGGATGGTTCTTAAATATTTGAAAAAAATAACTCATTATATATTTTTAATATTCTAAATTTTTAATGATATTTTAGAAGTATACATATGCGAGTTAAATCATCGGTCTAGTTGATAAATTGATAGCATAGTGATTATTTACATTTGCAGGTGGTGTTGTTTCTTGAAGATAATAACAAACAAGTATATTACATGCAACTATGAAGTTAGAGTTATGACATCGGCCAAAACTAGAAAAACAATTATATTATAGAGAGACCTATTGTTAAAAATATCATACACTTTGAAACAAACATTATAATACATATTCATTATGATAATTAACCAAGTTTTGGCAAGGCTGACTATGGCATATATAGTTTAAAATTTAGATATATAAGGTTTGAACATAAGTATGTTATATAACTAATTTCATATGGAATCATTACGGTCTCGAACATGCATTATATTGAGAAGCTAGACGATCCCTTCACCATTTCATTAGATCGAGAATCGGTAAACTTAGGAGTAATAGGAATTTTACTAAAATTCTTGAACTCACATTTTACAAATGATGGCAATTTCATTCGATTATAGTAGTTAAAGACATCAAATTTTTCATTGGATAACAACAATTTATTGAATACACATTTTAACATATAAATAACATCAAGTTGTATTTAATATGAGATATTTGTTGGTCCTTATTTAGCGGAAGGTTAAAGTTAAATAAGATTTACTACAATTCATTGTAAGTGAGACAACTCTCATGGAAGAATGAGTTCCTTTCAAAATAATTCTTAAACGGATAAGAACACACTAAAGATAGAAGTGGAGTGGATTTGGAATATCCCACTTCCAACTTGATCTTTAAGACAGAGACGCGGACCGGCCTCATCATATGTTTATTACTCTTGCGAAATTTTCTTAGTATCACCATGCATTTGGGTTGGGTAGAATCTAGGTGGGTGGGGAAGGTAAGGATGGTTTAGAGCAGGTCAAAGATTTGTTGACATCTACAATATATATATATATATATATATATATATATATATATATCAATGAATAATAGTTAATATTAGAATGAATGTAAGATAAATCATTACTCAATTTGGATACGATAATGGCATGAAAAATCTTATGTTTGCATCTTTATGCATTTTGACTAATGTTTTATTTGAAAATAATAAATTGAGTTAATTTATTAGTAAAGAATTATAATATTACTTATGCAATTAACAATTATATATATTTTCAATATTTTAATTTTCTAGGGGTATTTGAGAGGTATACAAATGCAAGTTGAACCATCAATCTAGTAGATAATAAATTGACAACGAGATGAATGTTTACATTTTCAAGAACTGTTGTTTCTTTTGGATCAAAGAAATAAACATGTATGTGAAATTCAAATATGAAGTTTGAATAAATAGCGCACAATTGGAAAAAAAGCTAAACGGTTCTATTATTTATCAATACAAATACCATTCACTTCTAAAATAATAATAATATGTACATATTCATTATGATAGTAAAAAACTTTTGGTATAACCTATAAGGGTATATATAATGGAAAATTTAGACATATGAAACTTAGATATGAGTATATTTATCATATCGATCTCGTATGTGTGATTTAGTAAGAACTTGAATGATCCAATTACCATTCTATTTGCTCAAGAATTAGGAAATCCAATATTATTAGAGATGTGACTAAAACTTGTAAAATGATGTTTTGTAAATAATGTCAATCTAATCAGAATATAGTAAACCTTTAGACATCAAAATTTACAATGGATAACAAGTTATTTGGTCAAAGTTTTAGAATATAATTAAAATCAAAATGTGTTGCCGAATGAAATGATAAGTTCACAGTACTTTTAATACGATTTGTTATATGTGTTTATAAATTTCATTAAGAGATTATAAAAATTATACATATAAAAATTCAAAAATGATAATACCTCTAATTGAAGTAACATTTCTTGAATTGATAAGCACGCGACTATAATAATTCTAAACAAAATCCAAAACAATAAATGCATGTGTTAAATTTTCGATTTGCTAACAAATGATGTTTAGTTCAAAATTACATTTAAAAGTTGAACCAAGTTTGTATACCATTATCGAAGTGTGTCGTCACGACAAGTGGTACCGTCCAACTGAATGGCATAGTTTTTACGACAACAAATTATCTTGGCGGCAAGATAGACTTGACTTGTTACCACGACCCACATTATAAGGCTGGAGATCAATCGTCATCATACAACGTGTATAGCCCAATAATAGCGAAAAAAAAAATTAATTCACCACTATTCAATTTCAAAATTTATTTTCGTATAGTTGCGTTGGTATTTTTTTAACTTAAACGACGGATAGCTTAACTCACTCGATAAATATTTTTTTATTAATTAAATTTAAAATACATATTAAGTATATTTATCTATTATTTATAGCAAATAATATTTTATCTTTTAGTTCTTTAAGCTAGAATTAAAAAGTTTGTAAATTTAAAAAATATTTATATAAAATTTAAATAATAGATAGTAAGATTAATCTTTTTAAACATATTTAATATATATTTTAAATTTAATTTAAAATATTTAAAAGCCAAATTATCTTAAAAATAAATAATTAGGATATCAGAATGTACATATTTTTTGTGAGATACTCTATTAGGTTTCATAGCATATTGTTTGACAATTTAAGTATAAGTTTATAGATAACTTTTTGAAACATTAAATATGTAATAAATAAACTTACGGAATAACCCGTACATCCAGAAAGACTTGGCTAGAATCGGTACACAGCTAGACATCTAAATACATTCAGATAAAAATAAATATATTATTGTATTTTCAATTGAATACACAGAATAGATAAAAAAAATAACTCCACTACATAATTTTTACCATTATTAACCAAAAATAACTCATTTTAGGATTTATAGATAATCTTAGTGGGAAAATCACTTGAAATCATTCTTTCATTTAACACTTGAGTTCACTTGTAAGACAAATATACTTAATTATATAGCAATTTAAAATACATATTAAGTATATTTATCTATTATTAAATACACTAATAAACCATCATTAAACGTTTGCTAACAAACAAATAGTATAGTTAATTATATAGCAATAAGGTTATATTGTTTAAGAAACCTGTCCAGCTCAAAATTCAAAAGGAGAGAAAACAGTATTAAATATAAGCTTTCGAAAAATTGATACTGAAACTAACATATTTTGTATCTGATAAGATATTGTCGGTACAAGATACAGATATAAATATTGTGGTGTATAAACCTAATAATATATCATCGGACCCAATTAGACCATGAAGGTTAGGTGGGTGGATGTTTAGTAGTAACTAAAGAAGCGAAACAACGAATTTGTTAACAATTAAAGAAGCTTCTTCTAACCACATATAAAGGAGATGTGTGGGTGATAATTAGACACCACTGCCTAATCTGGTATTTAGGTCAGTTTAGTTCGGCTAATCTACGCTTCTGATTTACTATCACCAAATCATTAAAATCAATTTTTAATTAATATGAAAAAAAGACACAAAATAAAAGCCAGCATGTCTCACGTGTAAAAATGATGTAGTAACGCGTGTGTTTGGTCCCAAAAATCACGTTTTTAAGTGTGGACAGAGTCACGTTAACGTTTACACTATTAAAAATAAAATATAGTTTCCCTTATTTGTTTCGGATGGACCTAATTTGTGTGGTCCCGTGTCACGTCAACGTTTACACTATTTTATTTATATATTACAAATAATATTTTTTTTAAATTAATTTTTATGATTGAGTTTAGTTGAATTGAAAAAAATTATTTAGAGTACTTTTATATAAATAATAGCAGTTTGAGATTCTATTTGAAATCTGAGTTCATCTTACCTTGTATAGCCTTTGCAGATGACATTGTCATCTTCTCCAACAACTCTCCAGCTTCGATTGATTGCATCAGTGCCCTGTTGAACAAGTATCAACAAAGAAAAGACAAAGATTATAACTGCAACAAATTGTTCACTTACCAATCATGATAGGATCAGATCTTCTACTGGTTTTAATGTTGAGCAGGTTCCATTCACTTACTTGGGAATCACGATATCTGCAAACAATAAGGGGAAGCACTATTTACCTCTTCTTGCTAAAATTTATAATAAAATTCAGGTCTGGGATATAAAGAATCTTTCTTTTGGGGGTCGATTGTCCCTTATAAAGAATGTTCTCTACCCAATTGTTTATTTCTGGATGCAAAGTTGCTTAATCCCTAATGGCATTATCAGTAAACTTGAGCTCTGTTTTAATAAATTTTTATGGAGAGCTAAGTATACTGAAAATGCCATTCATTGGGCTGCTTGGAATAGTTTATGTAAGCCTTTTGGAGAGGGGGGGGGGGGGCTAAATGTTAAACTTCTGTCTGACATTCAGCTCACCTTCTCCTTTAAGCTCTGGTTTCTTTTCAGGAAAGGTGGCTCCCTTTGGGCTGATTTAATGTATTCAGCTTATTGTAATTTCACTCATCCTTTAAAGGCTGAGTGTAAGGCTTCTGATTCGGTCATTTGGAAAAGGCTTTGTTCTATTAGGGACCAGGCTGATCTTAATATCTATTGGAGTCTTGGCAGGGGGGATGTGGACTTTTGGAGGGACTCATGGCATGATATGCCTCCTATAGCTAATAACTTAGATTCTAATAGTTATCTCCTCCCTGTTAAGGCCAGCTCTTTCTGGAAAAATGGTCATTGGGATGTGCCTACTCTTGCTAGTTTTATTTCTACTGACAGATTAATGAATATTGTTAAAATTACTATCAATCATGATAAGGATGATGTTATTCACTGGAAATTTTCTAATGGAAAGTGTTTTAATACTAAGGATACTTGGAATAGTATCAGGTATGCTCATCCTAATCAAGCTATTTTTAAGAAAATCTGGCATAAGTTTATCCCTTCTAAAATTTCATTTCTCTCTTCGAAAATTCTTAAAAACTACGCTCCGATTGATAGTATCTTAATTAAAAGGCATTTTGTAGTGGTTTCTAAGTGTCAATTTTGCTGCAACTGTGAAGAAAAAAACCACCTCTTCACCAGTTGCAGCTTTGCCTGGTCTCTATGGAACTATTATAGTCTCCTTTTTAGAATTCTTGTGAGCCGTTTTATGCCCCTAAGCCATATTCTACATAACTGGTTCTGGTTCTCTAAGTGTAACATTCATATCACTCACATTGTACCTCAAATTATAATCTGGGTGATCTGGTCTAACAGAAATCATGCTAAATTTCATAATTCTTTTGACAATTTTAATTCTGCTGTTAATCGTGTTAATAGAGTTATCCTTGGTATTGACTCTAAAAAATGCCTAAGAGCTAAACACTGGTCTGGTGTATCTAAAGCAGGAGCTACTCTTGGCTGCCTATCTATTGGAAATGCTAAAGCTGTGTACCTGAAGTGGTGTCCCCCGATTGATGGAAGACTTAAAGTGAACATCGACGGTGCTTGTGGTCTCATGGGAGAAGCCTCTGGTGGTGTGATTGTAAGAAATCACCGGGGTAGCATTGTTTATGGTGCTGGCTTCGTCTTTGGGAAGTTGAGCCCTCTGCAAGCTGAAACCAGAGCTTTAATGGAAGCTCTTCTTCTGTGTAATCTTCATGGATGGAAAGCTGTGGACATTGAGACGGAATGTCTCACTCTTGTTAGCTCCATAGCTTCTGGAAACGCGTTGAAAAATTCTGCTGCCTCTGTATGTCGAAATCTTCTTCATTCCTCCATGCAGCTTCGCCACATTTCGAGATCCCGAAATGCTGCTGCTGACTGGATCTCGAAATGGGCTCTGCTTGAAAAATCGACTCGGTGCTTCACTAATGTCGACGCCCCAAACCCTCTGTTAGCAATTATCACTCTTGAGAGTTTGGGTGTAGGGTATATAGACCCGGGTTAAGGTTCTTTCACGATTCTGGTTTTCAAATCGGAGAGTCTGTTTTGGGTGTTTGCTGTGAAGATTGGATGGTTGATTTTGATTTCTTCATGGAGTTTTGGAGTCGTGTGCTTGAATCTGAAGGTGTTTGGAGTCGTGTGTTTGGTTTGGGTTATGAAGCTGTGTTAGATCAGGTCGAAAGGAAGAAGACGATGGCTTATTGTTTTGTTTTAGGCTTTCTGTGAAGCTGGCTTTAGGGTTAGCGTGTTCGATTTGGGGCTTTGATTTTTGGCTTATTGTTTTGAGCCCTTTATTTTCTGTCGGGTCTTTATTTTGGGCCTTTTCTTTGTAAACTTCTTTATTTGGTTATAGATTTTGTCTTTTGCTAAAAAAAAATTATTTAGAGTAGACACTATTTTTATCTTTAATTATCTATGAGATAAATCCTAAAACACTCCAAGTAGAGGGCAAACACTTTTTTCAATACCTATGACATACAAATAGGTTAGAGCACGTAACCGTAACAAAATAGATTCCGAAAAGAAACGAGACTCCTACATTGGCCGCGGGTTCTCTTCTTCGTGGTAAGCTGAAGATTCTTTTGGTCTTAAAATTTGGTTTTTCCTTTCTTTTTTTAGAACCTAAAAGATCCAAATGGGAAAAACGGCGGTGAATTCTGTTTCTTCTTCATGAGTTTGGTTTTGCTCGCAATCCGTGGCGTGGGTTTGATATGTATTTGGTTTTACGCTCCATGCCGAGAGATGAATTTTTTACCCCAGTTGCAAATTGTAAAATTTTCTGCGAGAATGAAAGAACAACTATAACAACGTAACGAAAAATATATAATGTATTTAGGTTAGTTTTTATACTAAGAAGAAAAATAAATTGAAGAAACCGTGTATCATTTTAGAGTTAAGCTAAACCGTCAGTGATTATTTAAGCGAGTGAGAAGCTTTCAAATATAGAAAAAAATTTATCGGAATGCTATAGATTTATTTGCAAATTTATTGTAATGCAACAGATTTATATGCAAATTTAAAAAGATTAATTTTTTTATTACATTCATATATTGCTTGCACAAGATTTTAAACTAGGATTTGTCTTGAACGTGATATGAAAAGAGAGATGAACCGAGCCACTCTAAGAACAGAGTCGATCCAAACCCTAACTGCCGATGATTAACTCTATCATCGGAATTCAATCGATGGAAGAATTTCCTGTTCTTCTTACTATTGAGAATCAACAACAGCAATCAAGGAAGCAATTCGTAGATCTATTCAAATCCGAGGAATGTTTGGCGTCGTTAAACCGAGAATTCATCAAGAAAACAGAGCATCATTACTCTGTTCAATACAGTGAAAAGGTTAAAGAAACTCTAATCAAGAAATCTAGAATCACTTTGATAGGAAAGTTTAGTAATAGAGTTCATAAGAAACTGAAACTTGATAGCTTCTTTGCTAATCTGAAATTCAAGGGTCCATTCAACTATGAGGTATGAGACTCTCATCACATTTTCTTCGAATTTGAATCAAAGGAAGATGTCTCAAAGATTTGGTCAAGAAATGTATGGCGATTTGATGATTCAGTTATGAGAATCTTGAGATGGAATCAAGATTTCAATAAAAAGTACGAAAACCCTACTGTCTTAACCTGGGTTCGGTTTGAAAATTTGCCAGAATGTCTACATGATACTGGTTGGTGAATGATATTGCTGCAGCTATAGGGCCAACCTATAAGGTTGTTGTTCCCCACAAAAATCGAGCCCATGCCAATGCTTGTTATACTCAAATAGAGGTGGACATCTCTAAAAATTTGAAAAGAAAATTGTGGATCGGTTTTGGAAACAATGATGGATATTGGATTTCAATCAGCTATAAAAACGTGCAATCATACTGTAACTGTTGTTATCATATAGGACACAAGTCGTCTGGATGTAAAAAAGCTCCTAAATTTTTTGAAGAAACTGCTACAATCGAAGAAAACAGCAAAACTGATGAAGTTAAATAAGATTAAGAAGATAAGGAAAAGCCATCTGTTGATACTAATGAAACAAGAAATATGAATGTTTTTAAAGTTTATAGAAGAAAACGTAAATCAATCATTACTCAAAAGGATCAAAAAGAAGAAAAGAATGAAAATAGCAAAGATATGAATCATGATGTTCATGCTAAGTCTTCACAAGTTCAACTGAACAATTCTATACAACAGCAGACTGAAAGCAACAAATCGAATTCGCCAGGCACTAGCAAAGAAGTTATAGAAGCTAAAGAAAATATTGATGAAGATCATTTTAAAGATCATTCTCCTGATCCTAACATTGGCAGCTGTTCTCCTTCTCCAACGTACTCTCCACAACAAAGCTTCAATGAAATCATAACCTCCAAACTAAAAACTGCAAAAAGAAGAAGGTCAACTGGAAAGTTATCTATCAAGTCTCTAAGTTCAAGATACAGAATCTAAAAATCCTATTCTGATAATGATCAGAGCAATTAGTTAGAATGCAAGGGGTGGGAATAACATGCTTACCACGAGAAGACTTAAGTCTATGATAAGATCTGAGTGTATTGAGGTGCTTGCTATTCAAGAGCCTATGTCCAAGAGCAACATCGATTCGAATCACTTTTCCCTCCTCTCCGACAGAAGTTCCACTCAAGAAACCAAGATGAATCTCCAACTCAAGAAGATGTCAACAATCCATCTTTCGAGCGAGATTCCTTAATATGTCAAGCCAACCTCTAGACCAAAGGCCACTCAGCAAGAGAAAATCTATTTGAAGATTCTTCCAACAATAAATGCAAATGTTTTAAGCACTCGGGAGTCAAGATTCAAGATAAGGAGGAATGCAAATCTATCTTTTTCCCATAAGAAGATATATCTCATCTCCTCTCCTTATATAAAACCTTATTTAGAACACTTGCAATTTTTTTACATAAACTGAAGTTCTATGGATTAATGAGTGTCTCCCAATCGGACTATAAACATTTTTCATCGAAATTAACCTAATTGAAGATGTTTTAAAAATCTGGAAGAGGAATGTTTGGTCATTTGACCAACATTCCTTGCGTTTGTTAAAATGGTACTCGAGATTAATCCCATGATTGAATCCGATGTAACCCTTATCCAGGTTTCATACCCAAATCTGCCAAAATATATGTACAATTATGATTTAATTGTACATATATCAAACTCCCTTGATAGATCGCTCTCTATTTGGGTCCCTGATCACAACATAACCAGATTCAATATTTGTCGTTCTTTAGGGGAGATTGATGTCTCCAAGCCTTTGCCCAATAAAATATGGATCCAATTTGGTATAGAGGATGGGTTTTGGCACTACATCCAATATGGTTCCAAACCATCCTACCGTAACTAATGTAATCATCTAGGTCACAATTTAAATGACTATAAAAAGAATTCATCAAATTCATTAGTTTCTCCTCATCAAAATAATCAAACAAAAACTAAGATATTAATATCTTAAAAAATAATCAAATTTGTTTATCAAATCAGAATTCTAAATTGAATTTATAATTGTTTCTGATTCAACTTTAGTAGCCCCATTAACAATGAAAACTTTCCTCAAAAAGAGTTTCCAAAACTTGTTAGTGTTCCCAACAATTACGTTTCTCTTATTTTAGATGATAACATCAAAATTGAAATTAATTAAAATAAGAATCCATAGCCTATTATCAATGTTAATATCTTTAATTCTACTGAAAATTCAAATAACATGATAGAGAAAGAACGAGATACTGAGTTAATGATAAATAATGGAGAAATCATTGATTTTATACATACCTTAGAGATTGGAAACATGCTTAACTTTTTAAATTAATATGAAAATCTAGTTTCAGATTCCGAATCCTTAGAACCGGCCTTGAATACCCAAATTAACTTATATGTTGATCATGTCCTAATCCCATTTAAGATTCTTGTATCATCATCTGTTGACCCTATACCAGAAAAAACTAATAAACAGATGAAAAAACAAAAAAGAAATCCTCAACCAAAATCTTTCTTATGCTAAAGTTCAACCCTTCTATAAAGGTTTCAACTAGAAGCTCCTCATCATCAATTAAATGACTCTAAAGTCCTTAACTGAAATGGCAGAGGGATAAGCAACATGGGGACTATCAGAAGGTTAAAATTAATAATTAAGTCTAAAAATATTAATTTCATAACTCTTCAAGAGCCTATGATCCATTCTATCAGCGTTCCCGAAATCATTAATACCTTAAAAAAATTCTATGATTGTGCAAATAAAAACAACAGAATCTGAGTAATTTGGAAGGAAGTCTTCCAAATTACACATTTAATTAACAATGACCAAATTTTACACATCGCTATAAAACACTCATTATTCAATAAATAGTTTTTTGTCTTAATTGTATATCCTAAATGTTTTAGATAAATAAGACATGATATATGGAATTCTTTAAGGGAAACATCTAACACTAATCAAGAGTGGTTAGTGTTAGTTGACTTAAATATTATATCTTTAAATAATGAACAATTATCCTGCTTATCCTTATATCGAAATAGTATTAACGATTTCACTGAAACTATCTTAGGCTTCCAGCTAGAAGATGTTGGATTCTCAGTATCGAAACATACATGGTCAAACAATATGGTTTACAAGAGATTAGACATGACATTATATAATGCACCTTGGAGAGACTATTTTTCTGTTATAATGATTAAGCATCTAGCTAGAAATGGCTCATATCATTCACCATTGTGCTTAACTATTTCAAATAATATTACCAAACCTAAACATACATTTAAATTCTTTAATATGTAGGTTCTCCATCCATATTTCTTATAAAATACGGAGGATAACTGGTCTGGAAATATCATAGGTACACCATTATAAGTTTTTTGGTCAAAGCTTAAAAAGTTAAAACATAGGTTATAATAGTGAAACTGGAATACTTTTAGAAATACTTTTGATAGTATAACTACCTCTGAAGAAGGAGTAAAACATCTTCAAATATGCTTTGAAACCTCAAAATCTATTGAAGCCCAAATAAATCTTTCAAAATCTAAATCAATTCATTTAAACGTCCTTGCTAAAGAGGAAGTGTTTTGGGAACAAAAATAGCCATAAAATGGTCCGAAAAAGGAGACAGGGACACTTAACATTTCCATAACTATGTAAAAAAGAAGAATGAAAAACAGAGTCAATGGTATCCGGCATAATGATACATGGATTGATAACCAAGAAACATTAGGAAAATTGGTTGTTGCACAATTTAAAAATGTTTTAAACTCTCAACCTCTGAGAAGATTAACCATGTGCTCTAAAAAATAATTCCAAATTTAATAATAGAACAAGATAATGACTACCTTACATACCCCCATCTGAAAATGATATCCTCAAATCCATTCAATCACTCAGCGCAAATAGTGTGGCTGGTGTTGATGGTTTCTACATTAAGTTTTATTTTACATAATGGAATATAATCAAGCTGGATCTTTGTAATGCAATCATTAAGTTATTTAATGGGTTCCCAACTCCTAAAGGAATCTATGAAACCATCATTTGATTGATCTCCAAGAAAGAATCTCATTATATATGGATTGATTTCAGACATATAAGCCCTGCAACGTATCAAACAGAATCATTTCAAAAATCATTAATAATGGACTGACCTCAATCCTCCCCAAAATCATCTCAGATAAGTAGGCTGGATTTGTCCCTAATAGGAATATTAATGAACAAATATTGATTATCCATGAACTAATTCTTGATTTAGAAAGAAAAACAAGAGGAAATAACCTAATATTTAAACTTGACATAGATAAAGCCTTTAACAGATTATCAACAAGTTTCTTAATTATTATTTGATCAAACTTTAGCTTCAATAATAAATTTATTGAACTCATTAAATAAAACTTAATCCATACACATTATTTAGTGATTTTAAATAAATATTTATATTGTTTCTTTAGTTATGCTAATGAAGTTAGGAAGGATGACCCTCTGTTACCCAGCCTGTTCATTATTACAGAATAATATTATTTCATTAGAGGAATTAAAAAACTGTTTTCCGAAAATCAATCTATGTTTTACAACTCAAGATCAAGCATTGACAGATCAATGATAAGCTTAATAAATAATATCGCTGGATTTCAACATTCTTTCATTTCCTTAAATTATTTTAGGGATCTATATTCATCCAATTAACAGATTACGTTACTTTGATGATATTATTACTAAAATGAGGAAAACAAAATCTTAGAATGGGATTGTTAATTTGTATTTTGGTGGCATGATGGTCTTAATAAAATCTGTATCAATGGTCATCCCTTCCTACTATTTACAATCATATTGTCTCCCTAAAAATATTATAGACAAAGTCAATATAATTTGAAATAAGTTTCTTTGGGGATCAAAGGAAGATAAAAATATCCTGATATGGTCTAAGTGGCCTTCTCTTTGTAAAACATATGCTGAATTTGGTCTAAACTTTAGGAGTGTCACTGATATTCAAAATACATACTCAGGTAAACTTTGGTTAACATTCAGAAACAACCAATCACTATGGGCCAAACTGATGCACTCAATTTATTACCTAAATAATCACCATTTACAAATGAGCAAAACAATAAAAGATTCAAAGACTTGGAAAAGGCTTCTTGCAATAAAGAAAATTGCATAACCTTTTATTTTTTTGGAAAATAAGCAATGGTAATTGTGATTTATGGCTGGCGAGATGGTGACACACCATCCCTCTTATTATTATCTCTGATACAAAATACAATATGTGGTATAATAGCAAAAAGGTCAATCCATTTTGGGAAAACAATGCTTAGAACATTAATAAACTCTCGAACAATGTAACTCAACTAATATTAGTAGGATAATTAAATTCACATTACATTCAGATATACCATATAAAATTAAGTGGAACATCTCTCAGTCAGGTCAATTCAACTTCAAAGAAACTTTTGAAAAAATAATAACGAATGAACCAACAAGAATTACTTATAACAATATCTGGAACTCCGTCTTTCTAAAGAAGTGTTCATTCACTCTTTGGAGAGCTCTTGTATGTCTCATTTCTATTGTTGTTTGTATCCGCAAGCTGATAACTTCCACAATATCATTAAGATTAAAATTTTGCAGTAGACTGGCTCGCAAAATTTTGCCTCAAACAAAAATCCACTATAATATAACTCAAGTTGATGCTCCTCCACAACTTAGAACAATATTATTATTAGAAGGTCTTAATATAAGATATTTGAGATTGAACTCTTAATGTTTAAATAATTTGTTTATTTAACTTTGATGAGCTCAGAGATTCTTTAGTGAGACTTAGGAACAAAGATGTTGGCGTGAAGGGGTCGGACTAGAGAATGTTCGTATGATGTGACTGTGAACAGCGAATTACTAGAAATAGAAAAGACAAAAGGAATATATGTTGTAATTATTGATCAACCATTGGCCCCTTTTCCCAAAAGGGAATGTCCTTTATATAGGAAAAGAGGTAGAGGGTGAAATTACATGTTTACCATTACAAGAGTGGACTTCTTACCCTACTATTTTACTATTTACAAACAAGTTCTAGGGGACTATCATTTAAGTCCTCATTTCTTATGTGTGCTTTACTTTAATCCTTAACTACTAAATACATGGACTTTGACCTTATTTCTGGGCTAAATTACATGCTAAGAACCTGTATTTTCCTCCCCTTATCAAACTTAATTTGATTTCTCAACTTTCTGTTTCACTGGAAACGCTAAATATAATTAACAACGTTATATCTTTTAACTCTAACTAGTGTTTTCATAGAATTTAATATGCATTTAAAACATAACAAGCAAATAAATTATTAAGGTCAATTTTAAATGTTATTACTCGCGTAAACGGGGATAATCGTTCGCCGAAATCAAATGGATACCCATTCAATATAATGGATATCCGTTTATACAATTATTATTATTTTTTAAACTAGCCATTTAAGATAACTAATAGTTGTTTCTTAACAATTTTGTTTTGGAATTTCTTCTTTAGAATTAGAGAAGAAAATCAAAATAAATAATTCTCAAATATTGAAAGAGTCCATTGTTAGTAGTTAAGCTAAATGTATATGATGACAAATTCACATATTGGGTGAAAAACTGAAGAGTTACAATAACCAAGAAATGGTTTATTGCTGATCAAGAAACCATCTTTTCTTTGGTGGCCACCAATATGTCTTACAACAACCACCACCTTCCTCAGGCTGCCACCAGTACAATATCGAGTGAAATAGGTTATGATCAGACTCTACAATCAGCAAAGTCGAATCCTATAGCCAACTTTTCTTCAATAAACTCTGTAAACTTTTCTATTTCAAGAACTGAGTATCTCGAAACATACAGTATCCTTTGGTCATTAATCACAACAATATCGATTTTGAATTCCCTTCTCTGCCAAAACATAAAGAAAAGAAAGATCATTCTAATACATTACGGTTCCCAGAAATTCGTAATAATCCTATATTTTAATAAACATTTTTACCTCAAAAACCAAGACAACCTCTGCAATAAAAAAACATAAAACTTATGTTGAAGCAATAAAGAATTGAGCAAATAAAATAAAGCACAGAGGTGTCAGGATTGATGAAGCTGGAGACCATGTAACAATTCAGTTCTATATCAAAGACCAAGAAAGTCTAATCTTAAACTCTACACATACTCTATTAGGAAAGTTATATAACGGTAGACCTTCTTTGATGATAATCCAAAAATTTATTAATAGCCTCAGATTTCTAGGAAATGTTAATTTCTCCTTATGGGATCCTAGACATGTTCAAATTGAACTAGATCTCTTACATGATCTTAAAAAGTTATGGAAGAGAAATGTATGGTTTATTGGTTAGACTACTTTGAGGCTCCTTAAATGGTACCCTCACTTCAATTCTAGGATAGAATCTCTTCAACTCTGGTTTGGATTAATTTTCTAAACTTTCCAAATTTTATGTATAATGATGATACTATCAAGACTATAACTAGTTCAATTGGTAACCCGTTAACTATATGGGTCCCCTTAAAAAATCGGGCTAAATTCATCTGTTGTAAGATATAGGTTGAGGTTGATGTATCTATGAATCTTAAAACTAAAGAATGGATATGGTTTTGGGATAATTCAGGTTTTTGGAGTAATAAAATATATGGTGACATGCCTGCATATTGTCAATCATGTAGGAATTTAGGTCATAAAACATAAGAATGTAATAAACTTGTTCAAAATAAAAGAGTTATCTTCAAATAGCATAAAAGCTAATAATAATCTAAAACAAAACTCTAACTTACAACCTGAAATATGGGTCCCCGAAGTAAGTCCGTTATTATTAAGGACTTGCCTAGAGATACTTTAGTTAAAAGACAAGATGATTCTACTTTCTCTAAGTTGGTAGAAAATCAATTTGAAAAGTTGATTCATTCAACTAATGAATTACCAATTGATGAGAGAATAAATGACCTAAGTGAATAATGTTGGATCTTGGACCTAGGCAGAATATTCTAGAGAGAGAAAGTAGAAAGAGAGTATTATATTCAAAAGATGTCCCACCTACCAAGAATAATGGGTCTCCTTTTATAGTATGGAAAGGTGGACCCATTTATGTCCTTGGTGGGCTTACTTTATTTCTCTTTTAGTCCTTCACAATATACTTTGTTTACAAATTATCTTCTAATAAATGATAAACACTGTAATAGACATTTTAACTTCCTTCTATTTACAATTGGCTCCTTATTTTTACTATTGACAAATTGCTCCCTTATCAGTAGCCCCCCAGTCTTTGGGAACAACGAGAGCGAAGACTTTTAGGAGGATCAACTCGAAATACTTCTGTTTCTTAGCCTCCGGATTTACATTGGTTTTCCTAAGACCAGACCTTTTCTTCCAACTGATGTCAGATCCTTCCAATCTTTATTCGATGGTCGGGCGCAGACGCTTACCTTCAACTGATGTCAGATCCTTCATATCTTTATTCGATGGTCGGGCGCAGACACTTTCCTTCAACTGATGTCTGATCCCTCACGTTTTTATTTAATGGTCGGTCGTGATTAGCCCGGACACTGTTCTTGAGTTATCTTGGGCCTGCTTCCGATCTCCCTGAGTGACTTTTCTATGGGCCTAGACCGGCAATTAGGTTTTTGAAAAGTGAATCGGGTTGGTATGGCCCATCTAGCGTCTCTGTCTGAGCTAGCTAGTACATGCCTACCGTGTTTGTCTGACTACAAGCGAGACGTGATGACCGACTACTCGAGACATGCTTGTTTACACTGCTCCTCAAGAAACCCTTTCGAATTCCCGCTGCTTTTCATCGCTTGGACTTCCCCGTACGCGTAACTGCTAGATGAAGTTGCCTATTAATACCTCACAAACATAATTCACTCTCAGAGGCGTTCTAGAGAGAGAAAGTGCTGCCCGGATATTTCTAGAGAGAGAGCGATTGTTTTATGGAAAATAGGAGACCGAAGCAAAAACCAAAACCCAAGGGAAAATAGATCATGTTCGGGTTTGAAGACTGGGCTAGTATTGGTGACCGTTCCGAAGAATACCGAGCAGTAGGACTGATTTGGAGCTCGAACTCAAAGCCCTTTGTTCCCGTGCCACTGCCTCATGATCCCGTTCTTCCTGAACCGGTTCCTGCTGAGTCCTTGGTTATACCAATACTATCCGATGCGAGCACCCCTTATTATATCGTTAGCTCTTCAAGCAGCAGCTCGCTACCTGCACCTGCGACTAACATCCCACGCCCGACCCTTTCGTCGGTGAATTCCTATACTACTCCAACCTCTCTTACTTACACGCAGTCGAAGGCAAGCCAAATTCCTTTCCATGGGTGATTCTCCGACCTCTGCTTCGCCTGTAAGGGAAAATTCCCCTAAAATAGTTCAACTTACCCACAACATCAAAGGGTACCGGACCGGTACCAATACCGCGCGTACCTTTTTGGGCCTTAATAAAAAAGCTCAGCTTGCTCGGGTCGGGAGTAGTTCTGGTACTGCGGTTGCGGTTGACCCTCCTAAATCCGATGCAGTCCTGGTAGACCATGGCGACGAGCCAGAAAAGGATGCTGTAGTTGCGAGCGAAGGCACTGTCGTTGCTGGGGGCCAGGAAGAGCCTCTTCCTGAGGAGATCGAGGCGGCTATTACAACTAATTACCACCGCTGGTTGCCTCGGGAAGATGTCATTTCCCTCTTCGAGGGCAAGTATCTTTATTTTTCGGCCGAAGAGCGGGAAGAGCTTATGAAAAGATGGGGTATCCCGGAGTGTGTGGGTGTTCGCTTTCCCGAGCCCGGGGAGATGCCAGTGTATGTACGGTCACGTGAAATCATGATTTTCACCGAACTCTTCAACTGGGGCCTCAGGTTTCCTCTGGACCCCGAGATAGCTCTGTACTTTCAAACCCTCAATATCTTCCCCTCGCAGCTGACGCCCAACGCCTGGTATACACTGATGTCGTGCATCATGGCTTCCCGTCTGTCGGGTCGGATTATGCCGATGGTCGAGTACGTCGCCATGTCCGGGCTTTCGAAGTCCCCTAAGTCTCCCTTTTTCTACTCTTCTTTGGGTAACACCTGGAAGATCGTAAATGATTTTCTCGAGGGTGACAAGGGTTGGAAACATCGGTTCGTCTTTCTCAGTGGCTGTTGGGAAAACGGCCGACCCTATAGCCAAGAGAATCCGAGGCGATTGCTGCGGTCTTGGGTTCCTAGCAGTAGGATTTTTTTTAATGGTTTGACCGATGGTGCAGTGTCTAAGGAGTTCATCCAAGGGGTGAAAAAAGACCACTTCAAGCCTGGCAAGGTGATCTTTCAGGTCTTAAAATATTATGCAAAGAAGCATTGGGGTTGGGCGTTTCACCGAGCTTTCAAGGATACTAACCTGATTATGAGCAACCTCTGGCGTTGTTCGTCGGAGCCCCTAACAATCGAGGAATTGTGCCAACCCCCAAGCTTGGTGGACTTGGTTGCAAGGACACAGGCGCCCGACGCGAACCTGTTTCTCCCTAAGCGAAACAAGGCTCCCAGCAAGCGCCCTAAGTCAGACGATAAAGTAGAACAAGTTGATGCTGATGTCGAGGGGGACGCCTCTGAGGGACGACAAGGGGAGAACGCTGGGGTGGATGATGGGGCTCAACAGTCTGAGGAGTTGGCTCAGAAGCGGAAAGGCAAGGCTGAGGCAGAAATAGCTCCGAATAAACAACCGAAGCGTGCGAAGAGGGAGAATCAGGCTGTTGTTGTTTCTGTGGCTGCTGATAATGCTACCATCCCCGAGCTTTTTGAGCAACTTGGGGGGGGGGGGGGGGGTGAAGGGTGCGACTGCGACCGATCCTATAGAGGTACTACCCGATGATGCGAGCCCCAAAGCGTCTGCAACGTCCTCAAGTGGTGTGAATTTACCGGTCCTTTCTGTGCCGGGAAGTCCGCATGCATTCCCTCTTCGAATCACGGATGGCCTGTCTTTGGCTTTGTACAACATGATCGTCCCCTTGGCCATGAAAGAACGGTGTGCGGCGGAACTAAGCCAGAAGCTAGGGGACGCAAAGGGGAAGGTCACCGCTCTTGAAGAGGAAGTGAAGAAGGAGCAGGAAGCTCAGAGGCTTTTGGAGGAGAGGCTGGAGGCGGTCGAAAAGAATTTGGCGCTTATGACGAAGGACCGGCTAATGACCTTTTTGCCCAGCAATGCCAGAAATGGGCTGAGAAAGAAGCAGCCGATGCCAAGGCGGCGTATGTGCTGAGTTTCCATTATCGCTTTCCCGACCTGCATCTGGGATCGATGTGGCTGGACGTTCCAGAGGCTGACCGCCCCGAAGGCGTGATTTGCGAGGATGAAGATTCAGATGACGACGGGACGGAGTCTGAAGGAAATGATGCTTGACCTTTGATGCTTCTATGTACTTTGTTGTTTTTACGTTTTGTACTTTAAATTTTTGTGTTTGCGTTATGTTATTTATAAATTACAACATACAAACTATATAATCAAATTGCAGAGTCTATAACAATATTTTTATCAACCCATAACAATACTTCTACTTTACGTGTTATAATAATAATATAAAAATAATTTTTTGTTTAAAAAAACAGCTATAAAGAATCCATCATATTATAATAAAGAATTTGAAATTGAAATTATTAATAGTTTGAGATGAGTACAAAATATATATTAAGTTTTTCAATTTATCGTAATGTTACCGTTATCATGATGACACATGAATCTTACCTTATTTTACCATTATTATGACAAGAAGATAATTCTTATCCGAACGAGATAAAAATTAATCGGGACCGTATCGTGCCATGCTACGCCCTGTTCTACATTGTTCTTTACCGTGATAAAATGTCAGGAAACCGTGCATCCCGCAATATTATGTTTTTTTCCACCTTTAAAACCTAACACTCTTCTTATTTTTGGTCAAAGACCTTATTTCAAAACACAAAAAAAAAAATTATAAAAAAAACTTATTTTATTTTTAAAACGAACAAATATTTATTATGTACTATTAATTCACAAAGATTGAAGATATAACCAATCTAAAAATATAAAATTTAAAACATATTTTTTTAACAAAATTCTACACGAAACATAAATTATTTGTGAAATTTGATTCGAGATTTGAAGAGTCTAGGTTATAGGAGTTCCACGATACGTAAATAAAGGTAGTTTTTTTTTATATATATATATATTTTTCTAAAAAAAGTTAGAAATGAGCTCAAACGATATGAATTTATGTGATAAATTCGTATAATTTGAGTTAATTTAGTACACAAATTCACACAACTGAGACACAAGTTCACATTATTTGAACTAGTTCATCATAAAAAATAGTATAGTTCGTGTTTATTTTTCATACAATTTTGCATAGTTCGGGCTAATTCGTCACTCATTTTTTCATTTTCATGTTAATTCTTCAGACTTTTCTGTACTTTTCATGCAAAATGGACATAAAGTTTTTCACACATTTATGTGAATATAGTATTCAACATTGCGTTGAATAGTGCAAAAATCTATAGACGCATCTTAGTGTCAACTTTATGGTTATTTGTATGTGTTTATGTGTTTATGTGTTTTTTTTGTTGTTTTAAGACTATTCACATAGTTTTTTTCTAAATATTCCATAGATTTAAATTATATACTCAACTTCTAATATATTTTGTAGACACCTCTTTTTAAGGAACATATTGAGAAACTTACTGAAAGACTTTTAGATGAGAAATATTTGCTTACAACTTACACATATGTTTACCACTAATAAGGAAAACATGAAGGACAAATTGACCGATTGGATGCAACTTGTTGGTCCCGCCATCGTTATTTACCTATATGATAAAACAAGTGGTGGTAAATTTCTTAGGTTGTTCTACAAATGCGAGAAATTTGGTGTTTTAAAGTATAGTTCGGCACGAAAAATGCAAAGAGAAAATAAACTAAAAATGCAAATATATTTTCAATTAAAAGTGTATCCTTTAGCATTACACATTGGTTATTAGCGACTGTCTGTTATATGTTGATGATTCAACCACAAATTGACCAAACACTTTAAAGGTCATTCGCAAGTTGTCAAGTAAAAATATAAAAGAATAAGAGTTTGTTCATGAGTTATCATTAATGGGTGCGTGTCCTATGAAAATACATGTGGATTTGAAGAAAAAACACTCAAGTAATGTATCAAACATTAGAAAAATCTATTATATTCGATATAAATATCAGTTTAGTGAAAAAGTTGATCATTCTCAAATGCATTACTTGTTATCTAAGACGAAAAAACAATTACTTAGAATAGTATTGGAAAACCGTTAGATCATACGTGATCATAGAACTATTTTTGGAGCATCCTCCAAGTATTGAGTTATTGTGCATATTTTTTGGAGTACTTATTATGGATAGTACTTACAAGACAACAAGGTAGAAAATATCATTATTCAAAATTTTATAACTTTACAGAAAACTAATGTTTTAAGTTAGTTTATTTTTTGAATTCGGAGAAGCAAAAAAACTACATTTGGGCTTTGAGTGTTTTATGAGAAGGGTGGAACATAATATATGATCTCTAGCAAGTATTATCTTGATCGATCGAGATTTATATTCGATGGAATCTATCAAATATGTTTTTCTTACCACAATTTACCTATTATTAAAATGACATATAAAGAAAAACAAATTGCAAACACAAAGAAGTGGACGGGTTAAGGGTGATATTCAGATGATTTTATGGATTTGGGGAACCAATTGGTCGATTCAAACTATATGGAATAGTTTAACAAAAAACTAGCAACAATAAAGAAGTATTTGTCTTTCATCCAACCATCCCAAATTATGTTATGAATTCTTGGATTACATTGATTGGTGAAATATCTCTTAATTATTTCACGAACGAATTCAACAATTTAGAAAAACAACAACCAATTGGTAAGTAATTTTCAATATTTAAGTTACATATTTAAACAAAATCAAAGTTATAAATATTTTTTTTTTTCATTTGTATGTTATAGGACTAAGAGCGCTCACACGAGCCTAAAATGTTATATCAGTTTGAGCTAACTTAGTTTCAAACTTTTATGGACTATCTTCACACAATACTTGAGCTTTAGAAGTTAAAGATTTATGAATCAGTCGAGAAAAGTAAGTTAAGTTTTAAAATTATTTTTATAAAAAATATATATTTGAATCTATTCGAGAATTAGTATCAATAAGAGTATTAGATTTCGCGTTAGTTGGTTATTCTGGTGTTAAAGATAATGTCGAATGGGTAGCATGTGAGTGTATATTTAGAAAAATACACGGGTTGTCTTTTACATGTGTACTAGCTATGTTGGATAAAAAGAATAGTCTCATTAGATATGATACAAAAGTAGGATTTTAAAGATTAAACTGTAAATAATGTAAGTTTAAGGACTGAATTGTAAATAATTTAAGTTCAAGAGAACAATCGTGACTATGTAATATTGTTAAGGACTAAGGGTAATTAGTCCGTATTTGTAACCAATTTCAATTTAAGGCTAAGCCTTGGCTCCTCTATATAAAGGACAAGGCTAACCTAATAAAGGGGTTGAACCCTTTTTCTATTGAACTCATATACACTTAGATTTTCTCTCTCTAAAATCTCTCAATCTCTTTCTCTCTCTAGAATTCTCTTTTTACAATATTCTAAGGCAGCATACTTAATATCTGAACTCACCAAATTATCGACTCCACTGGGGACAAAATTAAGAATCAGTGACTTTATCTGTTCGAATTTAATACGATCTTGCTATTTTTTCATTCAAATCTTGTAAAATGAACCCCGAAAACAATCCATCACTTCGATCGGCGATGGAAACTTTAAAAGATGACTTGCAAAGAAACGAAAATAGGCTAGATGGATCATCTCCGATCCAAACTCAATCATACATTGAGATGCGTATGAACATCTTTTAGACAAGATAAATACGCTAAATGAAAAATATGAACAACGAGAACAAGAAATCCACTCGGCGAAGCTCAAATCCGAGGTGAGACAAGAGAATGAAAAGACTAATATGGGAGATAAACTTGGATCGGTCATGTGCTGATGGACGAGCTAAAACTGAACATAAAAAAGCGCGCTTCGTATCTCCTAAAGAGCGCTACTCCTCTCGCAGAGGGAAAAAAGACAAGAAAAAGTATATAATCTTTAGTGATGAAGAGGTAGAAAGCTCTACTTCGGGTTTTAAAAGATACAAGGGTTCTTCGAAAGAGGAATCAGATAGAGAGCAGTCGAGGAAGTATAAAAAGGAAAGAAAATCTAAAATGGAAAATGTTCCTTGGTATATGTGGTGTGAAGGAAACACTTCGACTGATCAAAATCTATATGAAGTAATAGGAACAGATGATAAGTTTGTACACGGTGTCGACTGGAGAAACTCTCCGATGACAAGTAAAATTCGTTCTATAACGCTTCCAAGGCGTTTTGATATTACCAAAGTTGAAAAGTTCGATGGGATGCAAGATCCCGATGATCACATAGAACAATTTAAGAACTATATGATGAACTTTGAAGATGACGACCAACTAGTGTGTCGTGCATTTTCACATACTTTCAAGGGAACAACTTTGAAGTGGTATAATCGGATTCTGAGGGGGTCCATTTCAAATTTTAGGGATTTTTATACTGATTTTCGAAGGTAGTTTGTGGGGATAAAAGAAATGAGGGCGAATGAAGATACCATTATTCAGTGTAAGCAGTCACCTGGAGAGAAGTTGAAGGATTATACGAAGAGATTCGTATTGACTAAAGCAAGTTTAGACAACTGTGAAGATAATGTGGCGATGGTAGCTTTTCGCCAAGGATTATTGCTAGCGGATCTGGCCAATGAAACTACAAAGAGAAGAGCTTTAACTTTTGGAGCTTTGATGGCTCAAGTTGAGGATCAGATCAAAGTAGAGGAGTCAACTAGAGTCCGAGGAGGACCGGTTAACACTCCAAATAATTCGGGTTAGGCGGCCAATAACCAAGGGCAGCCCTCGAATAGAAATGTAATTAGCAGACGTGACAAAAAAATAACAACTTTCCACCTCGGACTGATGGATATTCAAATCACGCTCCATCTTACAACTATAACAGACCAAGGTATAATCAATGGTTAAACCAAAGTATTATGATGATCTGACAGAGAATGTAGCTGTGATTTGGGATAAGACCAAGAGCTTCGTAAATTTTAAGAAGCAAGCTCCAATTAGTAGGACAAGAGAGGAAAGAAACAACAAATATTGCAGATATCATGAGGATATCAGGCATGATACCAATGACTGCATTGCTTTAAAAAAAGAGGTTCAAACTCTGATTGAAAATGGGAAGCCCCTGACTTATGTGAAGTCGCACGGGAGCGGTTCGAAAAATAGCGTAACATCAACTTCAAAGGCTACACTAGATGAGAATTTGATAATTTTAGATTTAAAAGTTGAAGAATTTTTGAGGCATTTGATGCTTCTTCGGAATATTTGGAAAAAGACTCGACTAGGTTGCTTTTAATGGGAGTTGAAGAGCCAATCGAAAAGGGGCATGTGCGAGATTTATATAAATTCTTTGAGTCATTAGCCCTTTTCAGAGGCGATTCGATGACTGGCAATTCTGAAAATTCGAGGAAGAGACATGTTGTCAACCTGACAACTCAAATTGAAGGGAAGATATCCACACATTTGTATGGGAAAAGGGCCATTCTTTTCATTTTGTACGATGAAGATGACCTGCGAGGAACAACAGAGCCACATGAGGATGTTGTAATGATTGCAGCAGATGTGGCTGGCGTCGAAATTCGACTAACTGATATGCTATTTTTCCTTTTAAGTAAACTTATGATAGAATGACTAATCTACCTCGACTTTCCCAATCAGATCGGATAATTATAGGTTTTACGGGTGTAACAGCTCGTGTTATTTGGGAATTCGAAGGAGAGGTAAGTTTGGGAAAATGATCGTTTAAAAAGAAGTTCGAGGTGCTTTTTGGGATGGTGGACTGCCCAATGAGTTACAATGCTATATTTAGAAGGTCATGGCTTTCAAGAATGTATGGGGTTGTATCAACAGTGCACCAATGCTTCAAATATGCGGTTGAAGATCAAATATGGGTCGTTCGAGGCAACCACAAGGTAGCTAGAGAATCTTATGCCACTACACTCCAAATCTGAGGAGCCAGTAGTGGCAATTTAATGCATGAATAGTAGTTACGAGGGGTTCCCTCGGATTTAGAGGAAAGGGTTGACGATCCGAGGGAAACCCAGGGCTCTTTAACCGTAAATGAAGAAATTGAGGACTTTACTTTTTCGGAAGGGATAGTGCTTCGAATTGGAACCTTACGGACCCCACTCTTACGTCAACAACTGTTGGGATTTTTATCTGATAATTTGATGTTTTCTCTTGGAAAACAGAGGATGTAATAGGAGTACCAATTGAGGTGATTCGTCACAGCTTGGCTATTGATCCGAAGGTGAATCTAGTAATTCAAAAAAATGGCATTTTCGTTGGAAAAACGGAAGCAATTGTTTATAAGGTGGACCAGTTATCCAAGGTCGGACACATCAGAGAGCCATAGTATCCTTTGTGGATGACAAATCCAGTAGTGGTAAAAAAGAAGAATGCGAAATGAAGAATGTGTGTGGATTTTACAGACTTGAATCGAGCTTGTCCTAAAGATCTATTTCCTGTTCCTCGAATAGATCAGCTGATTGATTCTACCTCAGGAAATAAAATACTAACTTTAATGGACGCTTTTGCAGGATATAATCAGATTCAAATGGATCCAAAATATCAACAATGCACAACTTTCATAACTGATAGGGGCTTGCATTGTTATAGGGTTATGCCTTTTGGATTGAAAAATGTTGGAGCCACTTATTAGAGGTTGATGAATAAATCTGTTTCCACTTAGATCAGAAAAAATATGGAGGTATATATAGATGATATGGTGGTAAAAAGTTCAAATGATGAAGTGCATCTTGATGATTTAGAAGAAGCGTTTTTGAATTTAAGGGAAATTAGGTTAAAGTTGAATCCTGAAAAGTGTACCTTTGGAGTTTGGCTAGGGAAGTTTTTGGTTTTTGTCATCAGTGAAAAAGGAATCGAGGATGACCCAGGACAATTGAAATCTTTGATAACAATTAATTCACCTCAGTCTATTAAAGAAGTGCAAATTCTGACAGGAAGGTTAGCAGCACTTAATCGATTTATTTCTAGATTTTCTGACAAATACTTTCCTTTCTTTCAAGTTTTACAAGGACCAAGCAGGTCTGAATGGACATCGAAATGTGAGGCAGCATTCACAAATATAAAAAATTTATTATCATCACCAGAAATATTGTCAAAACCTTGAAATTGAGAGAAGCTCTTTTTGTACATTACGGTATCGGATTTTGCATTAAGAGCCGTGTTAATCAGTGAAGATTCAGGAATTCTGAGCCGGTGTACTACATCAGCAAACGTTTAGTGGCAGCAGAAAAGAGGTATTTGAAGTTGGAAAAACTGTCATTAGCATTGGTGATTGCTGCTAGGAAAGTGCGCCCCTATTTTCAAGCTCACACTATTGAAGTCCAAACTTCGTTCCCTTTGAAAAATGTTTTATAGCGACCTGGCATTTCGGGGAGAATGACCAAGTGGTCAGCGAAATTAGGGGATTATGATATTTTTTTTGCACCTCGAACGGTAATAAAAGCGCAGGCGTTGGCAGATTGTTTTGTTGAATTCCATTTGAGCAGATCGGATGTTGAAGAAATTAAAGAATATGCTCCAGTAAATTCAAGGTGGGTTGTTCGAACAGATGGAGGATTTAGTATTTCAGGGTGCAGCGCTGGGGTTCAATTAAGAGCTCCAACTGGAGAGACGATGATTCAATCTATTAAATTTGGTTTTCATACTTCGAACAATGAAGCTGAATATGAAGCTGCTTTGGCAGGTTTAAGATTGGCAAAAACTTTTGGGGCAACTTCAGTACGTTTGGAAACGGATTCTCAATTATTAGCAAATCAAGTATCTGGATTTTCCGAACCAAGGAAGGATCCTTTGATTTTATATCTCCGAGAACTTTGGAATTTAATGTTTATGTTTGATAATGTTGTTGTTGAGTATATTGGTCGAGGGAGTAACCTGGTGGCTAACTCTTTAGCAAATATTGCTTATAAAAAGGAATATCCTTAGATTTTGCTACAAGAAAATCCTTCAGTTGTTACTCAATCTAGTCAGTGCGAGTGTATAGAGGAATTCGTTGCCACATCTGAAGTGATCCAAGGTAATTGGCGAGAAGATATTCTCAATTTTGTTTACTCAAGGAAGATTACCAGATTATTCGAGGTTGACCAAAAAATTGAGAAGTAAAGCCTTCAATTGTATAGTGTTAGATAGAATGTTTTATAAAAGAAGGCATTGAGCAGGCCATTATTACGATGTCTAATCAAGCAAGAATCACAAGAGGTGTTATCAAAATTGCATGATGGTGAATGGTCAGCTCATTGCGGGTTTAAAGCTTTATCATGACGAGTTTTACTTGCAGGATTCTATTGACCTACAATTATGAATGATGCTAAGAATTTAGTTCAAAGTTGTGATACTTGTCAAAGATTTGCTAATTTTATTCATAGGCCAGCAGTACCACTTATGTCTATAACCGAGGCTGTACTATTTGATAGATGGGGGATTGATCTAGTGGGTCCTTTGCCGATGGATTCTGGAGGAAGACAGATGATAATCGTAGCAGTGGATTATTTTACAAAGTGGGCTGAGGCAGAACCGCTATCTGGAACAAAGGCAAAAGATGTGATCAAGTTTATTGTGAACATCATTTATTGTCGTTTTGGAGTTCCTCAGAAGATTACAACAAATAATTTCCCTCAACTTAATAACAAAGAGATGGATTCATTTTGCACCTCGAAAGAAATTCGACAATGTTTTTCGACACTTTTTCATCCTCAAGCTAATGGACAAGTTGAGGTAACAAACATAACAATTTTAGATGGCTTGAAGAAGAATTTGACGGGGCAACATGAAAATGGCCAAATTAGTTGCAAGAGGTGGTTTAGGCTTATCAGACAACTCATAGGGAGGCTACAAAAGAGACTCCTTTTGCTTTAGCATATGGAATGGATACATTCAGCCCCATAGAATCTACGATGTCATCTTTTAGGATAAATAAATATTCTGAAAGATCCAATGATGAAGTTAGAAGTACAAATTTAGATTTGATTGAGGAGAAAAGAGTTCGAGCTCATTTGAATGTAATCCATTATCAAACTCTTATGAGGAATAAATATGATTTGACGGTGAAGAGAAGAGAATCCAAAGAAGGTGGTAAGGTGTTGAGAGAAGTATTTCTGCATACAAAGGAAAAAAAATCTTGGAAAAATGGCTCCGAACTGAGAAGGGCCTTATATGGTTGTTGAGAGGATAAATTCGTGGTATTATCGTCTTTGTGATTCCGAAGGGAGAATGCTTCAGCACCCATGGAATATAAAACATTTGAAGCTTTATTGGGAATAGATTTGACTTTGTATTTTGGATTTTTCAATTTTGAATGACGTACTCTTTCCTACCCTGTTGGCCCAGGAAGGTTTTAACGAGGTGCTATGTACATATTTAATATTATCAATAAAATTTATTTTTGGCCAATGGTTGTTTACAAATGTTTCTTTAACATTATCTTAACAAATTATCAAAGGTTGATCATCTTTGAGGTTGACTAAGAGTAGAATATTCCGAAGTGTCTATTGCACTTTTTCGAAGAAATAACCATTTTCGAGGTATTATGTTCGATGAACACATTACAGTTTTTACGAAGTGCAACGATCAATAATGCACTGTATTTTTTCGAAGTGCAATGCTCAATAAGGCACTGTATTTTTTCGAAGTGTAACGTTCAACAGATACGCTACCAATAATTCGAATTCCAATCATGTTCACCAACTTCACTAAGGTATTTGAACCGGTATATTTACAATTTACAATTATAAATTATCAGTTTCAAAGTACTTATCATATCTATTTTAGAATTTTTATCATCGGATAATATATGGAGATGATAAAAGCAAAAAATAAGCAAAACATTTGTCAATTAAAATAATTCTTCGATGTACAAAAAGCAAATTTCTAATTTGACAAAAACAAAAAAGAGCGATAAAATTATTCAAACGACTCATCTTCCTCAGATTATTCTTCCTCTGAAGATGATGAGTCAGGGATAGGATTGAAGGCTTCACTTGGGCGCTTTTCAATGAGAATGTCATTCCAGAAACTTGTAAGGTTAATACTTGGATAAGTTGCATGAAGTTCTCAAAGAAGAGTGATGGATGTTTCTTCTTTTCCATTTTGATGGCAGCCAACATATCTTTCGAAAATTCAGCTTCGGCAGCAACAACAGTAGCTTTTTCCTCCTCGAAATCCTTCTGCAATTTTGTTATGTCATCGGCCAACTCTTTATTTTCCACCTTGCTGGAAGTAAGAGAGTTTTGAAGACCTTCAGATTTTGATTTTTTAGCAACTAGCTCATTAGTATGACCGATTTTAAGCTTATTTATCTCTTGTTCATGAGAAGCCTTCAGCTTTTCTTTGTCAGCAAAATGTGTTGTTCGCAGATGACTTTCCATGAAGAGAGCGCCTCAAATAAGCTCAGACCTGGCTAGTACGAACATATGAAATTGTTCGACCACCTTGTGTTGGAAATTTTCCCTTAGCTATTTTCCATCTTCGGCAAGACATTTGTAGCGGACCATGTCTCTGGCTAATTGCTTCAAATGATCTTGAGAAGCTTCGACTTGGGAAGCAAGTGCTTTTGGTGCAAGATTGAGATCGAAAAATGGTTGAAGTGCAGCAGAGATTGCATGATTAGGTTGAAGAAGAGGAAATTGTGAGATACTTGGACAAGGAATCATATCCAAAGTTGTAGTTGGTTCAAAGGGACATATAATCTCTGGAGACGCATTGACGGTTGTTGATCTCCCAAAGTGATGCATATGATTTTGAAAGTCTTGAAGAACAAGATCGTCCTCTCCAGTAAGCTCCAGTGACTCGTTATAATTAATGAAACTGTCAAGGTCGAAGTGTTCAGCATTTTGATTTTCGTCATCAGCATTGTCTGCGATGATTATCAAAGTATTATTATTAGCTGCTTGCTCTTTGACATGAGGGTTTTGTTGATTTTCAACAATTTTAATTTCTTCTTCATCGGCCAATGTATACTCTGTAATTTTGGCTCGTTGCTTTTTCTTTCCATTAGTACTGGAAGAAGTATTCTTTTTCTTCGAATATGGTTTTACTTGATCTTTCACTTCTTCGATTGGTGAAAGGGTTTGCTCTCCTGATTTCCATTTTTGAGGTTTAGGCTTCGATGGAGTTGAAGGGCTAGTACCAAATGTGCTATCTTCTTTTTTAGCCTTTTCTTTTTTCTTTTTTGGTAGATGACAGTCTGACCTATTACAAATAGGGAGGAATACTTTGCAGTCTGGATGAATTAACCTCTTGCAGGCTATTGTGGGATTGTGCTGTTCCATCAAATTTCGTTGAGGAAAGTCTCCCTCTGTGATCGGAAACATGTGGCTATTAAGGAAGTTGATCGGTTGGAAGGTTGTGTGGAAAGCGTTATTCCATTCTTTCTCAGCCCAGGAGGTAAGTTTCTTAAAAATATCCTTAGCTGATGGTCAACGTACTGAATATCGCCTCAAAATTTTGGGAATAACCATGCAAGTAGATAATTAAGAAAAACGAAAGACAATAGATGGAATTTATTTCAAAATGTATAATTTTTAAAGTACTTACGGTTTCTTCTCCAGATGAGATTTAGCTTTGATGGATTGGCATCAGAAATATCCTTGCCATTCTCCCATGCTCCTGAGATGAAGATGAACTTTTGCTTCCAGAATTTATCAGCTTCTAAGAGATCATCGATGATTTTTAGGTCATCCACCAGAGTAAGGTAATAGAAGAGGAGCTTCAGACCTTTCGATAATTGTGCTAAGGAGATGAAATCTTTGATGCTGATTGGAATGTTGGATAACTGAGATGCCATTATTACCGACATAAGAGTGAACCATTGATTTGGTGTCACTTGAGTAGGGCATAGGTTGAGAAGTTCAAAGTATTCCACGATCATAGGATCCAATAGGGACCGAAGACCCCAATTGATGATTTCGGGGTAGACTACTAATTCATCATCTTTGCAGTCTAAGGGAGTTTCTCTTTTTTTAGGTAGTCGGAGTGTGATTTTATCTCTCATTCCCTATTGCCTTTTTAAATCCGAAGCTTGGCTCTCTTTGTAATTACCATCGAGATCTCTTAAATTTCTGTCGATAACAGCTATTTCTTCTTCAGAAACAAATCCAGGTTCTTTCTTTTTCCGAGGCTTACGAGTATTATTATCAATGGTAGTTTCTGAATTCCCATCATCGGATTCAGCCTCATGATCTGTTCTGGTAGCCTCGGAATCAGCTTCATTGGCTCCTAATATTTATTCTTTATGTTGGAAAGGATTTTGTTGAGCCAGTGGATCCTCAGTTTCTTGTGATGCATTATTTTCTTGAGAAACTTCCTCGATTACCTCTCTCCGAGGGGAAGCCTGAATAGTTGGATTCAAAAAAGTAGTAGTTGGAATAATTTCTGAGTCATCTCCCATGGCTATAAAAATTATATTTTTTCTGGTTGTTGAAGGATGAGTCAAAGAAGGAGTATTTGATTTTTTTTAAAGAAGATTCGTTCGATTCTTCACTAATCAAAGGAGAAACTTTAATTTGTGAAGAATAAACTCGAGGTGTTTTCGGCGCTAGAACATTGGTAGAGGGATTTTCTTCGGTTATTGAAGAAAGAAAGTAGGAATTTTGGTTGGATCAAAATTACCGTATTAAGTTGTTTTGGTGGTTGTTCCAACATGAGCGTTATTGTTTAATCTGGAAGCTTTATATTCCTCCGATCTTTGAGTGATGCAAAAATAGTCGTATGATCCGAAGACTAAATTGTGGTCAGGTTCTTGAGATTTTGCATTTTTGAGTATGTTAGTCTTGGATTTTCTGTTTTTTGAATATTTTATCATAAATCGGATGAAGATTGACCGGAGAAGATGAGTGTTGATCAGAAAGTTTGAGTTTTTTGATGAAGATTTTGAAAAAATGAAGAACACGTTGAAGGTAACCAAGTGTTTGAATTCTCTCTCAAGTGATTTGTGTTGTGAGAATGAAAAATGAGGCAACTGGTGAATTTATAGAAAGATAGAAAGACGTGTGAAGTTGAAAGGAATCTATGGTGATAGGGTAGAATATAAAGCGGTGAGAAAGTTAAGAGTTCGACATCTGTCAGACTAGTTATCTAGCTATGGGTCTAGTAGCTAAATAGTCATGATAGATTTTAACGGTTATATTTGTGTTCACTTTTAATGAAATTCGACAGTTACGCTTTGAAGCTACTTTCATAATGATTCGAGGAGAAATAAAATAAAATTATCGGGTTTCGGAATAATTCGATGATTGTTTTTTACTTCGAATCTACATCTGTTTTAGTCTTCTATTGATTTTTGGACTTCGAGGTTTATACGGAGCATTTGACTTCGAGTTTGTCTCACAGTGACTAATATGACACATGAAGGAATTAAAGGATATTATAGTTCTCATTCATTTACTGACATGAGAACTAGGAGGGCTACTAATATGGAAGTAGGATTTTAAGGATCAAACTGTAAATAATGTAAGTTTAAAGACTGAATTGTAAATAATGTAAGTTCAAGAGAACAATCGTGACTATGTAATATTGTTAAGGACTAAGAGTAATTAGTCCTCTTTTGTAACCGATTTCAGTTTAAGGTTATGTCTTGGCTCCTCTATATAAAGGGCAAGGCTAACCTAATAAAGGGGTTGAACACTTTTTCTATTGAATTCATTTGGACTTAATCTTTCTCTTTCTAAAAGCTTTAAATCTCTTTCTCTCTCTAGAATTCGCTTATTACAATTTCCTAAGGCAACATACTTAATATCTGAACCCACCAAGTTACACTCATACAGTATAGTTTGGTAAACTTTAGACATCATTCCTCGTTCAGAAACTACATCCGTAGATGTTCTAACAAAAAAAATAATTGAACAATTCTATTATTAGCTTCATAATGGAAATTCAGCTTGATTAATAAATAAGGTGGTATAAATCCTTAATAACAGAAGGTGTAAGTGTAGGGCCAGACCAATCGACCAAGCATGACAAATTTTATTTTGAACATGTTATCGAGAAAACAGATAATGTTAGTATTCCCGATACAATAGGTAGCACCAAAGATAGATTGTTATATATTTGATGTATAACCAAGCCTATGTCCAACATCTATACTTCCCGAGAAAAAAACTACCACTCCGAAACCAACATAAATAACTTAAAACTACTAAGGTCGAAGATGAATTGTTATATATTTGATGTATTCCAGGTTTTTTTACATCTTTTTTATCTATCATGTTAAAGATGTTGCACCAAACATACATTATGACTATTGAACTGAAT
The DNA here is from genome assembly GCA_036936605.1 of Limnanthes douglasii subsp. nivea. NCBI lineage: Eukaryota > Viridiplantae > Streptophyta > Magnoliopsida > Brassicales > Limnanthaceae > Limnanthes > Limnanthes douglasii. Next base: position 207,031,941 of record JAUPFV010000002.1, read on the forward strand.
CTAGATAGATTAACCGTGACAAAAAAAGACAACTATGAGGTTGAATTTGATTATCGAGATAGAAGATAACCGAGATTTAATCGTTTACTTTTGTATACTTAAAAATAAGTATGTATTATTTTACTATTGTACACTTGATATTTAATAAATATACATGAGAAGAACCCTAATTAAGGTATGTTTCTTATTTTCCTAATTAATTCGATTAGATTACTTTATTATTCTCTAAAAGCTCTCCTTTGTATCCAAAAACCTCTCTTATCTCCTCTTTATCTCTCCTCCAAATCTAGACCACTTTTGGTATTCTTGATAAGGTTTTATTTCCTTATCAATAGCGAAGAATGTATAAATAAACTTTGGTTCTTGTACTTTTACCAAAATTCATATCATGTTTTGGAAGAAATAGAGTTTTATGGTACATAAAGCACTTGTTTGTTCATGTCTTTTCTCTTTGGTAGATTTTTTCGTTTCCTTAAAGTTAAGTAATGAGTCCTGAGAATGAGGTTGTCTTGGTAAAGAATGTTTGACGAGACGAATTTATCATAAGAAAGAAAGATGTAATATGAGTTGGGATGAAGATGAACATATGATTGGTTTTCATTTTCTCTTTTTGATTTAAGGTGGATTTGTCTCTTGATTTACATCGTGAATCAAATTATTTGTCAAGGTCGTTTGTTCGTTAAGTAAAATCGTTATTACAAATTGATTAATATTTAGTGTTTTCTTGTGTGAAGCAACTCATTTTTCAAGATTGATTGTTTCGTTCGTGAACCAAGTCATTTATGAAGATCGATAAGTGAGATTTTCTTCAAAATTTCCTAAAAATTCACATCACGAAACAAGATTAACAAATATAAGTAAATTCTAAGTAGAATAAGGGTAAAGTTCAAGAATCATGTAATCTATCACACTTATTATTATCCATTTCATGATTAATTAAATTGAGTTATTTATTTTATTGAGTATCATTAAATTTGTGATTCAAGAGTATTCGGCATAATGCATTGCTAATTGATCCATGTAATGAATTGTTGTAGCATTAATTATAGCTGTATAGTGATACATACATAACCTATCCCATTAGTATAAAAAATATTCGTATGCGGATATTTTACACATCATGTCTATGATATTTTTGTTTGAATTGTAGTGTGTAAAGTGATGAATTAGGTGATCTATCTACTTGTATGTACATGGAGTGTGTTCATCTGTTTCGTGTTATATATTATCTGGATATTGTATTTAATTTTTTTTGTGCTTTAGTTTCATTATATTACAACTTAGGAACAAATGAAAGTCCTGATAAAGATATAATATCTGAATTATGATCAGTTTATCTGAAAGTCCTCGAAATAATGATGCATTGGTATTTTACTCTTGTATACTTGATATTTGATATATATATATAAATAAGAAGAGCCACAATTAAGGGATCTCTCTCATTTTCCCCCAATTAATTATGTTAGATTACTTTCTCTCTCTACAAAAACTTTCTCTTCTCTTTTATTTCTCTCTCCTCCAAATTTAGACCATTTTTTAGAATTTTTGATAAATTTTTATTCCCTTATTAGAAAGTATATGGTTCATTAACATATTTAGATATAAAATAATTCGAGTTAACTTGCTTTAAATTTCATCAAAATAAATATTTTTGGATGACATTGCCCAAAATCGGATTACTTATAGCCAATCATTATGTGTGGTATTTATCTCTTCAAAGATGTTCAACTTACTTACCCTTACGTGGTTCCCTAACTCATTCAAACCTATCAAAGATATTAAAATTTCTTTCGTTAATGATAATCATTTCATTTATGTAAGTAAGTAAGTCGTATTATATATTATACTTGATTTATACGGTCCTATTTACATATAATTCATAATTTATATAGATTTATATGTTTCCAAATAGATGTTGTCCGAATTATGTTACTAGATTTATAATATAGTACATATGATTCATGAATATAAAATTAAAATACAAATATCTGAAAGGTATAAGTGACGTTATCACTAATCTACTCTTTAATAATTTAATTCATTCAGATGTAGAAAGCATTGTTTTAATACTATTTTATGCTTTTCATGGTTACGGCCAAATAGAAACACAATTTATAATGAAAAATAAAACTATAAATTTAGTTTTATTTTGGACTTCCATTGGAGATTTATGTTTGAATAAAATCGTCAAATCAGTTCCCAAAACTATGCTTGAAGAAGAAAATTATTTTGGGGATGCAATTGATTGTAATATATACTACATCTATGGTCCAGATCATATCGCTCCACCATAATCCTTATGTGGTTGGCAAGATACTAAATGTAGGTGCACGTGTTTGAGAGGGCTTAGAACACGATTAATATCACCGGCACATTAACCAAAGAACATATAAATTTCACGAATTTTCTCATCGCAAACAAGAGAGAGGAAGTAGTGATGATGAATCAACTTTTTTGATTCATCATTTTTTATGTATGTGCTCTCGCACAGTGTAAGGTTTTGTTTATATTCAGAAGTTATAAGTATTATTTTTGTTTATATTATGATGATGTTATGTTGTTTTATATTTTTTTTATGTTTAAAATGTTGGATAAGTTTCATAATTTGACATTATTGTCAGCAGTATTAGAAGGTCGCCAATATTGAAGTATCATGGATAATATGTGTAAAACATTAGGAAAATGTGCCTAAATAACTTAAGAAAATTTGGGCAGATATGCGTTAAAAACTTAGAAAAATATGGCTAAAGAAAGACAGAAGATACGGGCTAATAAAATAAGACCTTGCTTCTACGGTCATAAAAATGAGATATTACTTCTACGCTTATTCCATTGTTATCCACACCTCCTTCCCACTTTGGAACGTAGTACAATATTCAGATATCTCTGGTTGTCTCACTCACTAGTAAGTGGTACTAAAAGATGTTTACATATCTTAAGAAAATACATCCATTAAGATTGAGGAATTGGTAGACTTCATACCTACACTCCATGCTAAAAGACCCTATGATTTGATATCTCCACAATAGGTAGTCTGAATATATGAAGGGTTAAGCTCTTCAAGTTATGGAGTTGCGACCTAACTAATTACCTTACGAGAGAATCCATGCATCAAGTCGTATGCTTTGGTTTCAAAGCCTCTAATAATGAAATTGAGATTAATGAAATTGAGATTGAGGAATTGATCTTTGGAATTCGGCTAGCCTGGATATATGGAGCCAATAAGGTAAAGTTACTTAGTGATTCATATTTTGTTATAAATTACGCATTCGAACAAGCAGATGCATGAAATAAAAAAAAAGACACTCTCATTCAATATTTAAAGATATTGAAGAATTTAACTAATGAGTTTGAGGAAGTACACTTTCAAAAAATTCCTAGGGCTGAGAATTATTTGGTTAATTCCCTAGCTTCACTGGCCTGCGCAGATGCAACAACATGGGTTACATTGCAAAAACATCTATTAATAGCATAAGTACTCGACCTCCCTAACGACAATATGGCTGAATTCAATGTCATCAACGTCGAAGAGGACTCGCGAACACCAATATGGGATGTTCTATTGACCGAGATCTTACCAAGTAATAAGATCAAAGTTTGCAGCCTAAATAAAAATTATAATAAGTATGTTTCTTATAGAGCTCTATATCTCAAAAAGTTTTTCCCAAATCCCTCATACGATGCATGAGACCAGACGATTCGTACTTCATGTTAGATAAACTTCATGGCAGAGTGGTTTTAGCTCATTGTATTCGTAGCACTCTGGTAAGAAGGGTCATTTTAGCTGGGCAATTTTGAAATTTTGTGATTTACCCTAAACAACTAAAGTCCCTAGAGTTTTAAGAGTATTCCTAAATGTATAATTAAAAACTTACAAGAAGTCATAGTTTTTTCTTATTCTGATTCGTTCGTTGTTGATGTTGAATAAAATGATCTTTGAATGTGTATGAATATTTTAAGTCCTCATTATATAAATCAAATATTTTTTATTATCAGATTGGATTACAAGTATACTAACTAGAATGGTCTTTATTCATAGATAAAGACACTACACAAATAATAAAATAACGACGTGGGATGAATATATAATGTAGAAACACTATATATGCTAACCTCAACTTCTCAAACTGATGATGGTGTAATGAGAAACATCAAAAAAATTCCAAGAAATAATCGATGTGTGTAGTATATATGATTTTCTAATTCTGATTTATCCGTTTATGTGAGAAACTTTTGTTTTTCTTTTCACAACTTATTCTATTAGGTTTTTTTTTATCATTTTCTCTCTTCTTTATATAGACAACAAGTTATTTTTAAGCCATCATATGGAAACCATCTGATGTTTAAGTTATCACACTAATGAACCATCTGATGTTTAAGTTATCACCTAAATGTTTTAGTTTTGTTTAAGTTGTGTATTTACGGATTGAACACTTTATATTGTATGTAATACACTTAGTATCTATGTAATTACTTTAATATTATGGTTATTATCCATTAGTCTGCTTCATAATTTTGATTATTCTTAATCAGAATAATAATAACGGTAGTCAAATACGCCATAAACATGTCTCGATAAATTCAAATTGGAAAAATTCTAATAGATAACATATATCAAGCATGACACATGACCGTGTATCAAGTGTCTAGGACTCACTAGTTCTTAGATAATTTATGGCAACAACCTAATACATGTAAATACAAATACTTATTATTGCAATAAGTTTGGTTTACTATTGTTGGTTTTGCCTTGGAAAGTTTTTAGTTGAGGTATGATCATCTAGTCAAAGGTCTTTTAAATGAGGCATGCTAATATAGTTAAATGTCTTTAAGGTGAGATATGATCATCTAACCAAGGGTCTTCAAGATAAGGTATAATTAATCTTCTAAATGAGGCATGGTCATCTTGCTGAGGGTCGTTTTAGCTAAGCGTCATTTAGATGAGGCATGATCATCTAACCGAGAGTCTTTTAGATGATGCAAGGTTATCTAGCTGAGAGTCTTCTAAATGAAGAAGGATCTTTTAGACGAGGATCTTCTAAACGAGAGTCGTGGAGACGAGGTACCTGATCATTTGTGAAAGAATTAGTTACAACAAATTTAACCAATATTGTTAAGAAGTAACTAATTCTGTTATTGTGTCAAGAAAACTAACATTATAAATTCTCTCTTATGTCTTGAAGAAAATATACACTTCGATAAACTAAAAAATTTCAAACAGAATCTTGAAAGAAGAGTTTTAGGGAAGTGAGTAGAATAAAGAGTAAAAACTTATTCTTCTAACTCAAAATGAGTGAATCTTTTTTATAAAATATTTTGTGAGATAGTAAATTTGAGAGCTGCTCTCTCCTCCAAATGTAAGTCGATTGACTGAACTTGATAATTATTTTTATTTCACAAATTTAATTTTGTTTTTATCATTGTTCTTCTGCATCCAAATTTTCTTTGTTGCCTATTACGACTTTGATTCATACATTAAGGGTTATCGGTGTGAATATACCAAATCTCGCAGCAAATACATTAAATTCTTTTATAAAAAGAGTTGTCGGTTACCGTAGTGGTAATGTGTTTTGTTGGAGTGGTCTTGTTCGTTGCCGCAATAACTACCATTATTAATTACAAATAATACAATGTTAACTATGCATAGTTTTGCCGCACTTAACATGAAATTTTGTATTTAAAAATAATTTTTATATTAAAAAAAAATCAACAAAATTGTGTTGGTTTTAATAGCTTCATTAAAACCAATATATAATACCAATGATAAAAAAAAATAATTAACCAACAAATAATTATTTTAAATTTTTTATATTCGAAATTTATCATCCCTTTATTGAATTTATTAAATAAATTTGGAATTTGTAGTTTAAAATTTGAAAACTTGTTTTAATTTCTTTTGTTATAAAAACAAAAAAATGGAAAGAATATTTTCTGTTCAACGTATTTAATACAGGTATTAAATCAAACTAAAAGAACTCCTTTCATCTAAATTAATTCTAAAATGAAAATTACTATATACTATATTGGTTTCATTAGATCCTCTTATTTCTTATAATAGATACGGATATAAAAGTGTATAGGCCAATTTTATCATGGAAACCAATGGAACATGTAATAGTATTAAAATTTCAAATTGGGATATAAAAAACAAAAAGAAACAAAAAGGTAGGTGGATGTTTAGTAACTAAAAAAGTGAGACAAAGAATTTGTTTATAATTAAAGAAGCTTCTTCTCAACCGCATATAAAATAGATATGCTATTCGACAACTACCTAATCTCATGTTTAGGTTAGGTTAGTTTAGTTGGGCAAATCTACCCTTCTGATATACTATCACCACAGTATGAATTTAATTTGATTTAAATGATGGATTGCATGATTTAATGCGTGGCTTATAGGATAACAAAAAAGCAAAAGGCATGAAGAAGAGAAAAAAACACGGAGCCCATGTCTCACGTGTTTTATTTAGTGAGATTTTTGTTCTTGTCCTTTGATTTACGTAAAAGGAAGCGTGAGAGAGATCGAACATTGTTGTAAAACAACGTACCATTATAAACATCAAATTTTCATCCGAAACTTCTAAAGAAACCTATTATTGTAATATAATATAATATAATATAATATAATATAATATAATTTGATTAGTTTAAACATTTGAAAAACACGAGTAAAAGAACCTCCTAAAATTAAATCTATGATCATCGATCCTCAAACATAGATATCACAAGCACGATGAAATCATGCCTGAATCAGAAAAGAAAAAAAAATTAGAATAAAAATAATTTTTTAATATTATATTAGCTAAAGCTAACAATAACCACATTTAACTTACTCACAAAGATATGCAGCACACAACCAGTCTTAAAGAAATCCAAATCAATTCTAATTAGAATGATCTTATTGTCAATGATGAAGAAGTAATTGAAGAAATTAAGTCTATACTTTTACAACAATCTGTATCCCTCCACGAAAAATGAAATTCTTTTGTCTGGTAATCACAACCCCAACCAAAACAAAAAGTCAACGGGGACTGTGTTCTTGACTTGATTTCTTAAAGCGCAAGGAATAGCTCTGTTCTTGACTTGATTTCTCATAGCTTATTGCGATCTTTGGTGCTAAACAATCTACACAATGAAGCAGCGATATAGACCAGTCATTGCTAATCAACAACACGATGAATTCCCAGCGCATCTGTATAATTCCAGTTATGAAGGAATGTCCAATAATTCCAGTCTGGATAAGAATAGAAAATTACCAACGCATCTGTATAATTCAGATATTGTTACCTATATAACAACCTCAATAGGTAATCCATTTAAAACATAGATCCCAACTAAGAACAAAGCAATGCATAACGCCTGTTATACATGGGTAGAAATCGATCTCACAAAGAAGCTGCAGCATCATATTTGGTTGGGATTTGGTGATAACAGAGGCTGCTGGATCCATGTAAGTTAAAAATAAGTGCCAAAATATTGTATGCATTGTTTTCATGTAAGTCATGACATGCAACAAACTTAAACAAGACTCTTAAGTGTCAAACCCAAAGAATACCCAGCAAGATGATAAGGAAGATAAGACAACACCAAAAGCACCACAACAATTACATGACTTTGAGCAAGGAGCTACTCTTAAGTCTATCATTGTGAAACCTAAGGAGAATAACAGTGAAAGGCATACCAAGAAGAACACAACAAAAAAGAATACCAATAAGAATATAGATAATGTAACAGGCTCATCTACTGTAGAGACAAAGAAGCATGTGATAACCGAAAGGAACAATAAGATAATAACAACAAAAAGTATATAATTGATGCAATCAAATCTCTTTATGGTAGCTATAATTTGTTTCAAACCCTTGAAGTTGAATCCCCTTTGTCTGGATCTCTTAACAAGAACAACACAGGAAGCTTACCTCCAACTGCAACCCTGAAAAAGAAGAAAGTGGATCCAAACTTTCAGATTTTTTTTATCAGAAACTAAAACAAGAAAAAAACACAAAAGAAGGAAACCTTCTGTGATTAACTCTCTTCATTTTGATGAGATCAGCAGCAACAACTACACAAGCCTAAATGATTAAGGTCCTAAGTTGGAATATAATAGGAGAGGGAAACAATCCTTCAGTTAGGAGATTGAAATCAATAATCAAGAAAGAAAATATAAATGCTGTCTTTATTCAAGAACCAATGATCAACAAAGATCTTATTGGCACACTAGCTGATAGAATCAAGTTGCAAAAATTCTTTGCAAATTCATCTAATAAGATCTGGGTGCTCTGGGATGCTGATCTGAAGTTCAATGTTATTGCTGATAGATACCAGTATATACACTACTATAAAATATGTATTGCTTAATAAATCTATAAGCATAACATGTGTTTACGCTAAATGCCAAAGAGGAGAGAGAATATAACTTTTGGATGATCTAAAACTCATATCCAATTCAGTTAAAGAATGGCTCTTACTTGGAGATTTCAACTCAGTTATATCCACATCAGAACAAGCTGGTTGTACAAAAGTCTACTCTCAAATTTCTAATGATTTTACTAACATGATTAATGACTGTCACTTGGATGCTAGCTTTGCAGGTACTAAATTCACTTGGACAAACAAAACAAAATGGAGTTGTTTGGAGAGGGTGTTATTCAACCAGGAGTGGGCTAACTATTTTAATGAAACAAAATTCTTACATCTACCAAGAACGTGTTCAGACCACACACCTTTACTTATAACTATCATTAAATCCAGATAGAAACATAAGAAATATTTAGATTTCTCAATGTATGGACCATGGACAAAGACTTTCTTAACTTTGTGGAATCAATATGGAATGTAAAAATTGAAGGATATCCAATGTTTGTATATTGGAACAAAATGAAAAGATTGAAGATAGACCTCAAAGAATGAAATACCAATCATTTTGATAATCTGTTTGACAAGGTGAAGCAAACTGAAGAGGAAGTAACTATATGTGAAGAACATTATAGAATCTCAAGAAGTGACCAAGACAAGTGTTTGCTTTCCAAAGCCATTGTTGACCACTAATTAGCTCTCACTATGGAGAAAATTTTTTATGAAACTGAAATGTCATGCAGACTGTATAAAAGATGAAGACATGAACATAAGAATATGCCACAACTTTGCTATGAAAAAAAGAGAAAATGAAGGATAAGTGGAGTGAAGATCAACAACAAATGGTGTACTGAAAAAGAGAAGATCAACTCATCAGTTGAATCATACTTTACAGATAAACTCTCATCCTACTCTTATAATAACTTAAATCAAGAACTAAGTTACATGGGAAGTAGTATATTCAATGTCATCCCTAGAGTAATTACTGAATCAGACAATGATGACGTCTTAGCAACTCCAACAGAACTAGAGATTTGGACCATCATCCAGCAGCTAAATCCATCTGGAGAAGCTGGCGTGGATGGATTTAATAGATTTTTTTATATCACTTGTTGGAAAATTATAAAAACTAACCTAATGAATGAAATATCATTTTAATAATAGGTTTAAGACATACCTAAGGGCATACTTGCCACAGGAATCTGCCTAATCCCCAAAGTAATAAATCCTACATTTTTTAATCAGTACAGACCAATTAGTCTATGCACTCTGATGAACAGAATAATGTCTAAGATGTTAAACAACAGACTACTATTACTATTACCTAGAACAATCACTGAATCTCAGGCTGCATACATTAAAGGTAGAGTCATACAAGATAATATCTTGGTGTCTAGAGAGCTTATACATGATTTGAATAGGAAAACAAAGCCCAACAACATTGTTATTAAAGTTGATATGCCAAAAGCGTTTGATAACATCTCCCACACCTTTATCCTCAAAGTCTTAACGTGTTTTGCCTTTAATAATGAATTCATCAACCTAATCAGTAGCATTATCAAACCAGTGTTTATATCAATACTAGTCAATGTCAGGCTATAGGATTTTTTAAATCTAGGAGAGGTCTAAGACAAGGGGACCCTTTGTCCCCTAGTTTGTTTATCTTCGCTGAGGAAATTTTGCTTAGAGGTATGCAAAACATGTTTGATTCAGATAAAACTCTAAGATATTCTTACAGAGGAAACATCATTATACCAATACTAGCATTTGCAGATGATTTATTAATTTTTAGTAATGGACTAACCTCATCTTTGAAGAAAATTGGAGAATTCTTGCAAGAATACCAAGAGGTGTCTGGTCATGCAATAAATAATGAGAAAACAGAGATTATCAATGCAAAGAAAATGCATGATCTTAGAAGGAAATCTCTTACCATTCAAACAAACTTCAAGACAGTTCATTTACCTACAACTTACGTGGGCGTAACACTTAGTCCACATAAAAAATCAGTTAATTTTATCCCACTCATGGAAAAAAGTAAAGAAAAAATCACAAGTTGGGAAGGGAAGAAGCTTTCGTATGCAGGAAGACTTACATCGATCAATATTGTACTAATGCATATACCACTGTGTTGGCTATAAAGTTGTTGGTTGCCCACATATTTCATCACCAAAATAGAGAAGTTAATGAACAAATTTTTATGGGGCTCAACTAATAAAAAAAAGTAAAATGCACTGGCCTTCATGGTCATCTATATGTAAGCCATTCAATGAAGGTGGTCTCAATGTTAATAGCCTTCATGATATCCAAAATTCATTCTCAAGTAAGCTATGGATAAGATTCAGGGAGAACACATCACTTTAGTCAAAGCTGTTACATAGCATCTACTGTAAATGGGGACATCCTTTGCAACTAGACTATTCTAAACAGGGCTCACAAACCTGGAGAAAACTAGCTAAGATCAAAGAATTTGCTAAAGCTAATGTTATATGGAAAATAGGTAAAGGCAATGTAGATATCTGGTTGGACAACTAGTAAGGCAGACCACCTTTAATCTATCTTAATTCAAACTGTAATAACACATGGTTTAAAGGCTTGATGACCAACTCATTATGGAGCAATAATTCATGGAATATAACCAAAATGACTCCACTGTTAACTGACTATAACATCATCCTTATTACAAAACTTAAGATCAATTATCAAGAACCTGATGTTATTACATGGAAGTTATCAACCGATGGTTCTTTCACTATAGAAGACACCATAAAGGCTATAAGAAATGCTGAATATAGTTCATCCTTATATGAAAAGAAATGGAATCAGATATCTCCTAGGAAATGCTCATTCCTAGCTTGGAGACTTTTGAACAATCTAAAAATATAACTATGGTCTCAAAGTGTTAATTTTGTCAAAACTCAGAAACAAAAGAACATATGTTTATATCATGTACTTTTGCGTGGAGAATCTGGTCTTACTTTGCAGGATTACTCAAGTTGGATATAAAAAGCTTTATGACTGTTAAGCACATGTATAGAACTTAGTTTTTGTCTTCACCAATCAAGACACATATCAAAACGATTCAGCCTACCATCATTACATGGGTGATATGGCAACAACGCAACAAAAGTAAAATGAAGAATAAAGTTATATCAGTTATGTCATCTATCAACTACATCAAATACATGTTGTTATCTCTAGATCACTCTAACCTTTTGAAGTCTAAGCACTGGAAACATAATGAACAAGAATCGGTAACTCTTGGATGCATCAACCACATAAAAAATAAGAAAAAAATTTCCTACTTATCCTGGAATGCTCCTGCTAAAGATAGACTTAAAATCAATACATATGCGAGTTGTTCTTTCAATGGTGAGGCAACTGGAGCAATTATAATCAGAGATAGTGAAGGAAAATTTATACTTGGATACGAAAAAAACTATGGAAAACTATCAACTATAAAGGTTGAAGCTAGAACTATCTATGTTGGGCTCCAACTATGTAGAATCAAAGGAATAAGGCAAGTAGACATTGGAACTGATTTTGAAATACTAGTTAACTTAATTTCAACTAGAATCTATCCTAATCAGCTAAAGTCTATACTCTATAACATCAAGTCTCTTATAACCAGTACCATGTTTATTCATCATATATATAGAGAACAAAATCGATCAGCAAATTGGCTTGCTCGATAGACACAAAAATGCAAAATGAAGATGGACTACATGAATTTTGTACCTCCACCGAAATTGGTAGCTACAATATTTCTAGAGAGTCTACAAATAGGTTATATAAGAGTTGAATAATGTTTACTTGTTTGAAATCTCAGAATAATTCAAGTTACTGAATGCCTAGAAGATCTGAAAGTACTTAAAGCAGCCCAACTCCCTCTTCAAAGCATTGCAAGCACATCAAGTTGACGCATCCATCTCTGTTTCTCCAGGAGAACAGAGCATTCTAAGCACTTCAGAAATTGAATCAGAAAATCTCTAATAGGTCAAGAAGGAAGGAAGCTGTGATAAAAGAAAGTTGAGAAAGATGCCTTATCGAGAGATAAACTCTACTGAGAATTCGAGTTTGAATGAGGGAATTTTTTTCGAAATCTGGCACCTTGCTAATTTTCAGATTAGCTAATTGGACAAATTATATTAAACATTTCTAAACCTTCATCTCCTTTAATAAGGTCCTAAATCTTTGTAAACCTCAAATGAGGTCCTTGATTATTAATAAAATTGCTTTTTAGATTTTAAAAAAAAAACCAACCAAAATAACATAGGTAGTCTATCTGATACTCTCATACTAAAGAAAAAGGAGGTTGATACTAGCTTTCAAAATATTCTCAAAAAAAAACTTAAACAAGCAAGAAAATAAAGAAAATAAAATGCTTAGTTATCAAGCCTCTACAGTATGCAGAACTCAAAAAAACTACCCCCAAAAGCCCTTCATGATCAAGATTCTCAATTGGAATTTTGACGAGATTGGAAACGAGTCTTCTTTGCGTAAGCTCAAGTCTATCGTTCATAAAAAAATCAAGCTTCTTATTATCCATGAGCTCATTATTAATAATAATCGTCAGGAGAACATTGTTTCTAATCTTCGTTTTCATTATTATATAACTAACATTTCTAACCAAATATGGATTATTTGGATAATTAACATAGTGGAACTATGAGATATTCTTAGACACATCTCTACAACAACTAAATATTGGTTATATTGTGAGATCTTCTTCTAAGCAATCTATTGGCTTATCAAAAAGATTATTATGGTTCATCATGTCTCAACTACTTATCTAGTTTTGTGTATTTGCCCTCTGGCCCTAATGAATTCAAACTATCGCAGCTTACCTGATATGATTTTGCGCGTAAGATGCTTCATGTTTCTTTAGAATATATGATTTTCCATGTACCTTGGTCAAGGTCGAGGATCCTCAGCCTTTCGCACGTCTTGAGTCCAAAGACTAATTTTAGTGTGAAGCATTCAAACCATCCATTTTTCTTTCTATTCGTGCTGGACATACTTGATACCCACAGATCGCCTAACAAAATTATTATCCTAACTCAACCAATATTATTATCTCTCCCATTAACTAAGAAGTTAAAACAAACAAATCTCTCGAAACGTACACTCAACATCTACTTCACCTGCATAACATCCTCTCTGAGAATCCTCAAAAACCCAGATTCTCACCTGGTCCATGCACGTGACCCCTCCGATTGATCATCGGTAGTGCCAATAAGCTCTCAATTAAGACGTGAAACCCCTCGTTTGAGATACGAAAACCCTATCCAGTGAAGTGTAATACATTGACAGTGAAGTGCTAAGCCTCGAATTGAAAGTGTTACTCCTCATTTGTGAAGTGCGAAAAATTGATTGAGAAGTATAACTATCTGATTAAGTTGTGCAAGCCCAGGATTGTATTGTACAAACCCTCGATATTGAAAGGTATACCGTTGTTTGTGAAGTGCAGAGTTTTGAATGGTAAATGTAAACCCCCAATGGTTAACAATTTTCTCGAGGAAAAATGTAACCTTCCGATCAAGTCATGTACCCTCCCGAACAGAAGAACAAAACCTTGATTCGACACTTGTATCTCTCCAGTAGGGCTCCGATTGCTACTTTCACGGTGTTTTCTTCTTCCCTTGACGGTGCTTCTCCCTCATCCGACTCGGTGCTTAGAGAGCGTTTTCAATAATGTCGCGCTTGTTCCTCCCTCGATGGGAAGCTCATCGTCATTCCAATTTTTCGATCACAACCGGACTATTGGATTAGTTTAGGACACAGAAAAATAGGAAAGTAACAGCGTCGCCGCGTTTGGAATCCTTAATTTTGAAATTCTTTTTTTATGGGCTTTAACAGTAACATGGGTTTCGCTTTTGAACCTTCATAACTAAATTATTTGTCTCGATCCTTTCCATATAAGCAAACACAATATTTTCTATCAATAAAATTTGTTACTTGATTTTAAAAAGCAATTGAAAAACACGGTCGACAAAGTTAAGGTACCTTACTATTGAAGGTGTTTGGGATATATGTTCAAAAATGAAAAGGAACTACTTTTGTAAAGTAGATGAATGAGATTTTATTTATGTTTATAAAAAAATATTTTTATTAAATATCACATAATATTTTTTAATCAGTATATATAATGTTATAAATAAAATACTGATTGAAATTTAAAAACCAAACTATTATCCATTTACTTTTTTTATTTTTTATTTTGATATATCTTTTTCAAAGATCCATTTAAATTTCATATATTTAATATCCATCTATTTTTATAATATCCCAAAGACTTTAAATTAATTATATAAAAAATTATTAACCTAGTAATATTGATTGATCTATTTATTTTTACAATGTTTTTGGATTTACAATCTAATGCATGTATTATAGCGATTCAACTTCTGTTTGAATTTTAGTTTTTCTTTTCAATGTATTTTCTTCATATGGTTTGATTTAATTATAGATTATTATTTGACTTCTTCATTAATTCTTCTTTTGCGAAGAAGATGAAGATACTTATTTTTTTTAAGGGTCTTGTGTCTCTCACCATTTAAGGAAAAATGATTTACATGTTTAAAAAATGTGTTTATGCCGCGACTCAGAACCTGTATATTCAATAAATGGATTAATTTCTCAAGGAAATAGGTCTTGATGTTTTTAGTTTTTGTGAGATTTACCTTGGAACATATATTTATATGTTTGGCAAGAGGTATGAATCTATGTCTTCTCCTTTAGCTGCGTATTTCAATTAATATATCAAATGGTATAGTAGTTTACCTATGTTAGAGTTAATTAACATGATTATAGTATTATTATGAGTCAAATTTTAACGTTTTGGACTAGTGATTTATGTCATGAATTTGTTAAAATGTTTAAAGACAATATAGAAAAAGGTGGTCAATGGATAGTTCATGCGTCTATTTTATTTTATATTAAATTTTTGGGATCCTATCATGGTTGTTGATCTTAGTGTATCTACATATTCTTGTCGTATGTGGCAATAAATTATTTTCCATGTTCTCATGCTTTAACTGCCTAATTTTATATAGATAGAAATCCTATGAAATATGTTGAGTCATGCTATTTTGTAAGCTTTTATAAGGCAACGTATTCATATGAATACTCATATTTACTAAAAACAATTCAAGCATCTACTTTCACAACTATTCCAGATATACTTCCTTTTATTTTAAAAAAGAGAGTTGGAAGACCTAAGAAGAAACGTATTCCATCTGAAGGAGAATTAAGTACCCAAACATGATGTGTTGTCATTTTTTGAAATACGGTCACAGTAGACGAACATGGAGAGAGGTCTGTAAGATCAATGTAATTTTGATACTTTTAGTTATTGAGGCTTTTGTAACTTTGATTGTTTTTATTGCATTAATATGTTTTATTTTAGTTAATACTTTTCATAATTTATTTTTTTTGGAAATGCGAAACCAATATAAATTGCGGGACAAGGCATAACTAAGTGAATGATATCTTGCAAGACCATAATATAATTTAGTGATGTTGGACTATTTTTGTAAAAGGGTAGATGCAAGACACATCATACATATGATAAAAATGGAGCACCGTACATATTAATGGTGATAGATGCGAGATCCGTATGTAATAATTCAATATTGTAATCAATCATAACCAAATACACGGATGATCATAGTTACGTAAGCAGTTTATTGGTGTTGATACATGCAATAATAGTTCATGTTTCTTGATAGATGCGAGACCCATTCATTGAAACTCATGGATGCGTGACCATTATTATAAAACTAGGCTTGAAACATTAAACTTCATAAACTTTATAATTTCATAATTAAGAAATAAAAATATATTAAACTATATAATTTCAACTCTAAAAAATACTAACTAAAAATTTAGACTTGAAACAGAATAAGAACAAATAAAATAAAAATAAAAATATACAAAAAAAAGAATAAGAACAAAAAAATAAAAATAAAAAAAAAACAAAAAAAAGAATAAAAACAAACTTTCAAGTCATTATTTGAAACATCATTCTCAAAGTCTTTTTTTTTACTTTTCAACTTCACTAAATTTCCTCTTGTTTTTTCTATGAACGAGACAAAGATCGTTATTTTGGTCACCTTCATCTTTGAAGTATTCAAAATATTGTGGAGCATAATTATAACCTTCATCAGAAAAATAAGATATCCCATCATTAGACAAATCTAAAGAGTATGCTTCAGTGGTAGTGAGTTTTCAGTTTTCTCTATGTTCTTATGATAAATCATCATAAGTATTAAAACTGCAGTCATTAGAGGATACACTAATTATATGATTCATTTTAAAATAACAAGCTGCTTTTATGTATGAAAGACTAATGAAAGTTTAAACTTAATTTATAGCCAAAACGTTATGAACCATACATTCATTAATTAAAGTTTGTTTTTTAGTAAACTAACCATTGTAGTTATTGCATGAGTAATTATGAATACATTTAATCTTATCAAATCAAAAAAGTAAATAACCAATAAAAAATTACTAACAATTTTTAATATTAATGTGAAAAATATGTAGATTATATTAATTACAACAAATAAATATTTGTCTTAAAATCAAATAAAAAAAATGAACCTAAATGTATAATTCTTACCATAACAAAATGAGCCAAAGTTATAGGACAAGGTAAAACCAACTTCATGATAGATACATGATATGGCATAACTATATGCATAAAAGGCACTGATAATTCTAGATATTACTTAGTGAGATGGGCTGTTACGATTATATTCGTCTGAGTGTATCAGCCACAGATATGTTCGTATATTAGTAATTCTAGAGAGAGAAACCAGATTTATTAGAGAGAGAAAGAGAAAAAATGAATAAATGAAGTAATCATTGACTCATAATTGGATCATTTCTTCAAAAGGGAATGTCCTTTATATAGTACATCAGTAAGTCTTTAACTTACATATTTGCCCCCTCATAAGTGTATCTTTTCATCCCACTCATTTACTAACTATAAACATACTCACTAGTTATTACGTTTGACCTCCTTGATTCTTATACTTGCTTTAGTTTCGTCCTTTATAATTTATTACATCAAATTAATCCTATATTTACAATATTTAGCTTATTTACCATCATATTTTCCTTCCCTTATTAGTAGCCCCCGAATCCTTGTGAAACTATTTGAACAATGACTGACTCATTAAAAATATATTTCTCTCCCTTTGAGTCTCCGTAATTTTTTCTTCTTCATGTGCCCCATCAGATTTTGCTTCTTCATGTGCCCCATCAAAAAAATTTCTTCCAGGTTATGTATTAGGGCAAGTCTTGACGTGGAGCCTTTAAATTATGATTTATTTATATGTCAGGAAAGTTTTAGGTGAATATTATTGTTTAACTCCACCTGTTAATCATTTCTTGAAGTTATAAGCATGCCTCTTAACAACACTTCCACCGAATGAGAGTACGTGTCAGATATCTTTTGGTCTTCTTTACACATAAAGGTGTCGAGTCATAATTTCAAGGGTTATCTACAAAAAACTTCTTATCTTCTTTAAGTACTTGTTACCTAGGGAAACTCTTCGACCTATTTGGGCTTTGACAACCTTGAAAGCCCCACACCACTCCTATAAATACTTGGTTATCCTCATACTTCTGAGGTCAGATATATTTTCTATTTTAGAAGAGATAAACACACACATGTTTTAGAGATAGAAACAATCAATCCACTAAACATTTTCTTTAACCTTTTGTGCCTAAAACATTTGAGGGGCTTGAACGATATAAGCTTTGGGATTGATTTAACATAGCAAAAATATCTGAGAAAAGAAAAACTGCTAGCATCGAAGAAGAACCCAAGCCTTTAGAAATCGTTCAAACAATGTTTTATGGAAATTTCCCTTCTAAAACACGCCATGACATAGCAGGCAACTCAAACGATACTATTTCATCTGATCATCCTATCACTCAACCCCCCAGTCACACTTGTTCGAGGAACGATAAGGGTGGCCTTAATTATGTGAAAGAAACTCAAAAAGATCTCTCTTTTTCTTCCGATGGGTGATAAACACCTAACTCCTACGAAGACTAAAATGGACCAGCCCAAGAGGAAAAAATCTCAGGAGCTAGTGAAACGGTCCACAAAACAAAAGCTTATATCAACTGTTCCTCAAACAACACCCGAGGTCACTCCTCAAAACACACATTAAAAACTGTTCAAACAGATCAAGTTGTTGGTTCACCCTTAAAATCTATCCAAGAAGTGTATGAAAGGTTCTTAATTGGCCAAATAAATGATAATCAGGAGAAATATAACATGATTCATGTGGAGGCTCAACCCATACGACATATCACTGCTCTAGCCCCTCCCATCGGACCTTCTAATCCGTCACGAGAATCTTCACCTATTGACGTGGTAACAAATTCTCATGTTCATCTGACAAACACATCAAAAAAAAGTAAAGATAAAGAAAAATAAAGGCGTTATTGAATTACTTACGAACATAGAAGCCATTCTAGAAAATAACCTTTGTGAAGTTGATGCGAAACATCTTCTCGCTCTTTACAAGGTAAAATTAAAATGTTTTCATCCTTCCGATGAAGTGAAACTTAGGGACCATTGGGGGATTCCGGACTCCATCACTATCCGATTTCCAAATATCAGAGAAATACCTTTGTCCATCGAGGACCATGAACTAACTATTCACACAAAGATCCTAAACAAGGGTCTTAGACTGCCTTTGGATCCTACCTTTGCTGAATATTTTCACTTGATACAACTATGTCTGACCCAATCCAGTCCCAACATGCGGTTCACCCTCATGGCCTGTACCATAGCTTCTCAGATTTCTCTGGTTGGATTCTCTATAGAAGAGTTGGTCAGACTGACAACTGCGAAAAAGAACTCCTACTTTCCCTTCTATTCAATATCTATTGCAAGGAAATACAAGATTGTAAACGATCTTATTGAAGATGATACTAAATAAAAGCAGTAGTTCATCTTTGTCTCTGGATTATAGGAGACGGCTTTTGAAAATTCAGAAAAACTACCCTACGCCTTACTTCAAAATGGACTAATCGATGTACTTTGTTTTATTTCTTATCGAGCTATGTTTATTCGAACTATTTTATTAGACTAAAACATTTCTTTATCATCAACAATGAAGGGAATAGTTAAACCGTTCGAGGATTAAGTTAAATCGTCTAGTCGAACCTTGGCTCAGTTAAGCTATTAGGCTCATGAAACCTAGAAAACTCGGTTCCACAAATGTTTTACTCCTTCGAAGTTGGCTAAGGATATCTTTATAGGTATGATCTGACCCAACCCAAAACCATAAAAGAGCTTATGGTCCCTCCCACGGAGAATGGTGTACTCGAACGACTAAAATATCTGGAAACTTTTGTATGAAGACCTTTGTATTTAAACTTTATAAAAAAAATCATAATTTTCATATGAAGACCTTTGTATTTATACTTTATAAAAAAACTCATAATTTCTCCGCCAAATATTTTTATATGAAAACCTTTGTATTTAACTATTATAAAAAACTCCTAATTTTCTCCTCTAAACATTTTTATATGAAAACCTTTATACTCAGCTTTTATAAAAGACTCTTCCAGTCCAAAAATAAATAAATATTGTTGACCAACATTCGTTAGAAGACCCTTCCGGTCCAAGAAAGATAAAAATTGTTGATCAACATTTGTTGGAAGACCTTTTTGGTCCAAAAAAGATAAATATTGTTGACCAACATTCGTTGGAAGACCCTTACGGTCCAAAAAAGATAAATATTATTGACCAACATCCATTGGAAGACCCTTCCGGTCCAAAACAACTAAATATTGTTGACCAACATTCGTTGGAAGACCCTTCCGGTCCAAAAAAGATAATATAATTGACCAAAATTCGTTGGAAGACCCTTTCGGTCCAAGAAAGATAAAGTTTTTTATGTTGTTTTAAAATGGCAAAGAAATATTATATATAAGTCGACTATTAGAGGACCTCATTAAAACCTTCCTACGCTACCAGGGTAGGAAAGAGTGTGCCTCTGATACTTACATAAGTTCTTGCACAAAATATTTAAAAATTTACACATTAATTCTAAATACAACTTGAGATATTCAATATTCCACATATGAAAAATATCTCTTCCTTCTTTGTCTTTAAGTCGATATGTCCCCGGCTTAACTTTTTCGTTACCGTACACAGACCCTCCCAATTAGGGCCTAATTTACCAAGTCGCTTTTCTTTCATATGAAGAAATACCTTCTTTAACATCTTATCCCCTGCTTTAAACTCCCATATTATAACCTTACAAGCATACCGACTTCTCATTAAAGTCTGATAGTGCAAGGAATTAAGTTGTGCCCTCCTTCTTTTTTCTTTTATCAAGTCTAACTTTGTACGCTTTCCTTTATCATTTACTTCTTCTGAATATTCGTTGATTTCATATGACGGGAAGATTACTTCGGATGGGACCACTGCATCCATCCCATAAACCAATCCAAACGTTGATTCTTGCGTGGCCGTCCGAGGAGTGGTCCTGTATACCCATAAAACTTCTTATAAGTAGTCCAGCCATTTTCCAGCTTTGCCTTCTAAATTCATTTTCAAACCATCCAGAATTGTGGATGGAAAGGTGCTAAAAAAACATTGTTGTTCAATTGTAGCCCATTGTTCATCGTTATTTTCCTCCGAACTCCAAAACGAAAACATATATTAGAAATGATAAATCTAATCACGTCCTTAGCTTTTGTTCTTACAAATGGTTCAACTTACACCCATTTAGTAAAAAAAACAACTGCGACAATTATCGTTTACCACCCTCTAATACATTGGTAATGGTCCGACCAAGTCAATGCCCCATCGGTCAAAAGCTAATAATTCAGATATTGACTTAAGAGGTACTCCGTGTGTATGGACCGTATTAAAAAATATTTGACAAGTACACATATTTGAACGAATTCTTTAACATCTGAAGTAATTGTTGTCCAATAGTACCCTCCTAAAAGAACTCTTCGTATCAATGTTTTATACCCATAATGTGATGATCCTTCATCGTCATGTAATTCTCAAAATCTCACTTGAGACTCATTTTCCCCTAAAAATCAAAGTAAAGGCCGACTAAGAGATTTTTTACACAATACGTCTCCGAGGATAATATAGCCATATGCTTTAAATTGTATTCTTTTAGCCATCACCTTGTCAATAGGTAACACATCATTCACCCAATATTCTTTAATTTCGCTCCTCCAATCTGTCGTTGTACTTGTGGAAATCTGAAAAGCTTCGATAGACCCTTCTACTGACTCAGACCCCCTAACTATTGAAGGGTTTTTGTTGCGTGACAATCCAAGAATACTCCCCAAAATAAGAAGTCGTAGCCAAAGAATCAGTCACAGAAATACCAGTCCTACGAACATGTTCATGCCTGATGCTTTCGAAATCCAATGTTAATGTTTTTAACGCCCTCAAATATTTCACTAAATGATCTTTTCTTGTCGCGGACTGACCAGATGCATGGTTTATGAAAAGTTATGAATCACTCACCAACCTAATTTTTTGCCCTGCAAATCTTGGAAAGTCTCAACCCTGCTAAAGATGTTTCGTATTCTGCCTCATTATTGGAAACCTTATACCCGAATCTGGTAACTTATTAGAGGACAATTACCTCATGGGAAACCAACTGCACCCCAACACCACAGCTGAATACACTTGAACCCCTATATGTTTTGACCGTCCACTCTGACTTGAAATCTTCTTCATCAATTTCCATGTTCGACTGTTCAGAATGAAATTAAACTAAAAAAATGCTAATGTTTGTGCTTTGATTGCGGTTCTAGGCTCAAAATCAATATAAAAATCCCCCGATTCAACAGACTATTAGGCATTCTTCTAGTTACATTGGGTCTTTGTAACATGTTCTTCAATGGAAAAGATGTTTGTACAATGATAAAATGAGCTTTCAAATAAGGTCTCATTTTTCGCGCAACACTTATCAATGCAAGGGCCAATTTTTCTAACCTTAAATATCGCTTCTCAGCATTCACGAGACTTTTACTGATATAATATACTAGTTTTGGAGTGTTTTCTTCTTCTCGAATCAACAATGCACTCACAACATAACTTGACATCGCCAAATAAACCTACGATTTCTCCCTACGTTTGGTTTAATCAAAATTCATGTCGAGGAAATATATTATTTTATCCGATGAAACGCCTCGGAGCACTCTTGAGTCCACTCAAAAAAAATTTCTCTTCTCAAAACTTAGAAAAATGGAGCACACTTATCTGATGATCTTGATATGAATCTATTTAAACTTGCCAAACTCCCTGTTAAATTTGTACCTCTTTAATCATCCGAGGAGGTGCCATAGTGCATAAAGCGTTTAATTACACCGAATCATCTTCTGACAACCCTCATGATTATGTATCCCATAAACTTTCCAGGTTTTACTCCGAATGTATATATTTCTGGATTCAATTTTAAATTTACCTTTGACAGATTAGCGAAATTTTATTCTAGATCTATCAAGTGGTTTTCATATCTTGCATTTTTTACTAACATGTCATCAAAATACACTTCCATATTTCTTCCAATCTGAGTCTTAAAAGTTTTGTTTACTAAACGTTGGTAAGTTGCTCTAGTATTTTTCAACCCCAAAGGCATTACCTTATAGCAATGTAAACCTCTTCCGGTGATGAAAGTTGTACTCTCTTGATCTTTTGAATCTGATTATATCCGGCGTACACATCCAAAAAATAAAGTAATTGGTTCCCCGAAGTTGACTCCACTAACTTATCTATTTGTGGTACTGGGAATGGATCTTTGGGACAAGATCTAATAGATCTAATTGATTCCCAGTACCACAAAATACACTTCCACATTTCTTCTAATCTGAGTCTCAAAAGCTTTGTTTACTAAACATTGGTAAGTTTCTCTAGTATTTTTCAACCCCAAAGGCATTACCTTATAGCAATGTAAACCTCTTCCGGTGATGAAAGTTGTACTCTCTTGATCTTTTGAATCTGATTATATCCGGCGTACACATCCAAAAAATAAAGTAATTAGTTCCCGGAAGTTGACTCCACTAACTGATCTATTCGTGGTACTTGGAAGGGATCTTTGGGACAAGATCTAATTAGATCAGCAAACTCCACACACATCCACCACTATCTGTTATTTTTCTTTACTAGAACCGGATTAACAGTCCATAAAGGATATTGCGATTCACATATGTGACCAACTTGAGTCAAACGATCTACTTATGTCATAATATCTTTGGATTTTTCTTAAGAAAAAAATCTCATATTCTGAATTATCGGACAAACATTACTTCGAACTGCTAACCTATGACAGACGACGTCCGTAGGAACCCCTATAACATCTTCTGTGAACCATGAAAAATAAATGTAATTTCATTAACAATAACTAAATTAAACTTTCCTTCACCTCCAAAGATAGTTTTATGCCGATTTTTAGACTTTTACCCTGAGAAAATATGATTCTCAAAAGAGTCGTCTGGAATCATAAACTTGAGGGGTCTCCTTCGGTTCATCCACGAGATCGGATCCCAAGAAAGACCTCACTATTGATATTTTTTCTTTTATTTGACCCTATTAATTTTCTTAGGCGCCAAAGATATACAATAACATTCTTTTGCCATCTTTTAGCTGCTTCTAACCGTATCCACATGGTTCCCACCAAATATTTCAAACATTAGTGAATAGTTGATGGCACAACATCCATTTTAGAAAACCAAGACCTTCCAAATATTGCATTGTAGGATGTTGGGGCAACCACCATAATGAATAAGACTGTAACTATCTTATTGAATGCTCCTTGACCTAATTCAACTATTCCTTCAAACTTTCCTACCACCTCAGCTGTTACTCTAGTAAACCCAACAATTGTCTGATATGAGAGAGGATTGTTGGTTGATTTTTTATCTGACTATAAGTAGTCATAAACATAATGTTACCTGAGCTACTAGTACCAATCAAAACTTTTCGTATCTCATCTCCAACAATTTTCGCCACAATAACTACCGCAACTTTGTGTGGACTAGTTTCAACCCTCATGCCATCATCTTCAAAGTAAATTATTGGAGATAGACTCCTATATAAATGTGGTGAAACACCCGCTTCCAACTAAGTTTCTAGACTAACAATATGTCTCATTTGAGATAATTTGATGTTCGTGCAACAGTATCTCCTCCAAAAATGGTTAGTGACTAAAAGAAACCACATAATTTACTAACCTTTCATCTCACAATCGGCTAATGTACCATATTTATGTTGTTCCTATCTAGTTTTGTATCTTAGTACTTTGTAGAGTTATCAAACACATCAGTAAACGCTTCATCAATAGATCTGATATCATTAAAGCATTTTCTCGTTTTGGAGCATTTTTCTGTTTTGGAGCAGCCAAATAATTTCTTTTTCATGAATGTCAACGGTTTCCCATTTTCAATAAAACCTTGTATCTCTTTTTTCAATGCTACACAATCTCTCGTTTCATGCCCAACATCTTCATGATACATGCAACATCTATTACTCATGTTCTTCCTTGGAGTTTGTATTGGAAAAATGGCTTACGGAACCGTGCATGTGAACGTGCTTTCTCGAAGATGGTTGTTATACATTCGTTAAGATCGGCGAAATATGTTGTTCGGATCCATTTGTTTGATATGGGTCAGACATATCGTTGGGTGTTAGAAATTGGTGTGTATTCTTTCACTTTTGGAGGCCCTGAGATTATTGTTTGAACTGGCACTTGAGCTTGACCACATTTGATGGTTGTGATACTTGATGTCAGACATTTACTGGTGGCACATTATTTCTTACCACCATCGGATCTTGGTAAAATTGATTCTGACTAAATTGTGACATAGACTCCAACTCTGATGTCCGTGTTTATTCCACCAAAATTATTTTCTCTATATGTTCCAACAAGGCTTCAAATGTCATAGCTTGTGTTTCCGCGACATTATCCTTCATGACCCAATGGAGCAAACCCATTCAGAAAGCAGCCAAAGCTACCTTATCCTCGCAAAATTTCATGTTAGTTTTTACTTGGATAAAACGATTTGTATACACTTTAAGGTTTTCCCCAACTTTATCTCTCCAATAGATGATCATATCCCTATTTTCTCAGAACTTCTTACTTCCCACAATATATTGACGAAACATACTCCTAAACATGTCAATTGTTTAATACAACCCTTAGGCAACCGATTATACCACTTTGATGCAACATTCTTAAGGTTTTGATAAAAAACCCTACACAATAACTTATCATCGTCATCGTAATTAATTGTGATTTTTTTTAATTGTTCGATGTGATTATATAGATCTTAAGTTCCATCAAACTTTTTCAAGTTTAAAGATATTGAACCACTTCGGAAGTGACTAGAAAGGATTTACGGGGAGAGTAGGGATGATCTCCAATTATGACTCACTTTATACGCACTACCCCCGGACCTTAATTTATCGCTGCATATAAACCTTCTTCAGATGGATAAGTAAATTGATTACTCACTCGATACTCGAGATTATGGCTACTAGATTGATTTTTCATATGCAAAGTTACCCGCTCTCATCGACCTACGTTCACAACTTTATCAGGCTCATCAGAATAAAGTTTTTTATTTCCATGATCATATTTTTCCTTCATTGAACTCGTCACACCATTAGTTGACCCAAGAGAACCTTTGTGCCTCCTTGAATATTTTTCTCGTAATTTATTTGATGTCGTGCATCCCTTTTCGAGGAAATTCATCCGATTTGTGCGATGAATATTCACTAGATTTTGTCGATTCATAAGGATGTTCAGATCTTGCTCGTCTCTTCGAAGAACGATGACTTTTCTTCTAACGCTTCTCATCGGGTTGAGAAATATTTTGCATTTGATCGACTCCAACTGTCCGTTATCGTTCAAACTCGGACTTAATTCTCCGTGAATTGATTATCGCTTCCTTTTCTGCATTCAATCTCTCAATATCTTCCAACAGTTCTTTCTGACGGGCTACAAAGACAGATTCTTCTAGTAGCTCTCCAGCGTACCGATCATTATTATTTCCTTCATTTGTTACTTTATCCTCGATCAAGAAATCTCTGGATGAGTCTCTAATCTCATGATTTTTCGTACTAGTTTCTAGCTCTCTACGGATTTCCGTCTCCATTATTTTACAACATTTTCAAATTAACACTATGGTTTTGGAACAACAATTCTGGATACCAAATGCGTACCCACAGACGACGCCAATGATAATTTTAGATATGACTTAGTGAGATAGGTTGTTACGTTTATATTCGTATGGGTGTATCAGTCACAGTTATGTTCGTATGCTAGCAGTTCTAGAGAATTTAATAATTAGAGAGATAAAGAGATAAATGAATAAATTAAGTAATCATTCACTTATAATTGGATCATTTCTCTCAAAAGGAAATGTCCTTGATATAGTACATGAGTAAGCATTTAAGTTATGTATTTACCCCCTCATAAGTGGATCTTTTCACCGTGTACCTTTACTAACTATAAACATACCCAGTAGTTATTACATTTGACCCCCTCGATTCTTATACTTACTTTAGTTTTGTCCTTTACATTTTATTACATCAAATTAATCATTCTATTTACAATATTTAGCTTATTTACCATCAAATTTTCCTTCTCTTATCAGGAGCAAGACATATGCACAAAGGTGGTGATATATTCTAGACCAACATATATTGTAGTGATATTTGCATCATGTAAATGATAGAAGTGGGACACCATACAAATGGATGTTGATAGATATAAGACTCTACCTCCGCAAGAAAGATCGAGGCCATGGTAATATTTTTGGGACATCCCCTCACAATGCTACTGTAATATTTTTTAACAATAGACTAATGCACAACTTATTAGACTTCTCCCACCTTTCATCTTCTTTACATTCCTCCAGTGTACTTTCCGGACTAAGGTGAGGTGGTGTGGTATGTGTCATTGTATAATTATAGTCATGTACAAACAAGTACAACAACATATATTCCTTCTATAATTGAAAGTACGAACAATTCAACATTGATGAATGATTCCTCAATAGATTGGAACCTATTTGATACTGTAACTAGAACCAACAACACATAAAGCACATCTAACATCTTAACATATGACTTAAAATATATGTGTGAACATGTCAAATACATGTAAAACATAAAAACCTCTGATGATCGATAGATTAGGACAAATCGTACTAACATACATTTTATGAGTTTGAAAACAATATTTAACGTTATTATTTTAATTTCCTAAGTACCAGTGAAACCCTCTATATGGCTGATTTCACTTACTTGAATTAAAATAACCTCAATTTAATTTTCATAAGTACCGATGAAACCTTCCGGATAACCTATTTCATCTATTTAAAACTAAAGATTATGCAAGGATGTAATTAATTTTCTTAAGTATTAGCGAAACTTTCCGGTTGACTGATTTTATCTACTTGAAATTAAATATTATGCAAGGATATAACTAATTTTCCTAAGTACCGGTGAAATCTTTCGGAGGACCGATTTCACATATTTTTAAATAAATAAAAATAACTACCATTTTAAATGTTTTTCTCCCATCCATGATTAATTTAAACTCAAAGGTGAACCTTCTAGAGGGGCATAAATATTTGAATTTAAATTAATCCGTGAACCTTTCGAAGCATATGATCTTTAAGGAAATTAATTTTAACCTTTCGGAAGGGCGATTAAATTAATTCATTAGTTTCGCCTACCGGTCTACGAGACCTTAGTCATGCACACAATTTAATCATTGAAACATATGCAATTGAATTCACAAATAAATATAAAACAAATAACATTCTAAACATATCATATATTTTTAAAGAAATCCAGTTATATATTTTAAATTAATAAAACCATTAAATTTTAAAAAAGGATCGAAAAAAGTTTAAAAAGATAAAAATAAAATTCTCCTAACCTGCAGCAACACTGCAACACTTGCAGCAGCTAGTGCTACAGGTCATGCGTGTGCGCTCAGCCTACATCAGTACTGCCATCAGCCTCACAGTGTTGTCATCGCCATAACAGTGGGTTGACGAACCCTCGTAGGTCACGGTGTTCACCAAAACGTCCGTAATTCGTTGACCATGATGAATATCATTGGACAGTCTTTAATCAACGTTAACATCAGAGGTTAAACCGTCGATGAGCTGCTGTCCTAATAGTTTGAATTTATTCGTTAAATTAAGTTTGATTTGATGCTATTTCATGAGAAGAAATTTCAGTCATCAAATAACCCTAATTTAATCGAAAAATCTCAAACTATCAAACACAGAATTATTTAAAGCTATACAAAATATATAATCATATATCATGCCTTTTCAATTTGAATAAATCACAACCCATATTGAAGAACAAAAGGAGAAGAATAGCGAAAGAAAAGTTTAGGTCTATGATGAAAAAATTCAAATACCATAGCCTCTTATTTATAAACTGTACATTTTGAAGCCCTAATTTGTAAAGCTCAAACTTTTACTATCTCGTGATCGTGATCGGTATATTGATAAATCAATTTACACTATTAATTATCAATTCATACTTAAGTGTTGAAATTTGGGTCCTCTATACCACGCTGTCAAAAATCAACCCCGTTACTATACTTTATTCCATTTCATCTCTTCATATATCCAATTTTTAATTAACTTAATTACTTTTATTATTGTACTACTTTATATATTTAAGCACATCGGTAAAAATTATTATATATCCATAAATATATTAAGTTAAATATATTCCTAACTAAGTTAGGAATTTATATGGGCACATGACTTTCGCCAAATATAAATTTGGCCAAATCTATGTTAAAACAAATAAGAAATAAATGTATTGGGAAACAAGTATGTTATGGCACATCAAATTAACAAAAAGTTTACCAGCGATCACTCATTATTTGTAACCTATACACATCTCTGAAATTCTTATTACTCGAAAACTAAACAACTGTAGCAACCCATGTTTTCTGTACTAAACCACTAATTTACTGTTCTAACTAATTCTACTTATATCTATTTCCACTAAGAACTTTTTAGACACTAGTAATTTCTATTGTTGTTTAACTCTCTGATCGTAATCCAATCTTCGCTGCCCAAATCCCAGTTTGGCGCACCAGAAACAGAACATAACTGTTTTATTTTTTCTTTCAGACAATTACCGTCACCGTTTAACCCGTCTTTATTCTCCGACTTGGTTGATTCTTCCGACAGGTTTATTTGCTTTGAATTCCAAAAGCCTTGATCAATGACGCTTGTCGGAGAAATCGAAGTAGCAGATTCTTCTTCGATTTGTTTTGAAACAAATTGATGATCCAAAAGTTGCTTAGCTGTCCATCGCTCTTTAGGGTCTTTTTTTAAACACTTGCTCAAAAAATCTCTACACTGCTCCGATAAAACAGAGGGCACCTCCGGCGAATCCCCCAAATACCCAACCCGATAAAGAACTGAAAGCGGGTCGGTCTCATTACTCCATGGAGGACAACCACTGGCCATTTCGATAACAGTACACCCAACAGCCCACACATCGCTAGAAAACCCTTGTTCTTCTCCACGCGCCACCTCCGGCGCCATAAACAACGGCGTTCCACTTATTACATCCACCGAGTCTGCGTGGACCCGTTTAGCACACCCGAAATCGGCAATCTGAGCTTCCCCGTTTTCCCCTATCAAAATGTTACTTCCTTTAATATCGCAGTGCACGATGCCGAGAGAGTGAATGTACTCCAATCCTTCCAAAATATGGCGCGTATAGTTCATAATCGCCTTTTCATCAAGACTACCGCCGCTTCTCCGAATTGTATGAGATATCGTACCGTTTGGCGCGTAATCCATTAAAAGATTAAAAAACATGAGATTTATGTTGTTACTCTGTTCTCTAGTGACATCA
This sequence comes from Limnanthes douglasii subsp. nivea, assembly GCA_036936605.1. Lineage (NCBI taxonomy): Eukaryota > Viridiplantae > Streptophyta > Magnoliopsida > Brassicales > Limnanthaceae > Limnanthes > Limnanthes douglasii. The sequence goes on from JAUPFV010000002.1 coordinate 207,062,206, forward strand.
ATTCCTCTGTAACCAACAACTCTGGGAGATTTTAAACAGGATAAGATTTCGGATTCCCTTCGTAAAAGCTCAGCTTGACATAAATCCGTCGATTTAACCGCAAAAAATTCATCGGATTGGAGTACGTAGGCGAGAGAGACGGTGGCGGTGGAACCGTGGCCAATCACGGGACCTCTAGTCCAATTCATATTTTGCTTTGTAAAACAGAGTAAAAAACAGGGGAAAAAGAGTATGAACGTGTTTCTGTTTCGAGTCTTTATAATTTATAATTACAAGAAAAGTATTTATATATATATACAGAGAAAATGTTTAATGTTGGTGAACCGTCTCTTCTTTCCCACTCTAGAAAGAGGAGAGGGAAAATGTTGACGTGTCGAACTGTAGGTGGTTGGATAGCTACTTAAACTTAGTTATAGCTTATAGGTACCTTGGCAAAATAAATGATGGACATGTGTCGATTGTGAGAGTAGTAGATTGTCTTCGTTATTCTGATTTTGTTCTAATTTGTTTTCTTTTCTTTTCTTTTACCTAATTTAGGTAAAACGTTCAAGAATGCATACGAATTTGACAAAAGATTGAGTATTTATTTGAAATTTTGGTTCTCTTCAATAGTAAACAAAAAGATAGAGATTTTAAAGGTGCGTGGAAAAGTGTTGTAGTTGTGTTTACATATCCATGCATATGTATGGGGAAGTAACGTTTACGACTTTAGTATTTTATATAGCACCATATTCATACGACGAAACTATAATGTGAGTGGGTTGAACCACCAAAAGATTTTGTTAAATTTGAAAACAGATGTGGTCAAATTAAGAAGTCACCAGTATGAAAGTATAAAGTCAATAGAAGAGCAAAGACTTGGTGTTCTTCCATAAGTCAATTATTGTAGGTCAAACCATCTCAAATTTCTATCAGATGTATATGGAGCTGCGATCTTAAGTCAATTACAAGTAGGTAAAACCATCCCAAATTTTTATTAAGTCCGTGCAAATATATATGGACCTGGAATCTTAAGTCTGTAAAGGTTTTGGTGCCATTTTTACGATTGAGTTAGCGAAAGCTTCAGACATTGGCCGATGATATTTTATTTTGGATATTTTCGTCATTATAATTGTTTTTTGGTCGGATAGTTTTTTGGTGTATAACTATTTTAACTTCAACCATATTTTTATGGTTTTTATTTGGTCTTAATGGTTTCAAACCGTGAGACTTTTAATTTGTCTTTTTATCTTTATCATACAGGTTTTTTGTAGCAGTCTAAGAAAAAATCGTCATATTAATTTTTACTAGAAATGTTAAAATATGAAAATTATAATTTTTGGTTCTAGTAATGATTTAACAATCCTTTGTTAAGGAGATCCTAATTCTCTAAACGGCCGAGAAAATTAATCTCACAAATGCAGAAATAGAATAAACAAGAGAAAATAATTTAACGTGGTTCGGCTAATTTGCCTACGTCCCCGCGAAAAAAAAGAAGTATCAATATAACTCAAAATATTACAAAGATTGGAATCTCACTCCATGCATTCAAAAGTTATAAACTCACTTTTCTCACCCCAAATATTATACCCAAAGAGAATAATCTCACGGATCACTCAAACAAATTCTCTTAAACACTACCCGTATTTCTCTCTCACTCAAAGTATTTCTCGCTAAAATGTGTCACACACAATATTGCACTCTCGAATATTTCTTTCAAGTGCTTCAAGTGATGCTCTCCAAGACCAACTCATGGTCCTATTTATAGCAAGGCAAAGGCTTACAAAAGAAGCCACTTAAGCTTCCAAATGAAGCTAATGGTTACTTGCAAGAAACCCACTAACATTAAATGAAAGGAGGTTGTTTATAAGTCACACTAATAAATGTGAGAGAGAAGTGAGCAAGCCCTACAAATCTCCCCCACCTGCTCAGGAGAAGAGTGTTACCAGTCCTGCAACCTCTATGCACACATCAAGCTTTTGTTTCGGTAGTGACTTTTGTCATCATATCTGATCCTTTGTCATCGGTATGGATCTTCTCAATACTCAACTGCTTTGACTCTAAAATCCAATGGTATCGAACATCGATATGTTTCGATCTCGAATGCAAACTTGGATTTTTGCTAAGATGAATGGCGCTTTGACTATCGCAGTGGAGAGTATAGTTTCCTTGATTGAGGCACAACTCTATAAGAAACTTCTTCAACCATAAAAGTTCTTTACTAGCTTCAGTAATGGCAATATATTCAGCCTCGGTAGTGGATAATGCAACGCATTTTTGTAATCTTTATTGCCACGAAATTGTTCCCCCTGAAAACGTCATCAAATATCCCGAAATAGATTTCCAACTATCAACATCACCAGCTATATTTTAATCCATGTAGCCTTCAAGAATAGGTTTACCATTGCCAAAACATAAACATAATTGAAATGTTCCTCGAAGATACCTGAATATCCATTTTACAGCTTCTCAATGCTCTTTTCCAGGATAAGATAAAAATCGGTTGACTACTCTGACGGCATGAGCAATATTAGGTCTTGTACAAACCATAGCATACATCAAACTGCCAACAGCTCAAGAGTAAGGTATTTTATTCATTTCTTCCATGTCGCGCTCTTTTGTAGGTGATTGTTTGGAAGAAAAAATACTCTGCAAGTGGAGAAGTAACAGGTTTCGCTTTGCTCATGCTGAATCTTTCTGAAACCTTCTCAATATATATTTTCCCGGGACAACCATAATTTGTTGTTCATCCTATCTCAAGTGATTTTTATTCTAAGGATTTGTTTTGCGGGACCCAAATTCTTCATTGAGAAAGATTTGTTGAGCTACATATTCAACTTCTCTATCTTTCCAATATCACGACCAACAATTAGCATATCATCCACGTAAAGCATAAGGATGATAAAATTATTGTCAGAAAATGTCTTGATGAAAACAACTGGTCAGATGAAGTCTTATTATACCCGTGTTCCACCATGAAGGAATCGAACCTTTTATACCACTGTCGTGGGGCTTGTTTGAGACCGTATAAAATCTTCTTTAGTTTGCACACCAAATGCTCTATATCTTTAGTCTCAAACCCTTCAGGTTGCTTCATGTAAATTTCTTCTTCCAAATCACCATGTAGAAAAGCAGGTTTTCACATCAAGTTGTTCAGCTTCCAAATTCAAGCTAGCAGTTATTCCAAGAACAACACGAATAGCAGTCATCAATGCTTCACCCCGGAAGGATTTTGAAAATCTTGAATGAGCACACGATCTTGTTACAAATAGTTTGATTCATTCTTTCTGCAACACAATTATGTTGTGGGGTCTTGGGTACTGATGTCTCAAGCTTGATACCATGAACTCTATAATATTCTTCAAAGGGTCCAATGTATTCACCACCACTGTCTGAGCGGATACATTTCAAAAGTTTTCCGGTTTGCCTTTCAACGTTGGCATGAAACTTCTTGAATACTTATAACACCTGATCTTTGGTCTTCAAAGGATAAGCTCACACCTTTCTGGAATGATCGTCAATGAATGTGACAAAGTATAACGATCGGCCGATACTTCTGTCACCCATGGAACATACATCTGTATGTATTAGATCAAGAATATTATTCTTTCTGTGTGGTCGTCCTGCTCGAAATGCGGCTCTGTGTTGTTTTCCTGCCAAACAATGAGTGCATTGTTTTAAATGAATATTTGAAAGATTTTGTCAGAAAATTTTCTTTCGTGAGAATTTTAAATCCATTCTCACTCATATGACCAAGTCTGGCGTGCCACAAATTCACCGAGTCTTTATGCTTGATCACATTCGCTTCTACTCCACTTGATTGTTTTGTTTGCATATAATACAAACTATCAATCTTCTTACCTCTGGCCACGACCGGATTTCCTTTTTTAAGCTTCCAAACTCTATTTCCAAATGTGTTTTCGTATCATATGTCATCAAGATGACCAGTAGAGATCAAATTGATACGAATATCTAGAACATGTCGAACATCTTTTAATAACAGTTTACAACCGTTGCTAGTTTTTAGTGTTGCATCACCTCGACCAACAATAATACATCTTGCTTCATTTCCCATCTTGACAAAACCAAACTCACCACTTGTGTAAGTGGTCAAAATACTTTTATCAGCTGTTACTCGGAATCTAGAATCAATCATCGACGTGTCTTGACGTGCGATGTTGACACGTACATCGTAAAAAGGTTAGGTATATTTCACCATCCCTTTGGATACGATAGCTATATTTCCTCTATTGTCTTCATTATTTTCCTTACCTTCTTTTTCTCTCAGCTTCCAACAATCCTTCTTGAAATGTCTAGGTTTATGACAGTAGTTGCAAGTGAAGTCGCCTCTTGACTTTGATCTGCCTTTAGACTTGCTTTTAATTCTCCTGTCTCTAGAGAAATGTTTGTTTCTATTTCGTCCTCTCTCCATGACTATTGCTTGTCCTTGAGGGTGGCTGATAAAGCTTTGCTCCGCTCTTCTTTTGCCTTCTCTGTTGATACTTTCCTTTACCATGCTTAACGTCACATTTTCTTGTGGTGTTGAATTGCTAAGAGCTACCAGAAGTGTTTCTCTACTATCCGATAAAGAACTTAACAAAATCAACGCTTGAATTTCTTCAGCTAGCGCCAGCTCTATGTTCGTCAAATTATCGAGAATCTCGTCAAATTTTTACAAGTGGTCAGATACACTTTGCCTATCATAAAGTTTTAGGTTCACAAATCTCCTTATGATGGAAGCTTTATTTTGAGCATTTTTGGGCTCATGCATTTCTTTTAAATGCTTTCATAATTTGAAAGCGTCTGTTTCTTTTGCAGTGTCGCGAATCGCCCTTGTTTCAACCCACTGTCGAATCACAGTAACAGCTTTACGGTTGAGTTTCTTCCAATTTGCTTCACTTGTTGCACCTTGTTTGACTCCTTTTAGTTCAATGGGATCAAACAAGTCTGTACAGCACAACAAATCTTCCATCATGGTTTTCCAAATGGAATAATTTGTTTCCGTGAGTATGATCATGGAATTGCCACCAATGTTCGTACGAACCTCTATTTTTGTATGACAAAGAAAGATATGGAACTGCAACCAGTGCTCTGATACCAGTTGTAGGGAAAATTAATCCCACAAATACAAAAATAGGATAAACAAGAGAAAAGAATTTAACGTGGTTCGGTTAATTTGCCTACATCCACATGAGAAAAATAAGTATCATTATAACTCAAAATATTACAAAGATTGGAGTCTCACTCCATACAATCAAGAGTTATAAACTCACTTTTCTCACCCCAAATATTATACCCCAAAGAGAATAATCTCACAGAGTCAAACAAATTCTCTTAAACACTACCCGTATTTCTCTCTCACTCAAAATATTTCTCTCTAAAATGTGTCACACATAATATTTCACTCTAGAATATTCACTCTAAAATGTGTGAAAATATTTCTCTCTAAAATGTGTCACACATAATATTTCACTCAAAATATTTATCTCTAAAATGTGTCACACATAATATTTCACTCTAGAACTGGTCCTATTTATAGCAAAGCAAAGGCTTACAAAAGAAGTCGCTTAAGCTTCCAAATGAAGCTAATGGTTACTTGCAAGAAACCCACTAGCATTAAATAAAATGAGGTTGCTTGTAAGTTACCTTTCATCTAATGGTTAGATATTTCTTGTAAGAAACCAAAAGATAGGGCTAACAGTAATAAACGTGAGAGAGAAGTGAACAGTGAGAGATAAATACGGATAGTGTTTAAGAGAATTTGTTTGCGTGATCTCCATAAATTGTTAATCTTCATAAATTGTTGTCTTAACACTTATAATAATAAAAACATTTCTCTCAAGAGTTAACAGTTCTACCCAATTCTTTATGACTAATATTTAAAAAAATAACCATGATGTTTTTCCGTTTACTAGTCGTCTAATTAATAAGTAGACGGTTTCTAATTAATCAAATATGTTATGTTTACAAGATGTGTCCTCTTATATGCATGTTGCTCCCAAATTATTTGTTGGATTAAACTCTCATCTATGATCCAGACCATTCACGTATTATTATATTACAAACCAACTAAGGAAATTAATTAACACGATGTTGATAGATGCACACGTATGCCAGATATGTTAGAAGAAAGAGAACTATCGGTAACAATACTGCCTCCACGCGTCCGTAATAACATGACATACTCACAATGCAATGCACGCCGATAGTCCTCGTTGATGAATACATGATTTACCCGAACCGTAATGTCGAACTGGTTAAATATTGACCCAGTATGTAATTTATAATACAAATCCAACATATGTGTAATATCAAGAGTATTTTGTGTAATAATGAGTAAATGTGATTAATATTAGTGAATTAATGGGGGTTACCCAAGAACCCACAACCATTACTATATAAAGAAATATATATTTTGTTGGAAATGGTGAATAATTATTACTTTTTTATTACTTGTGGCACTTTCTCTCTCTAAAATTTTCATTTCGCCATCACAGGAGAAGGAAAAACTTTGGTGGTATGCATTACTCAAATAGATTAACGAGTTGATATCGGGGTTCCAAACGAGAAAGAGAATATATAAAATAAAACACACTTCTTCATAAATATGAACCTTCTGGGATTAATGATTAGGTGGTCGCAAGAGGCAAGAATGGACCACAACAAATTATAGTTCACGTATGAGGAAGTCCTGCTCTATTGTAGGGAGTATCTGGAAACATAATTTTTTATTACCAATTTAATAGCCAATTTTTCAATTCGTCTCAGAAGGGTTGTGCAATAACCAACAAAGGCCACCAGTATAGTTAGGGGCCAAATTGGAGGCAATCTTCTTTATCGGCAACAAGTCTTTTCGGATATCTACCAAAGTTGTTTGATATATCTAAGGTAGAAACGGTTGATGGGAACAGGGGTCTAGATAATCATCTTGAGCATTTTAAGAACTTTATGATAAATTATGATGATGATGATAAACTGTTATGTCGGACCTTCTCTCCAAACATAGTGATTTGAATTGGTATAACCGACTTCCTCAGGAGTCTATAAAGAATTTTGACATATTATGGACAACGTTAGGTGATAGTTTGTGGCAAGTAAAGAGATGTGGGGGAATTTGGATACGTTTATCTAATGAATACAATTGGTTGGAAAACAAAGGATTATGCAAAAGTTTTTTGTTTTTTACGAGGTACAATTTGGATGATTGTTATAAGAAAATCGTTATTGCTTCTTATAGACAAGGGATTCTCCCCGAATAATTAGCTGATGTTGGTCGTGATACGAAGGACTGCATATATTTAAAGTATGAAATTCAAACTCTGATTGATAATGGCAAGTTAAGTGAAATTTCTTAAAAGCCAATAGGGGATCAGCAACAGACTCGAGGGATGTAATCAAGCAATAACTCAATGGAAGCAAGAAAACTCGATGGTCATAGAAAAACCCTTTAATGATTTTGATGTGGACACAAAATACTTAAACCATGATCCTAACCGAAGAAGTATTATGGTAATTGACGAGCCCAAAATTGAGGGGAAGTTCAAAAGTTTTTACAAGTTTTTTAATTATTGACTATCTTTGGTAGGGATACTATGTTGGGAACCACCAATTAGTCTTGAAAAAGGCATATTGTTAGCTTAGAAAAACAAATAGTTGGATGAATCATGACCTATCTTATAGAGATCCATTTCAAATTTTTTTATGATGATTTAAGGAAGGTAGTCAGACCTCATGAGGATGTTGTGGTAACCAGATCATCCATTTAAGAAACTTAAATCTGAAAGATCCTAGTCAATACAGGAAATTTGGCTAATATCCTATTTATGTCCACTTACAAAGAATAAGAAGACTCTTCTATGATTCCCTGATCCGATAAAATAATAGTAGGATTCAATGGAGTTAGTGACAATGTCATCGAATAGTTCAAAATATATGTATTATTAGGCTGAAACCTCTTGAAGAATATGGTAAAAGTATTGTTCATAGTGGTGGATGGTCCAACATCATATAATGCAATTTTCGTAAGATTTTGGTTGTAAAAAGTGTACGTTATTGCCTCTATTGTTCATAAATTTTTGAAGTATGTTGTTGAAAGTCAAGTGGGAGTTGTCTGAAGTAACCGGAAAGTGGCAAGAGAGTGTTGTGGTACTACACTGGATCTGAAGAAAGTTAAAGTGTTGAAATAAAGAAATAATAATAATCATAGCGGTTTATTCTGGAGTTAGATGTTGTATGTGATCCGAGGGAGACTCTCAATTCAATAATATTTGATGAGGACGTTGAAATTTATACCTTTCTCAACGGAAAAAAGTTTGAAGATCAGTATTCAACTATCACATGTTATAAGATAATAACTAATATATGTTTTGTATATAAAATTGCATATGTTCACTTTGTATATTAAAGACATAACGAGAGTACATGCGACTGATATTTGCTACAAAGTTATGGTACTATCTAATGTACACCTTCTAATTCAAAAACGAAAAGCGTTCTCTGGTAAAAGTTTCAAAGAGATTATAGAGAGCGTAGATCGGTTATCAAAAGTATACCATATTAGAGAATATCAATATCCATTTTCGATAGAGAATGTGTGTTGATTTTGAAGATTTGAAAAAAACATGTTCGAATAACCCATTTCCCATCCTGAAATTGATCAACTGGTAGACTAAACTTGGGTAACAAAATCATATGTGTTATTGATTTGTTTTCAGGTATATTCAGATACAGATGGATTTGAATGACCAATACAACACTACTTTCATACCCGATATGGGTTTGCATTGGTACAAGGTAATGTCGTTCGGGTTGAAAAATTGATGGGGCGGCTTATCAGCGACTAGAGAACAAGGCTTTTGCTAACCAAATCGAAAGAAATGTTGAAGTCTACATTGACTACATGTTGGTAAAAAGCACAAGAGACGAGGACCATTTGATTGATGTAGAGGAAACTTTTATAACTTAAAAGCATACACTTGAAATTGAATCTAGAAAAATATACCTTTAAGGATGTGATTCTGGAAAATTCTTGGACTATATAATGAGTGAAAAATAATATTCATATCCAGATTATCGTAAAAATATGCTCCATTTTTTGAAGTTATAAGAAAAAAAATCGTTTCAAATAGACCCCAAAATATGTCGAAGCTTTTGTCAAGATAATAAAATATTTATCCTCTCCCGAAATTTTAACTAAGCCAATTGTGGAAGATAGGTTATTTGTGTACGTCATGGTATTGGACTACGCAGTAAATGGAGTGTTGGTTAGAGAGGTCGAAATTATCCTTTCCCAATATATTATGTGAGCAAATTTTTGTTAGATGCTGAAAAACTTATTTGAATTTGGAAAAACTTGCCTTGGCTTTAGTTGTGGCATCACAAAAAGTATGGTAATATATTCAAGCCCATTCTATTATAGTTCGAACCTCATTTCCACTAAAAGATATGTTACAAATACCTAATGCACCGGGTTGGATAACTAAGCGGTCGGTAGAACAAATAGATGAATATATCGATTTTGAACCTTGGACAATAATCAAAGCGTAGGCCTTCGTATATTTTTTTAGTTGGGTTTCATTCCCGACAACCTAAAACAGAGTCGGCTATCGATATATCCAAATATGAGTGGGTTATTCAGACTGATGGAGGCTCAAGCATTTTGGGTTGTAGAGCGGGAGTTCAGTTGGTAGTCCTAACCGGAGAAGTAATATCAAGCGATATATTTTGGCTTCAAAGCATCTAAAAACGAAGCAGAGTACGAAGCAGTCTTGACAAAGTTGTGATTTTCACAAATTTATGGTGCCAAAAGAGTTTATTTGATAAGTGATTTACAATTTCTAATCAACCACGCATTAGGCCAGTCTAAGGCAAGGAACGATCATCTGGTAAAGTACCTGAACACATTAAGGGAACTAACAACCTTGTCCGAGGGTGTTCAATATAAATATGTTCACCTGGCAGGAAATTATATTTTTGATTCCCTAGAAAAGTATAGAATACTCCAAAAGAGTATCCGTGGATACTTTAAAAAGAGAATCTTTCGATAACAGAAGCCTCTGGAAAAAAAACTAGACACATAAGAAGTGTTGAAAATTTTGACAAGTCAGGAAAACGATTAGAGGCATGAACTTAACGAATTCATGGTCAGGGGGACTTTACAAGTTGATAAAACATCTAAAACTGAGATTTAAGGCATATGGTTTTGCTGTCTTTAGAGATATTTTTACAAAAAATCTATAAGTTGACCACTATTATGATACCAAGAAACTAATGAATCACAAATGATACTACCCAAATTACATGATGGAGAGGGGTCAGCTCATTGTGGGTTTAAAACTTTGACGAGAATGATTTTATTGGCCGAATATTATTGGTTTTCCATCATGGTTGATGCCAAATAATTAGTCAGAATATATGATACTTGCTAGCGATTTCCAAAACGCAGTACATGCCAGCAGTATCGTTTCAATCAATTATGAAATATTTCCTTTTGATAGGTGAGGTTTGGACTTAGTCGAGTCATTACCTATGGCCTTTGGCGGATGCCAAACCAACATAGTAGTTGTTGATTATTTTTCTAAGTTGGTGGAAGTTGAGCCTTTTCAAGAACTAAAGCAAAAATATTATCAAATTTATTTTATATAATATATATTATAGATTTAGAATCCCAAGAGAAATCACCACAAATAACGACCCTCAATTTGATAACAATGACGTTGAGCCTTTCTACTCTTGCAAAGACATAACTACATTTTTTTCAGCACCTTTCCACCCGCAGACCAATGGGAAGTGCAGGTTACACATAGTACTATTTTTGATAGCTTAAGAAATAATTTAGAGGGGGCTGTCAGAAAATGGCCACTCCTTGAAGTATTATGGGATTGCTGAATGACCGCCTTAGGCATCGACTCAATAATTTCCTTAAGATTTGGTTTATGGGATGGATATAGTAACCCTTTCCAAAGCCACCGCCTCGTCCTTCAAAATAATAAACTACTCCAAGGTTGCAAATGGAGAGGCCAAAAGAACTGAACTTTGCTTAGTCGAATAGAAAAAGACAAAGGCACACCTAAAATCAACTATTAGAATTTAATGAGAAGTAGATATACATCTCGAGTCCTTCAGAGAGAATTTAAAGTGAGGATAAGTTTTTAAAGAAGTTTTTCTTGCACACTAAAGATAAATGGTTTGGAAAATTGAGAAGGACATTATTTGGTAACTGAGAGGGTAAATTTAACGGATGAAAGATCAAGAAAGAAAACCACTTCGGCACCATTGGAACATCGAACATTTGAGATTTTATTTAGATTGATATGTGAAAAATGAAAAATAAATTGTGTAATAACTGTAGGCATGCTCTTTTCTACCGCGGTGGTGCATGAAGGTTTTGATGAGGTGTTTACAAAGCCGGGTAGTACAAATAAATTATTTACCTTTTATATTGCATGATTTCATATTCAATAGGTTAGACATGTCCTCCCCAGAATATTTAAAAAGTTCAAACACTAGTTGGTCATGTTTAAAAGGTTCCAACACTAGTTGGACTTCTATAAAAGGTTTCAACCCTAAATGGTCATGTTTAAAAGGTTCTAACACTAGTTGGTCATGTTCAAAAGGTTCCAACACTAGTTGGTTATGTTTAAAAGGTTCCAACACTACTTGGTCATGTTTCAAAAGTTCCAATACTAGTTGGTCATGTTTCAAAGTTTCCAACACTAATAAGGGTTCCAACAATAGTTTGCCAATATTGAGAGTTTTGTATTGTTTATTTTCTAAAAGAGCTCCGGTAACCAGTTGGGGAATAATCACCCTTAACTACGAAGAATCCAAACATATAACTTAAAATAAAAAAAATATTACAGTAATTCAAAAGAAACAAAAAAATTACCACTCATAAAATCCGAAGTTCAAAAAGGCCTTAGCCATACAGAAACTTACAATTCAAAAATGAAAAAAAGAAGTTATAATATTGGAAACACGAAACGAAAATTATTCAGCACCCTCAGACTGATCTTCATTAGTCTTGTTGTTGGTTGTTTTGCCTTTATCTGCTTCATAATTGTCCTTATGATCTTCTGAATATTGATCTGCATCACAGCTTTCCTTTTCACCCCTTACTTACAAACCCATCACCATCACTTTTCGAATCTACAAACACCTCCACCTCGTTTTTGAACAAGATATTAAAAGAACATCCTCCTTCAGAACCATATTATAGTAATAGCCAAGGTTTAAATTCAGAAATATTTTATGAATGCTAAGGACCAACGCAAATTTGACTCCAATGTCTCGTCGATTTAGAGAACCTATGCATTCATCATCATAAGCAACAAGTGCGTTCGCTTCGTCTTTTTTAGCTTGCGTTATGAAGTTAATAAGTTACTCAATATATTTTATCCTATCATATTCAAATTTATGGGTAGCTTTCACAACCTCATCATATTTTGACATGAGAAGATCAAAGTTAAGGGTATTTTTTTTCACAGTCTCGTTATACTCCTAAGTCTTTTTTAGCAAGAAACACTCAAAGTCGGCAATCTCAGCCTAAAAAATGGATTTTGTTCCACGAGCTCTTTTTCAACAAAACGGGCCCAATATTCATTTTTATATTCAAGTAATATTTGATTCAAGGAAACTGTCCGTACATAGTTAAATCTTCCTCGAAGAAATGTTGATGTCTCTGCAAGAGAAGAGTTGGACTTTTCACATAATAAAATTACATTTTTAGATTCATCTAAATCCTTATGTGGCTTTTCCATTTCCCTTTCCCACTTAGAAATGGGAGCAACAAGCTCATGTAGAGAAAAGATAAAGTAATATGCTTCAAGGATTTGAAATGATCCAGAGCTTGGAGATCCCTCCGGAACTGGTGAATGGTCTTCTCGAGGTTGAGTGCCTAGCTTTTGTGATTTTTCCTTTATAATATGTGATGATTGGTCCTCTAAACCTTGTGACCCTAGCACATGTTGGTCTTCCTCTGGAAGAGGTTGTTATTGGTTTACCGGGGCTTGAGCATCAATAGGGTCAAACATCATAATAATATTGGTTTGATTTGCGGTTGGAACAATCTATTTTCGACCTTAGATTTATTTTGGACAAAAGATTTATTATCTGTTTACTTTTTCCATTTTTGTTTTTATCCTCCGATATGTTTGTTGATTTTTTATTTTTTAAGGGATGAGCCTTTTCTTGTATCTCAGTGACCATCAGATCTCACTCATTTGCTTGCCATCCTGTTTTTCTTTTGCGGTGCTTTTCTTCGGTTTCTTTGGGACCAAGCCTCCAATAACGTATTTCTTAATTTTGTAAGGGAGGGGGGGGGGGTATTTTTTAGTTGGAAAAGAAAACTTGGGAATCAAGAGCATTTAATCATTATAAAACTTCTACCGGATTATGCGGGATCATTAACTGTTCGGATGAGATAGTAAGTTATGGGCTTGTATGCCATATATGAATTCGAATCAGGTTGGCCGGAGTGAAGCATTTGTGAATTTCATTTGACCAGTGTTCTTTGTCTTATTCATTTAACTACCCAAAAGACTCTTTGGCAGGTTCCAAATTTTGTTGTTTGGATTTGGAGATTACTGCAAAAAAAACAATTGTATAAAAAATCAAGCATAAAAAGTTTGCAATGATATTCGATTAGGTCATCATAAGATTAGACTCACCTATACTCTTCCACTCTCTCAAAATTCGTCTATAATTTGTTTCCTAGAAATCTCCTAACCATTTTCCCAACAACCACTGATAAAAATGTATTTCTGCTTCAAAGTCTTCTCTGTTTTGAGGAGGTTGAACACCACTTTATAGTCATTCCCTGAAATAATGAATTAAAAAGAGTATATGAAGCCTTGGCTTAAAGATGCAACACATAAGCGTGCACCATGTGTTTGGGATAGCTTGACTTAAGCAAAGGCTCAATAGCTTGAAATAGCAAACAATAGTGCGATCTAAAGGCAACCAAAGTCCCCAATTTAAGACGTCCAGATAGACCACAAGTTCACGCTTCTTGGCAGACAACAATGTTTCTTCTGCGTTAGGGAAATGTATATCAACTGAATCCAAAATTAGCAAGCGCATTCAGAAATTTGAATATACCTCCTCAAAGTAATAGTTATACTTAATTTCATGAAGAACTATGAGGTACCTCGTGGTCGACCTCCCAAAGGTTTCTCCTTAGAACCTTGGATATTTTGTAAGGTAGTTCATCTTTCGTTTCCTTCTTCTTCATTTTATTTTCCTTTGGCGTCTTTTGTTTACTTTCCCTCAAGATTTCAACCTCATCCTCAGCACCACCTCCCTATTCACTTTAGTTGTCAGTGTCTGACCCCAAGTTAAGTTGGTCTTCAACCTCATCGTCTGATTCATCAACCAACCGCATTAGATTCTCTTTGGCAACTGATGTCCTATTTTGAGAGCTCGTATATCCCTCTAGAGGAGTAGTTGGGATTGCAGGAATACTTTGGGATTTAGTGGGAACTTTCTCTCTGAACCCAACTGATTCCTCTAGAGGGTATTACGGGTTCTAAGGCCTTTTAGATTTATTTTCTTAGTGATTGGGAGAGTGTTTTCTTTTATCCTGAGGAAATGAAGGGTTCATAAGGAGGGATGTCTCTTCGGTGTCGGACTGAGCCATCAGATAGAAGATGATGGGCCAACCGGTTTGGCGTATTTTCTTTGTAATTGAACACCTAGAAAATATGACGAGGTACTCTTTTTACGATCCAAACAACTCTTTTTTCCTCAGCTTGCTCATATATTTACAACCGCCTTCTAGAGCTTTGTCAAGATAAAACATATTACTCTGAAGAGATTATGTTGCTACAAATATTTGTGTCAGAGAAGGTTTTGCGGCGGTGACCAAACTAGATATCGGGTTTTGCGGTGACATCAACACAAAATTTTATCTATCTCTAGAAACACTAGAAGTGCAAATAATTAGAGAAATAATGTAAAATTTATAGAGGACACCTTCCGAAGGCCCAGCAGACACCTGTGTCAGGGAGTAAAAAGGTCTCTAAATTGTCTTTTCACACTCCAACATATACTTATATGGGGAAGTGGAACGGTTTCTTCATCACCTCTTCACGCTACACCACTAAGGTTTTATTGCGTATGTATAATTTCTTCATGACACGTATACAAGAATAAAACCAATGTATGAATTAATTCAATTATAATTGAAGGCAATTTTATCCGACCTAAACCATTTCAGATCACACGGTTGGTTGCAGTCCAGAGCAAGGGTAAAAATAAATTTCAAAGAAACAACATAGTTAATCTCCCGAAAAATATTCACAATGACTAATGGGCTACTGATAGGGGTATGATTTATCTGATCCGCGTGTCAAATCGGTTAAATATTAGAGCGATAATATTGATGAGTCCGGAAATATTCACCACTCACTGAAGAAACCGGACAGGGGTAATCCGGACAATAATCACCCACTAAAGTATCCGGACAGGACAAAAGTATTAAATAACTAAACACCTTTTGACTAAGCTAATTGCTAATCTGCTTAATAAACTAATTGGTTTTTGAACTCGACCCGATTTCATAAGTTTGATCGGAAACCCCATGTGGCCCATAATTAAGGATATAAATACCCAACCACTTTCATTAATGAGGGTAATGAACATTTAATACAACCAAACAGCTTAAATCTCTTACTACAAAACACTTAAACATTTAATACCCTTGAAATACCACAAAACATATGACAAAATTACCCTCAGTCGAAAATAACCCTCACCAAATTGGCGACCATAGTAGGAGAAGAAGGTGCCTAAATCTAGCATTCAAAACCAGCAAGAAAAACCAGTTCGGATGAATCCGGATGAGCAGGCAGTGCCACCAACTTTGGAAGAAGTGGTGGGAGAAAAAAATGAATATACGATCGAAGAGCGAGACAGGTTGAAAAAGCTGAGATAGAAGCCTTGAGGGCTGCTAAAAAGGTAGAGATGGGCTTGAAAGAAAAATCAAATGTGTCAGCTATTCGCCACACTGACAATCCACGGGAGCATGACCCATCAGCAAAGACCTATTTGAATACTAAAAAGACTCATGCCAGCTCAAAGAAGTCTCACCGGTCTAAACCGGTGGAGAGCTCGGAGTCAGAATCCTCTAGTAGCTCCTCGAATGAAGATGGAGTTGAGGAGTCCCTATCATCCAGAAGTGATGAAGGCAGGTCTAAGAAGAAGCAAAAGTTGTTCAAAAAATATTCAAGAAAGAGGGACAGGCATGGAAGGTTGAAAATGCATCTAGGTAAAGGGTCATCTCATAGCCACAAGCATGGCTGGAGGTATATAGACCAACTGTTGATGAATCATTTCGCCTTCCATGATGAACCGGGTATCTTTGCAACTCCCAATGAAGATATTGTGTTTAGTCGTGACCGGAATTGGAGACAATCTCCACTGTCTTCCAAGATACTGTTCGGAAACCTTCCAAAGAGGTTTGACAGTACTAAGATGGAAAAATATGATGGGAGCAAAGATCCAGATAATCATCTGGAGCAATTTAAAAAAATTATGATGAATTTCGACGATGATGATAAGTTGCTTTGTATAGCATTCTCTCAATCTTTTACGGGGAGTGCTCTCAAGTGGTATAATAGCCTGCCACAGGGCTGCATCAGAAATTTTGATACCTTTTGGGTGGCCATCCGGAGGCGGTTTGTTGGAAGCAAGGAGGTGAAGGGAAATGGAGACACTATTATCCATTGTTCCCAAGAGCCAAACGAATCATTGAAAGAATATATAAGTCGGTTTGTGAACACCAAGAATGGATTAGCTGATTTCTTTAAACAAGTAGCAAGAAGGCCATGACGTGGCCGATTCGGTAACCAAGAAGAAGGCCATGACGTGGGGCGGTTAACTGAATCAGGTGGGATAGCAAATCAATGTGGATGAAACAAATAAGACTAATGTGCACAGGAAAGTGAGATCTGCCCCAGCTGCACCAAACCAGAACCGGAATCAGTCCGGATACAAGGCAAAGGAAGCTGGACAGGGTCCCAACAGGGCCAAGGCTCAATCTCACCCAGCCCCAGCTCAGAGCCAGCAGTCCAGAAATAAGCGAGGACCTTGGGTCTAACCGGAGTGGTTTGCCGAATTGAAAGAAAATGTGACAACCATCTATGACAAAACAAAAGACGAAGTGCATTTTAGGAAGCCGACAACGCTTCAATCTCCTAGGGAAAGTCTTAATGCTTGTTTCTGTCAATATCATCATGATATTGGCCATAACACAGAGGATTGCATCGCTTTGAAACAAGAGGTGCAAAATATGATTGAAATAGGAAAATTAGGTGCTTATGTTAAACGAAGAAGTGGGAATAGGCCTGATAATGCTCATCGGACCGGCCCAACAAATAATGTAGGGATGTCGGGTCCGGACGATGCCATGTTGATTATTGAAAGATTCGATGTAGAGTCAGAGTATTTGGATCCTGATTCAGCCCGGAATAAGGTGGGTATTATAACAGAACACACCAAGACGGTTTCCGGGCTCATAAGCCTTTTTGAGTCACTCACTATATTTGGGGGGACACCATAACTGCACCAACTCCTTCTTCAAGGAAGAGGCATGTTCACACCCTGTCTACTCAATTGGAGGGACATAGATGGTCCCCATAAAGATGTTATGGTGATAGGAGGATCAATTGGGGGCAATGACATTAGACGAATTTTGGTGGACAGTGGAAGCTCAGCCAATATCCTCTTTTTGACTTCCTATAAACAAATGAATAATCCAGCAATAATTCAATGTTCGAACAGTTCTATTGTGGGTTTCACTGGAAGTTTTGCGGACGTAGTCAGAGAGTTTGAAGAAGAGGTTTTGTTGGGCAAGGGCCCTTTCAAGAAAATGGTCATAGTACTTTTTGTTGTGGTAGATTGTCCCACATGCTACAATGCCATTTTTGGAAGGTCTTGGCTCTCCAGGATGCATGATGTGGCTTCAATAGTTCACCAGTTTTTAAAATATGTTGTGCAAGGACAAGTGGGAGTTGTCCGGAGTAGTCAAAAGATAGCAAAAGAGTGTTATGCAACTGCAGTTGCCCCTAGAACTTTGGGGCAATTCGGATCAATGAGGATTAGAAATTGGGGGGTCCCTCTGGGGGAGAGGGTGAAATTGATGACCCCAGAGAGACCCTGGTGTTTTAATACCAATTGAAGAGGTTGAAACTCACTCTGTGGCTGAAGGAAGAAGTGTCAAGATTGGATCTAAGATGACATCAAAACTAAAAAACAAAGTGTTATCTTTTTAACAAACCATCACCATGTTTGTGCTTGGTGCAAGGCTGATGTAACCGGAGTGCCTGCAGATGTTATATCACACGAGCTATCCATCTGAAGAGATATAGCACCCGTTGTGCAGAAGAGAGGAGAAAGTTGATGTCATAGTTCAAGAGGTTGACCGGCTTACTAAGATGGGGCACATAAAGGAATCTCAGTACCCTTTGTGGACAGCTAATCCAATGTTAGTAAAAAAGAAAAATAGGAAGTGGCATATGTGCATCGACTTTACTGACCTTAATAGAGCTTGCCCAAAAGACCTATATCCAGTCCCCCGGATCGATCAGTTAGTAGACTCCACATCTGGGAACACGTTGTTGTCCTTCATGGATGCCTTCTCCGGTTATAATCAGATTCAAGTGGATCCGAAGGACCAGGAACACACTACTTTTGTTACTGACAGGGGCCTCCATTGTTACAAGGTGATGCCTTTTGGATTAAATAAAGCTGGGGCTACTTATCAGAGGTTGGTGAACAAAGCATTCGCTGATCAGATTGGAAGAAATATGGAAGTCTACATTGATGATATGATGGTATAGAGTGTGGAAGAAGAATTGCACTTGGAAGATCTGCAAGAGACGTTTGCCAACTTGGTAAAAGTTAATTTAAAATTAAATCCAGAGAAATGCGTTTTTGGAGTACAGTCTGGGAATTTTTTGGGGTATGTGATAAGTGAGAAAGGTATACAGCCTGATCCGAACCAACTTAATGCTCTACTGCAGATGGATCCTCCTCGGAATATTAAAGAATTACAAAGGTTGACAGGGAGGTTAGCTGCTCTAAACCATTTTATCTCAAGGTCTTCGGATAGGTGTGCCCCGTTTTTTCAAAATTTAAAGGGTGTTAAAGACTTCAACTGGTCTCCACAGTGTGACCAGGATTTTTATCTTCCCCCAAAACCTTGTTTAAACCTATTGATGGAGAAACATTGTATATATATCTAGCAGTCTCCGAATGTGCCATAAGTGCGCTGCTAGTAAGAGAGGTGGACAATTATCCCCATCTGGTGTACTACGTCAGCAAAAGCCTGATGGATGCTGAAAAAAGGTATTTAAAACTCGAGAAACTAGCACTAACTTTGGTAATTGCTGCCAGGAAAATGAGGCCCTACTTTCAGTCTCATTCGATTGTCGTCCGGACGTCTTTTCCCTTGAAAAATGTTCTTCAAAAGGCATACATATCAAGCAGAATGACCAAATGGTCAGTAGATTTGGGAGACTATGACATTAATTTTGCTCCTCGAACTGCAATCAAGGCTCAGTCTGTTGCTGATTTCCTAGTTGAATTCCATTCGGACATGAGTACTAAACAAACTACATGTGAAAAAGTTAAGAAGGTATGGGTTGTCCGAATCGATGGTGGATCAAGTACCATGGGTTGTGGTGCCGGGATATGTTTAACCTCTCCGTACGGTGACAAGCTATACCTGGCTATATGTTTTGCTTTCAGGGCTTCTAACAATGAGTCTGGATACGAAGCTGATATAGCTAGTTTAAAGTTAGCTTTGCTTTGTGGAGCCAAAAGAGTTAGGTTAATGAGTGATTCTCAGCTTCTTATCCATCATGCCCAAGGTCAATCTGAGGAAAAAAAAGAGTAGTTGATTAAATATTTATTCATTCTTAAAGAGGTGGCAGTTAACTTCAAAAAGATCAGCTATGAGCACATACCCAGAACGGAGAACATATTAGCAGACTCCTTAGCAACCATAGCATACTCTGAGTCCTACCCATGGATTTATGTGCAAGAATCTTCATCCATTCAACTCAATCAGAGAAAAGAAGAGGAGGAAAGTTTAAATATACAAGTGGTTCAACCCAAAGACTGGAGGTATCCTATTCTTCAATACATTTCAGATGCTATTTTGCTTCCGGAAAAAGCAATAGCAAAAAAATGAAGTATAGGCCTCGTGGTTTTTTAATCATAAGAGACATCATTTACAAGAAGTCTTTTAGTAGACCTCTCTTGCGTTGTTTGGGGATTGAAGAGTCCCAACTAGTGCTGTCTGAACTGCATGATGGTGAAGGGTCACCACACTGTGGTTATAGAGCTTTAACCCGAAGAGTATTATTGGTCGGATACTACTGGCCATCCATAATGGAAGATGCCAAGGAATTGGTAAAGAAGTGTAATCTGTGCCAAAGATATGGTAATGAAATTCATATCCCAGATGTCCCTTTGGAGTCAATTTCTGAGGCAATACCTTTTGCTCGTTGGGGACTGGATCTGGTGGGACCTCTACCAATGGTGTCTGGAGGGTGCAGGACTATTATTGTAGCCATTGATTATTTTTTAAAGTGGATAGAAGTTGCCCCATTGGCAAGGACTACTTCAAAACCTGTCATAAAATTTATCTTATCTAATATTTGTTGCACAGACAATGGGCCACAATTCGATAACAAGGATATAGAGAATTTATGTGCTTCTAGGGGCATTCAACATTGTTTCTCATCTCCTTTTCACCCATAGGAGAATGGCTAGGTTGAAGTGGCCACAGGACCATTATGTCTGGTCAAAAAGAATTTAGAAGGGACTGCTGGAAAGTGGCCAAGCTATCTACAGGAAGTACTATGGGCCTACCGGACTACTCCTGGAACTGCTACACAGGAGTTCCCGTTTGCCTTGGTATATGGTATGGATGGGATTGCTCCTATAGAGGCAACTCTTCCATCATACAGAGTCCATAATGTTTCCGAACAGGCTAATGAAGTGGCAATCAGAAGTCAACTGGACTTAATAGAAGAGAAAAGGGTTAAGGCTCATTTTAGAGCCACCCATTATCAAGGTTTAATGAGAAGCAGGTTTGCTTCCAGAATCAGAAGAAGGGATTTACGACCGAGGGATAAAGTATTGAGAAAAGTATTCCTACATATTAAAGAGAAGCAGTTCGGCAAGCTAGCTCCAAATTGGGAAGGACCATATGTGGTCATTGAAAAGCTTAAGCCTGGGACATACATGCTTCAAGACAAAGATGGAAGAATCTTGAACCACCCTTGGAACATTGAGCACCTCTTAACATTAGGGGGCATACTCTTTCCTACCCTGGTGGCGCGGGGAGGTTTTAATGAGGTGTCCGGGTTTTTTAATGAAATTTGATGGCTACTTAACATCTTCAGAGTGGTTTGATTTACAGTCTCTTTAAAAGCCTTCTAAGTATCTTTGACGGATCGGATTGATCTGGTGGAATGATGACCATTTAAACATTTGTCATCGGAGAATTTAAACACTCTTATCTTAAAATACTTATAAAATAAATAGGGGCTATTTAAACATCAGTCATCAAGATTAAACGAATAACGAAACAAACCAAGAATTTGGCAAAGTAAAATTGCCCGGCTAACACCGGGGGATTATATTAAAACATATAGAATGCCTTGGCCATCCAAGGACTTTGAAGTTTAAAAAGAAAAAGTTTGACCGGACACGAGCCAGACACAATTACAAAAATTCCTTGGCCATCCAAGGACTTTAGTCTGACATAAGGATAAAAGAAAAACATAAGATAGTTAAAATCTTAGGGCTGGTTTCCCTTAGCAGTTCCTGCTTCGTCTTGTTTCTTCTTTGGGTCTTTGGATTCATCATTGGAGCCCTCTCCGGTCCCTTCTTCCTCATCAGTGGTATCGTCAAAACCAATGGAGTAGTTGTGCTTATCACCATCTGCCATAGTGTGGAATGGGAGGTCTTCATATTCCACATGTTTCCACAAAGTGCCAAGTGTCCTCTTCGGGAATGTTCGATGAAAAAGCAATACCATGTCGGATTTAACTTCGGCATACCTGTATTATAAGGAATCTATCACCTTGTTGGTGTATGCATCGACCCTAGCCTGGATTATCTTCTCCTGCTCCTTTATTAAATCTTCCTTTTCCTTGGTAACTTTGGACACAGCACCTTCCAGGGAAGTTTTTTCACTGGACAGGGCTTGGATGACATTATCCTTGGCCTTCACCTTCTCCTTCGAAGTAGAAAGATCCTTCTCCAAGCTAGAGCACTTGGTTTGGAGTTCTATGTTAACCATATCCGAAGTGGCCAGCCTGGTGGCCAAGTCTTCTTTCCCCTTTTTCAACTCCTCGAGCTCTTTCCTCAATGCTTCAACACTCTGATTAGCGTTAAGGAGATCATTAGATAAGATTTTCTTGTCTGCATTGAGTGTGCTGATAAGGGTAGATCGACTTCGCACTTGCCTCTCCAGATTGAGCACCGGCTAAATATGGCCCAGCAAGGAGTGAGTCACCATGTCAGTCTCACCTGAAATAGTGAAGGACTTACCATTGAAACTAACCATGTTTGAGGAGCTTGGAGGAAGGTAGGGGCCAGAAAAGTCATCTTTTTCAAGTACATCAAAGTAGAGACCAATATTTTGGAAGCCACTGATGTCCACTCCATCAATATTGATATCCCCTCTGGTACCCTCTCCGGCATGTAGACCATTTGGGATTTGTTCTGCCAAAGTGGGGTCTGTTGGGTCGACCGGAGGAAGAGACTCTGAAGGCCGGAGGGCAACTTCATCCCCCAATGAGATTTTCTTCTTCTTGGCTTCCCTATCTTCAAGATCTGCTCCCCGCTTTCGGTCCTTCTTAGGAGCCTTTGGAAGATCTGGAGGTCTACCTGCCTCCTTAATACTCTCATCTTCAACCACTTGAAGTAGAGTAGCATCGATTCCCCCTTGGGCCTGTACTTCCTGACTCGCTGGGCGATATCCTCAACACCACCTTGAGCAACCTCTGTTGCAACTTGTTTCTTCTTGCCCTTCATCTTACTTGGGGATTTTGCTCTGGCTGAAAAAATCATCTTGCCATCCTTCTCCTCTGTTCTCTGGAGGATGACAGCCGGAGGAGCTAGAGTGGTCAGCTCCTCCCAAGTAAGGTCTTTCCAGCCTGTTTTGTATTAGAGGTGGGACCTCACTAAATTGCCGAAGGTGAAGCAATTCTGGAATTGATTTCCCCATTTATCAGCAGCCCAAGCATTCAGCTTGGCACATGTGGTCTGCCCCTTCTCCACATAATCGGAGAACTCATTCGACAGCACTAACCAAAGAAAAAGAAGAGCAATTCAGAAACAGATTTTTTATAAAGAAAGAAAGACAAATATGATGAAATATTTACCTGAGCTTTTCCATCTGCTGGTGAGCGTGCTAGGGTTGACACCAGCCTTGATTTTCCTCCCGTTTTCCCAAGCCCCACCAATAAAAAAAATTGGGTCTTCCAATTCTTCGCTGACTCGAGAAAGTCATCTACCATCTTAAAGTTATCTCTCATATTGTAGTGATAGAAAGGGATATGATGGTTCTTGCAGAGGCTGGCCACAGCAGCGAACTGCTCCATTGGAAGTGGTATTCCGGAGAGCCTAGAAGCCATAATACAGGCCATAAGAGTGTACTAAGCTTTGGGACTCAACTGGCTTGGATAGAGTTTTATCAAATGAAAATATCTGACAATCTCTGGATCCAAGGGGAATCTGATCCTCCAGTTAAACAACTCTGTATAAATGAATATTTTACTAAGCTTGCAGTCCATTGGGGTCTCCGGAGTAACCGGTATCCTCACCTTAACAAACTCAGGGATCTTCCACTTCGTCCGAATCCAGCCTAACTCAACAGTATGAGTGTAGACATACTTGATATTCTGCATGTCCAGCAGATACTTCACATTCACTTTGTGGAAGCAGGGTCCCACTTTGCCTTCCAGGCACTCCGGCAGATCCGGATGTTTCAGACAGAGTTTCTCTTTACCCTTGCCTTTTTTTATCACTAGCAGCATCCCCTATCTGCCCAGAGACATCGGTCTTAAATGGAGCATCTTCTATACTGTCCACCATCACCTCTTCCAACACCATGGAAGGTTTATCAGCCGTTGTTGGTGGGGGAGTGCGGGTGGCTGGCTCAGTAAGTTTTCCGGACGGTTGAGCATCACCCTCTCTTAGGGGTCTGGTGTCCGGCAGGGGCTCAGTTCCTGAGGGCTCATTACGAGAGCTAATTCTAATATCCTCCAGACCAGAGGATTTGTCTTTTAGGACTCTGATAGATGCCCCTGATCCAATCGCTTTATACTTGGTCCCAGACTTAGAGGGCCCTGATTTTGGGGACTTAGGTTGAGAGACAGCAGCCTGACCCTTTATTAGACGGCCTGTCCGGCGAAGAGTAACTTTTCTGGGGATTTCTTAGTATCTGACCCCATAGCAATGAACGGAGAGGGTCTCATTGTGCTTGATACTGCTTTCTCCCGTACAACAGAGGGCTGTGACTCCTGAATCGAGGAGCCTGATGGAATGGGTGAAAGGCTTGGTTGAAACAAACGCCTGGGTTTGGAACTTTTAGCAGAGGATGAACCTCGATCAGCTTCTGAAGACGGTGTTTCGGGCTTATCGTTTGGAGAAACTGGAAGACCCGCAGCGATACGTCTCTCTAGCTCAACCCTTTGTGCTTTTTCTAACTCTGAAAGATTAAGCCAACCACCTTTCACCAATGCGTTTCTTGCCGTGAACATAAACCTACACAAGAAGAATTTTGAGAAGAGAAGTAAAAGCTCTGAAATGGAGAAATGACAAAGTGATGAAGATGGTAAACAGTGAAAAAAACTAATTTATACTAGTATGACAAAATGATTGAAGGCGGCGCTGACGTCATAAGTATTAAATGAAGAGGTTGCTTTTTGGGATTAGTGGGAGTGCCATTCGAGGAAGAAAACAGCTGGTGAAACGAATCAAAATATGACGCGTGTCCCACGATCCATAGCAGAACTCTTGAATTCTGAGAAGTATTCAGTCCGGATAAATCCTGAGTTGAATACATAAACAATCCGGAGAATGTTGCTAGTGCCTAAGAGGATTTTTTGGTCTTGCCAAAGGCCTTCGACAAAACCTAAAAAAGGGGTTACTGATGAGTCCGCAAATATTCACCACTCACTGAAGAAACCGGACAGGGGTAATCCGGGCAATAATCACCCACTAAAGTATCCGGACAGGACAAAAGTATTAAATAACTAAACACCTTTTGACTAAGCTAATTGCTAATCTGCTTAATAAACTAATGGGTTTTTGAACTCGACCCGATTTCATAAGTTTGACCCGAAAGCCCATGTGGCCCATAATTAAGGGTATAAATACCCAACCACTTTCATTAATGAAGGTAATGAACATTTAATACAACCAAACAGCTTAAATCTCTCACTACAAAACACATAAACATTTAATACCCTTGAAATACCACAAAACATCTGACAAAATTACCCTCAGTTGAAAATAATCCTCACCAAATATAAAACCAACATATGTGTAGCATTCAGGTTATTTTGTGTAATAGAGAGTATACATGTTTAATATTAATGAATTAATAGGACGAAATAGCCACTAATAGGCTAACCATGCGAGACCAAGGGCCTACCACAATTACTATATAAGACAATATAACTTTTCTTAAAAAGGGTGACGTTATCATGTTTTACCACTTTTGACAGTTTCTCTCTATATATTTTAAGTTTTAGCTCATCTCTCTAACATCTATGCGATTCTTCTCGAAATACTCAAATATTTCTGAAGTCATCATACTTAATAACATAAATTTTATACATTATTATCATATATTCATATATGGTGTGGATGAATTCTAATCGAAAGGTATTTTAGGTAGTTTATCAACTAGGTATTAAATTTTTAAATAGAAAGTATATAGATAAGAGAGGTGTGTGGTAGTAGTTAATTTCCTTAGAAAAAGCCCAACCTATTTAATATGGTTTGTTGGGGTATTTATACTTTTATTTTAGGACCCATGGGTCGTTCGGGTTGGATTTTGGATTCAGGTTAGCCTTAAAGACTCCAAAGCCCAAGAACAAAAATGGTTTACCATACAGTTGAGTCATAATCCACTTGAGCTCATTGTTCATCCATCAAAATTTGTCGATTCTGTATGAATTTCCCCTTCGGATAGTAAAAATGGCAGTTCCAACAATATCTGAACCCATCAAGAGCCCTTTTAGGTCTTTTAAAAATTATTTTGGAAGAGCTAACCATTGTATAGAAAATCCCATCACGGCCCGAAGTGATTTTTCATTACCAGAAAACTCAAAGGTGTCGACTATAACAAGTAACTTCTGTTTACACGTGTCAGTCTCTAATTAGACCTCTCATCTGTTTTTTCCATAGGTACTTGCACCTATCCTTCAAAAAGTAATGGTATATGGTTAATAGTCCCTAATTATTATTCAAACGATTCATCTCCCCTATGTAAAGTACTCAAGTGATTTTACCAACTATATAAGTGTGACTGTTTTATTGTTTCCATTCTTAGAATGAGAAAAAAATTCGAATTCAATTTCTAGAGAGATAAACTTTAAATCCTCAGTTTGTTCTTAGTTTTTCTAACCCTTCTCGGAACTTTTATGTTCATGGCTAGAACAACCTTGGTTAAAGGAGGCTGTTTGAATTTTCCTGAATTGGAGACAGAGAAAAAAAAGCAAGAATCACCGCCGGATTACCTGCTTTCCTTGGCCGACTGGTCATACAAACGATACCGGAGTCGGACAAGAGTTCATTTACTTCTAAGTCATCGGTTATTTCTAGAAAAACTTCTCTTGTCCCATTTCTACTAAACTTTACTTCATATGTGTCAGATTTTGAACCATCAGTTCAAATACCTGAGAAAACTTTTACCAAAGCCAAAACTGTTACCAGTATAAAAAAAAACATCGCCGTTTATAACCATGGGGTCAAATGCTGAAAACATCACACCACGAAGAGTTACCAGACTCTCCAAATCCAAAAATACAACTTCCTCTACCAAGGATGTCGAAAACCCTTCTAAAGGTTCTGGGATAGTAAAAACCCATGTTTTGCCTACTATGGATCCAAATCCATCACTTCCACATGTTGAGCCTTCTCAAACTGAAAAGGAGGATACTGGATACAAATTGGTCGACCAACGGTCACAAATAATGAAGGAAAACATCGATGATAGTGGGGAAGATATCCCATTAGACGCGTTCGAAAATACTGGTAACACCAGGGTAGCTCAGAAATCAAGAGAAAAAGTGGGGCTGCCTAATACCGAACAACGTCCGGAGTGCCTCGAGGGGAAAGTAAAGCCTAACTTCTCCAAGGTTAATGTTAAATACTTACTTGCCCTTCAAAGGAGTTTTTATGTGTATACTCATACTACTGAACTGGACAGAATTAGGAAAAAATGGGGATTCTTAGAATCCATTAACGTATGAATTCCCATTACTCCATAAACTCCGATGAATTGTAAAGCTGGGGAAATAGTGGTATACACCAAAGGATTAATTGGGGCCTTCGGTTCCTTTTGGACCCAGAAATAGTAAGATATTTTCATCTAGTGAGGCTTTGCTCAAGCCAGCTAAGTCCCAATTTTTGGTACACTTTATTGGCCAGCATTATAACTTCAAGGTTATCAAAAATTCTGATGCCTATGGAGCAGCTGTTTATGTAGCTAACTTGTGTCGTAATCTCCATATCCACTTTTACCACTATAACATGGGAAATGATTATAAGGTAGCTAATGACTTACTGGAGACAGAAAAACCCTGAAGGACTCAGTTTCTTTACATTAGTAAGGCTTGAGTGAACGGTAAGAAGATCACATCCAAAGGGAACCCAAGCCAATTTGTTCAGATATTGGAAAATTTCAAGTAAGCATTGTTCGGATGCCCTCAATAATGTTTTGATATTATTATTATTATTATTATTATTATTATTATTATTATTATTATTTACATCTAACTTATCTTTCACTATTGGATTCATTGGGTAGTGTTTTCAAAGATGTTTTCAGACCATCTAGATAATATAAAGACTACTTTCACCAAACTTAATCAGTGGGCCATAGAAAATTGGGATATTTCCTTCCAAAACTGCTTCACTCCAGGGAACATATTAAGGGTCATTTATGGAGTACAAGCTCAACTAGGGAGCTTACTTTGGAACAATTTACCACTCTCCCTTCATGTGAGGTAATTCTCAAAAGAACCAAGGAGCGTGATGGTAAAATTTACTTGCCTGCCATGAATAGAGCCCTTACTTATTTGGATAATATGAAGAAGAGGAAAAAGAAAGAGATTGACGCATCCTACTAGATTCCCGATGTGGGTAGTTCGGGTAATTCAGAAGGAATTAATGCTGCTCTGGTAGAGGTCGTGCCTGTTACAGTAGGGAAGGCCGAAGGGCCACAACATTCACCACAAATTAAGAAGAAAAAAGGGCAAGAAGAGACGCAAATAGGAGAGCGACAAACATGTTGGAAAGAAGAAGAAGAAAACCAAGGGGTCAGAGATAATATTCTGACCCGAGGTCGTTCCTCCTACCCTTCCTACTGAAACTCTTCCTCGAGAAGAAGTACATGCTGATCCTCCCTCACTAGCCTTTCTCACAGCCGATCCGCCTTCTATTGAAGGTGATGTCAATTTAGATAATCTTGGCAACATATATTTCAGTGAGTTCGACAAGGAAAATTTTGACCAAACCTTCCCCTAAACAACCACCATAGCTAATGCAGTAATTTATGAAGGTGAGTCTTTTGAAGTGTCCAGTGAGCAGGATAACTTGGGACATGCAGTGTTAGGCTACATAAGGCGAATAATTGACTTGGAAAGACAAGTAAGAAATCAGGCTAAGAACATTGTTACCCTTCAAACTGACAATCAAGGCTTGAAGGATTCCCTCATAGCCGAACAGCAGAAGTTTGCAACTTTGGGCAAAGAAAACGAACAACTGAGTACCAATTTGAATAACACTAAGATTGATTAAGAAGAACTCCACACCAAGTATATCGAACTCTTTGCGCCACTTGAGTACAACAAAGTAAATATTTACACTTGAGTACAACAAAGTAAATATTTACAAGATGATTTTATTCTAAATATAACTTGAGATGCTCAATATTCCAAGAATGCTTTAAAATATTGCCTTCTTTGTCTCGAATTATGTACGTTCCTTGCTTGAGTTTTTCACATACAATGTATGGGCCTTCCCAGTTCGAAGCTAGCTTTCCGAATTGTTTCTCCTTGGTATGTAAGAACATTTTTTTTAATACTTTGTCCCCTACCTGAGAATCTCTTCTTTTAACTTTAGATGCAAACCTGCTTCTCATCAAACCCTGGTTGTGTGCTGTTCTCAAGCGTGCTTTTTTCACCCTTCTTTGTTCAATTAGATCCAACTGACTTCTCACAGCCATGTCATTATCTTGTTCAGAATAATTTTGTACTCTGAATGAAGGCAACGTAACTTCTATAGGTGTAATTGCATCTATTCCATAAACAAAATCAAAAGAAAACTCCTGAGTGGTTGTATGAGGAGTGGTTCGGTAGGCCCATAACACTTTTTGTAAATAGCTTAGACATTTTCCCGCTGCTCTTTCCAAATTCTTTTTCTAACCCTTCAAAATCTTTCAATTAGCGACTGCAACTTTCCCATTAGCCTGAGGATGAAAAATAAGAAGAGAAGTAGTGTTGCATTCCACTTGAAGTACAAAATGCCTCCATGTCTTTGTTGTCTAACTGAAGACCATTATCTGTAGTGATGCATTTGGGAATTCTGAATTGGCAGCATATGTTGGAAAGGATAAATTTTATCACTGTCTTTGACGTTGTTCCAAATAAGGGTGCAGCTTCTATCCACTTAGAGAAGTAGTCTATTGCCACAATTATAGTTTGAAAACCACCATAGGCCATAGGAAGGGGTCCCACTAAATATAGTCCCCATTTATCAAAGGGTATAGGTTCAGATACCGATTCCATGGGGACTGCTTGCACATGAATTTTATTTTCATATTTTTGGCAAGGATCACATCTTTTGACCAGATCCTTAGCATCTGCCATTATAGTGGGTAGTAGTATCCTACTAATAAAACTCTCTTGGTTAAAGATTATAACCACAGTGCGTTGACCCATCTCCATCGTGTAATTCAGATAAAACATTTTGATATTCTTCAAAAACAAGGCAGCGCATGAGAAGCCTGCTAAAAGATTTTTTAAATAAAGAACTCCTCTCAACATCAGACAACCACGAGCCTTGTATTTTACTTTCTTAGCCAGAATCTTATCCGAAGGTAGAACTCCATCGGTAATAAACTGTTGGATGTCATATCTACAATCCTTGTATTGTACGCCATATATGTTCATACTATCTTCAAATTCACCATTCTTTTATTAAATTGAGTCAATGAAAGTACATTCTTGCACAAGGATCCAATAGTATGCTTCAGAGTAAGCTATGGTGGCTAAGGAATTTTCCATAACGTTTTCCGATCTATGGAAATGTTCATATCGGATGCATTTAAAACTTATGGCAATTTCCTTTTGTATTTGTGAATATTTTATTAAATGATCTTTTCTGGTTTCAGATTTCCTTTGACCCTCATGAATAAGTAGTCAAGAATCACTTATTAATATGATCATTTTTGCTCCACATAACTGAGCTAACCTCAAACCAACTATGGTTGCTTCATACTCTGATTCATTATTGGATGCTCTGAAACCAAAGCATATAGCTTGGTACATGGTGTCACCATACGAGGAACTTAAACAAATTCCAGCTCCATATCCCATCGTACTAGACCCGCCATCCGTTCGGTCTACCCACTCTTTACGAAATTTATTATCTTGAGTTTCTTCGTAAGGTCTCTCATTATAAAATTCTACCAAAATATCAGCTAAAACTTGAGCCATGATTGCATCCCGAGGTGAAAAGTCAATATCATAGTCTCCAATCTGAACTTACCAATTAGCCATTCTTTCTAATATGAGTCTTTTGTAGTACGTTCTTTAAAGGAAAAGAAGTCCGAACTGTGATAGAGTGTGCTTGAAAGTAGGGTCTCATATTTCTAGCTGTTATCACCAGTGTTAAGGCTAATTTTTTTCTAACTTCAAGTACTTTTTCTCAGCTTTTAATAAACTCTTTCTTATATAATACACTAGACGAGGGTAATTATCCACTTCTCTTACCAACATAACACTCACTGCATATTCTGGTACTGCTAGATATATATATATATATATAAAGTCTCTCTCATTGAATGGGCTTGAATAATGTCTTGGGCGAAGACAAATGTTTTTTTACTTCAAGGAAAACTTGATCACACTACGGAGAGCAGTTGAAGTCTTTAATATTCCTTAAAACTTGGAAAATCTGAGCGGACTTGTCCGACGATCTCGATATAAACCGATTTAAAGCAGCTAATATTCCGGTTAGTATCTGGACTTCCTTAGTATTTCAAAGTGGATCCATAGCTAATAAAGCATTTAACCAATCTGGATCAGCCTAAATTCCTTTTTCACTTATAGTATATCCTAGAAATGTACCAGATCAAACTTTCAAATGTAAATTTCTCAGGGTTTTACTTCAGGTTGATAGCTTCTAAGTTAGACTAAGATTCTTGGAGATCAGATATATAATCTTCCTCCTTAGTGTTTTTCACCATCATGTCATCTATGTAAACCTCTACATTTATGCCAATTTGGTTAGCAAATTCCTTATTCAATAATCGTTGATAAGTAGCTCCAACATTCTTCAACCCAAACGGCATCACCTTATAGCAACGGAGCCCCTTATCAGTAATAAAATTAGTATGATCTTGATTATTCGGATCCATTCGTATCTGATTGTACCCAGAGAAAGCAACCATAAAAGACAATAACTTATTTCCCGACGTAGAGTCTACTAGCTTGTCTATCTGGGGAATTGGGAAAGGATCTTTAGGACAAGCTCTATTAAGGTCTGTGAAATCAATATGCATACGTCATTTCTCATTGTTTTTCGTGACCAATACTGGATTAGATGTCCAAAAAGCGTATTAAGATTCCCTAATATTCCTCATCTTGGTTAGTCGGTCTACTTCTTGCACAATCACTTCGGATATTTCGCTAGAAAAAGTCCTTTTCTGTACCACTGGCCCAACATCAGATCAGACTGATATTTTATGAATGATCAATTGGATGGAACTCCGGTCACATCTTTATTTCACCATGCAAGCATATGTACATTGTTATATAAAAAAGATAATAATTTTTGTTTTAACCTTAATGATAATTTGGTTCCAACCCTAACACTTTTTTCCTTCTGCCAGACAATGAATTTCAACTTCTTCAACTGGAATTACAGCGCTGAGGGCCTCTGTCCGATCATCTATTTCATTTTGATTGGGAGAAGGCTGTACTAACTTCTATTCTTTGTTAATTTTTACTACCTCATTTGACTATGAGGCAAGAGCAATGACATGGCATTCACGAGCTACTTTTTGGCTACTTCAGACAACACCCACTTGACCTCCCACAGCATATTTTAAAAATCGGTGGACAGTGAAAGCCACTGCATGCATCCTGGAAAGCCAAGATCATTCAAATATGGCGTTTTAAGATGTTGAACAATCAACTACAACGAACAACACCCTTACCATTTTTTTAAATGGTCTTTTACCCAATAAAACTTCATCTTCAAATTCCACGATGACATCGGTAGAACTCCCCGTAAAGCCTATGATGGTTATGTTTAAACGTTGGATTATTAAAGGATTTTTAATTTGTCTATAAGTAATAAAAAACAAAATATTTTTCGAACTACTTGTATCGACCAAGATCCGACGTATATCATTCCCCGCAATAGATGCCCCTATCACAACAACATCCTCATATGGGCCTGCAATATCTCTTAAATCATATTCATGAAATACAATTAATGGAGTAGGATTTTGGTAAAAATGTGTGGACATTTTGCCCTCTAACTGAGTTGTCAAACTGTTAACATGTATTTTCCTTGAAAAACTTGAGGGTGTTGTCACAGTGTCTCCTCCAAAAATAGTCAATGATTCAAAAAACTCGCGCAGTGCAGAAACATTTGCAACCTAATCTATTATCACCCCAACTTGATTCTGATCTGGATCAGGATCAAGATATTCAGAGTCTACGTCAAATATTTCCACAATCATCATGGAATCATCGTGTCTGGATTCCCCCATACTTTTCCCTGGACCGATTGGTAAGGCTCTTCGAGGTGCATTGTTGTTGGGTTGAGAGTTGGTATTATCTTTTCTACTGGCCCCTTGCCTTTTAACAAAGGCCCCAAACTTTCCTTTCTCGATGAGATTCTGTACTTCTTCTTTTAAAGTTATACAGTCATGTGTATCATGCCTCACATCATTGTGGTATTTACGAAAACGAGTAATCCGACTCTCTGTAGGATACTGAATTGGGGCTGGCCTTCTAAAATGCACAACATTCTTAGTTTTATCATATATTGTAGCTGCACTTTCCCCCAGTTCGGCAAACCATTCAGGCTGAACCCATTGGCCCCTCTTGGGTCTAGCTTGTTGGTTTTGGTTAGATTGCTTTTGTCTGGGCCGACGTAATCCATGTTCGGACTCTTTCGGCCTATAATTAATAGTAGCTTGGGATTGAGTAGTAGCTTATGGAATTGATGATGCAGCAGCGGACCTGTTCTAATGCAATACTCTAGAATTCTTAATTTCTTCAACCATAATATGTTTCCCAATTTGATTTAACATCCCTCCCCAAGTCATTGCCTTCTTTGTAATTACCGCATCAGCTAACATGCCCGGATTTAATCCTTGTCTTAAAGAGGCGATAGCCACATGTTCAAAACAATCACCTAACATATTCTTTGTATTTACAAATCAACTGATAAAGTATTTTAATGATTTGTTCGGCTCCTGGGCACAATGGATAATAGTATCACCATTTCTTTTGAGCTCCTTACTTCCCATAAATTGCCTTCTAAATGCCACCAGGAACATATAAAAAAATAATAGATCCTTGTGGAGACCATTATACCACTTTAGGGCACTTTCTTTAAAGGTTTGTGAGAAAGCCTCGCATAACAATTTATCATTGTCATCAGACTTCATCATAAATTATTTAAACTGCTCGAGATGGTTGTCTATATATTTACTTCCATCATACTTCATCAACTTGGAACTGTCAAACCGTCTGGGAAGATGTCCGGAGATTATTTTCGAGGACAATGGTGATTGCCTCCAATCGTGATTTCGGCTAAATACTGTATCTTCGTTAGGAGTAGCCTTGGTTCATATTGGATAGCAAACTGATCACTCAATAGATGATCAATGCCATAATCTGTCAAACCATTTATTTTTCCTTGTTTTCCATTCTTTTTTATTTTTCCTCTCATGTCCCTTTGCTTTGAATGTTTCTTAGTTAGCCTCAATTTCTTCTTTTGAAGGTCCTCGTCAGTATTGGATGAAAGAGACTCATCAGAGTAAAAAATTAGTGGATGAACCATCAAAAGAGTCCAATGTAGTCATGACTTGTTAAGCCCGATGCTCTTTTTAAATTTGACATGAGTTTTTGGGGACTGATCATTGTCACCATGCTCATCTGCAGACACACCACATGCATCAGATGTTTCCTTCATTTCTTTTTCAGCTTGCTTTTCGGCCCTTAGAGCTTCAATATCATCTCTAAGGTGATCATGTTCATCGTACATCAATTGTCTTTCATCTGTGTTGTGGTTAACGTCAAACACAGTAGTGTGCTCATTATTCTCCCTTGCACCTTCAGCATCATGAGGCGAAACATCTTGCATGTTAAGATCCTTGCTTTTATAATGTCCGAGCTACAACTTCTACATATTGGTTTTGATTAAAGTTATTCATGTACCTTCTTCTCCTACTATGGTCGTCATTCTGGTGCGGATGATTTCTAATCAAATGATATTTTAGGTAGTTTATCAACTGGTATTAGATTTTTAAGTAGAAGGTAGAGAGATTAGAGAGGTGTGTGTTAGTAGTTAATATCCTTAAAAAAAGTCCAACCTATTCAATGTGGTTGGTTGGGGTATTTATACTTTTATTTTAGGACCATGGGTCATTCGGGTTGGATCTTGGATTTGGGTCAGCCTTAAAGACTCCAAAGGCCAAGACCTAGCACACAACCGAGTTATAATACACTTGAGCTCAGTGTTCATCCATCAAACTTTGTTGAATCTGTCCAAATTACCCCTTCAAATAGTAAAAATGGCAGTTCCAACAATATCTGAACCCATCAATACACGCCACAGTTTCACATTTAGGCATTGAACAGTACATTGTCCCTCGACTATCGCGTTTGGTGGCAGATAGTCCCTTAACTTTCAAATGTCCGTTGACAGTCCCTGGACTATCGCGTTTGGATAACGTTAGTCCACTAGATCCTCTAATCCATGAGAGATTGCCACCTATCACCATAGTCCCCAGATTTTTGTATCACCACTAGTCCCTTGAGTTTAGGTCAAACCCAAAATGTAGAATATTAAGGATAATTAAACTCAAGGGACTAGTTGTGATACAAAAATCTGGGGACTATGGTGACAGGTGGCAGCCTCTCATGGATCAGTGGATCTGGTGGACTAACTTTATCCAAACGCGATAGTCCAGGGACTGTCAACGGATATTTTAAAGTCAATGGATTATCTGCCACCAAATGCGATAGTCGAGGGACGATGTACTGTTCAAAGCCTTCACATTTATCACTTATCTCATCAGATTAGTCTTAATATTCCTTTAAAGAAATAATTTAAAATTAATTACCTTGATGACTAGAGGGAGTCTTGATAAGGCTATACACTACAAGTAGAGTATACTCCTTATATTGATGAGGAAAATTCTTTAACCATGGTGAAAAATAATCCACAAGATGAGGGAAATGCTTTACCCGATGGAAGTGAAAACCAAACTCTTAAACTTAAAGTCCGAGCAGCCAACAATCTACCTGATAGAGATGCAAAATGAGTGCTTAACTTTGAAGTCCAAGAAGGCACTGTTCAATCTGATAGAAGCCCAAATTGAACGTTTAAACTTGAAGTCCAAGATAACAGTTACCATGAAGTGATATGTGTAACAATACGTGCGTTACTCAGAAACATGTCTCTGCATTTATCAAGAACGTGACTGATATTAAAGACATGATTAACATGTTGAATGAGTAACGATCAAGTAGAAGTGGGCAATAAATATAAATAAGAAGATACCCCAAAGTGTAAGGGGATCCAATTTTTGAAATATAAAGATATTGAATTAAATATTTTTCGAATGTTGTAAAGATTTTCGAATTATATACGTGACCTCTCCACGAATACGATGCTTTGGTTTGTAAAGTATTACTATAACAAGCAGCCTGATTATTTATAGGTGTTAAGACCATATGCAGCAGCGCATATTTCTAACGAAATATGCGCTGCATCTTGAGCAGCAGCGTGTATTTCATACACGCTGGCAGCCCAAGATGGTTTGGGGTTCAAAAGATGAACCCCAAACCATCTTTTAAACAACCAATGCCATTTGGCATGCTGCAGTCTACTTGTTTTTTTTTTTTAGAAAAACGGTTTTTTAAAAGAAATGGTTAGTCAAAAAAATTAAAAAAGTATACCATTATTTATAATTTTTCGATATCTACAAGTAGAGACTTGGTTCGTTTCATTCCGACACCGAATTTTTTTGAGTTTTTTATTTATTTAGTATTTTCAAAATGATTTTTGGAACATTTTCGTAAGTTAAAAAAATAAATAAACTATACCATGATTTATAATTTCTTGAGATCTATAGATAGAGACTTGGTTTGATTGATTCGGACAACGAAATTTTTTAAGTTTTTTTATTAAGTATTTCCGAAACAATTTTCGGAACATTTTTGTAAGTTAAAAAAATAAATAAATTATACCATGATTTATAATTTCTTGAGATCTATAAATAGAGACTTGGTTTGATTGATTCGGACAACGAAATTTTTTAAATTTTTATTTATTTAGTATTTCCGAAACAATTTTCAGAACATTTTTGTAAGTTAAAAAAATAAATAAATTATACCATGATTTATAATTTCTTGAGATCTATAAATAGAGACTTGGTTTGATTGATTCGGACAACGAAATTTTTTAAGTTTTTGTATTTCCGAAACAATTTTCCGAACATTTTTGTAAGTTAAAAAAATATATAAATTATACCATGATTTATAATTTTTTGAGATCTATAAATAGAGACTTGGTTTGATTGATTTGGACAACGAAATTTTTTATTCTATTAAAAGTTGAAGCTTTTCAGGAAATCATACCAATTTTATTTTTAATTTTGATTTTTAAATATACTATATATTATGTATTATATTTTAATTACTTCAATTTTATAGTTTTTATTTGTAAAGAAAATATATTATGTTAATTTAAAAAAATTATTTATTTTAATATATATAATTTTAATATAAATATATAGTAAATAATAAGAAAGATAAATAAAAATATATGGTAGGATATTGTATGGTAGAATGATGTGGAAGAGAGAGAAATATGGTGGGGTATGCTGAAAGATGAAATATGCACTGCTGTGGAGAGTGAGAATTTTTGCAGAATTATTTGGAGAGTATGCTGATGTGGCGCTGATGTGGCGCGCTTTTGAGAGATGAAATATCCCCACTGCTGTGGATGGTCTAAGAGCTTTACCATGCCAGTATTTGTCCTCTTTTGCTGCTCCCAGTCAACTTTAAGATTTTCAGCCAACTCATTATTGCTAGATGGGTAAGCTTAGCACAGGTTATGTTTCTTTTTTTTCTTTTCCATGACTTTTTTTCTGATTACTCTTTGCATCGATGTTGCGGCCATCTTTTTTTTTCCTGCTTGGGGTACCCTCCTCGGTCTCTTTCCCCTCTCATTTTTTGAGGAAATCCTACAAGATCCCTGACTTTTCTCACGTTGAATAATATAGAGTGAAATTCTAGAAACCACGTTGAATAATATAGAGTGAAATTCTAGAAACCACGTTGAATAATAAGCAGAGGGTAACGTTGATAACTGATTAACCTCATCTCCCTCGTATAATTGTTTCCATAGTTGCTAGAAATTGCCTGAATCTACATCTATATTCAACATGCATAAATTATTATTATCTGCAAAAGAATATCAATAAGCACTAAATGAAAATAAGCCAAATCCTTTCTTACGTGTCTGCATCCATAAACACTTGAGTTGACCATACTCTACTGAAACTGGATACTTCGACTTCCCTAAGAAAAAAACAAAATATTTCTTCCAATTATGATCGGACGACGGTGGTGTCAAGATTTTATTTCTAGCCCATGTAGATATGTAATAGAAAATGGATCTAACTTTCTTATACATCTCAATGTTAGCCAGAAAATTTACTAAACTAAAAGGTCTCTTAAAACCCTTAAACTTAGCATCACTTCAAGCATCATTCGCCAGCTATTCATCGTCGGTTGGGTAGGACATATGTGTTTGCATCTAAAGAAATGTTATATAAATGAGTGAAGGGGTAGTCACAACCCCCAATAAAAATGGTCGTGTAAAAAATAAGTCTCGTCTTCCCTATACTGGTGGAGCAACTCTCCCGCATCAGGCACACGGGTTAAGATCGAGTCAGGGATTTCATATTCGTGGCTAAAGATTTAATGATTTTCCTATGAGATGTAACTGAAACTACTGCTAACTAAACAAATAACTGGTCTAAAAATTATCTCTTATTTACCACGTTAGCCGGTAGAAGGACAGTGATGGCGGCCTTTTATTTTCCTCGGAGCCATCTTATGAGCTATTTCTGGGTTCAAAAAGACAACTTATCAGCACATTGTCAAAAATTTATTCCCTAAGTTTTATAGAATCAGCTATGAAATGGGGTTCTGGGCATAAAACCCTTAATTTCAGCTCTGCAACTTCTTGAAGATCGACATGATCGAGGGTCAACCTCTATTGATTTATATCGCGACCCCAACACCTCAATAGACCGACAACTCAATTATAAATTAATCTTACACGAATAAGTAAAACGCTTTGATATTTTACGTATAAACATAAGGATGTAATCCAGTTACTATGATAGTAGTAAGCTTAGAACTTTTTTGATGAAGTCGGAGAAAAGTATTTAAATCACACAATGGTTACCTATAAGAATAGTACTTAAGTCAGGAAGCTAAGTCCTTTCATACACACATTGCTCCAAAATTAACTTTACCACTATTGGATTAAAGTTCGATCTACGATGAAGATAATTCATGTATTATTATATTACGAACCCACTAAGAAAATAAATTGACATGATGTATATAGGTACACACTTGTACCATATAGGTAAGAAGAAAGAGAACTATTGGTAGTAGTACCACTTCTATGCGTCTATAACAACATGACTTACTCACATTATAGTGCACGCCGACGGTCCACTTAATAACATGAAACTTTATAAGTTATTATCATATATTCATATACGCCATCGTTTCACATTTATCAGTTACATCGTTAAACTAGTCTAAGTCGTCCTTTAAGATATTACTTTAAAATTAATTACCTTAAAAGCTGAGAGGGACCTGATAATACTATACCATACAAGTATAGTATACTCGTTAAATTGAAGAGGTAAGGCCACGTAAAGACTGATAAGATGAAAATTAGTTTGCAGGTAATACGAGGCCATCTAATTATTGAACAACAATCCGCAAAACAACAATACACAAGACAAGGTAGTTTCTTACACCCATGTAAAAAACAATTCACAACAATTCACAAGACTAGCGAATGCTTTATCCGATGGAAGCGCATACCGAGCAGTTAAACTTGAAGCCCGAGCAAACAGCATTTTATATAGAAGCGCAAACCTAGAGCTTAAACTTGAAATTCGAGCATGCAGCGTTCAACCTGATAGAAGTGCAA
This sequence comes from Limnanthes douglasii subsp. nivea, assembly GCA_036936605.1. Lineage (NCBI taxonomy): Eukaryota > Viridiplantae > Streptophyta > Magnoliopsida > Brassicales > Limnanthaceae > Limnanthes > Limnanthes douglasii. Next base: position 207,102,148 of record JAUPFV010000002.1, read on the forward strand.
ACCAGACATATAAACTTGAAGTCCAAGCTAACGGTTACCATGAAATGACAAGTGTGACAATACATCTCAGAACGAGTGTTTGAATTTATTAAAAACACGATTAGCATATTCAATGAGTAACAGTAAAAAAAACCAATTACAAGTAAGTAAATCATCTCAAATTTCTAACATTTATCCATATATATATATATGGACTTGGTGTAAAGGTTTTCATGTAATTTTTAAGATCGATTCGGTGAAAGGTTTCGGTATTGGCGGATAACATTTTATTTTGAATATTTTTGTTGTTATAATGATATTATGCACTTATATTTTTGAATTATTCAGTATATGATTTTTTTCAATTCATAATATTGTTATCAATAGTATTTTTATAATTTTTATTTGATCATAAGGATTTAGGATAAACATTTTTTTATCATTGTCACTTAGGTCTTGTCCAATAATCAAACAAAAAAGAATCGCGATAAAAAAAATTCAAATTTCATTGAAAATATTAACATATTAAAATTATGAATTTTTGTTTTGTTGACAATTAGATGATCGCTTGTTAAACAAATCCTAATTCTCCAAACTAATGTCCATAAATTGTCGATATTTGTGTTAACCCCACAAAAGTAAAAAAATAATTGTAAGAGTTAACTTTTGGATCCAATTTGCTCTAACCAATATCTTAAGAAATAACCACGGGACCTTCTCGTTCGCTATCTTAGTATCCCTTTATTATTAACCATCTCTCGTTTAATAACTACAAACATCTCTCGGACAAAATCCTTGCCTAAATCAACTCTTGGACTTCGAAATATCTTCCATACGCACACAGTCTCCAATTAATAAAATATGTTTTTTATTTTCATTTTTTCATATGGATACTCAACCACCTCACTCAACTTCTTTGTTAGTTCCTTTGTCCGGTCACAAAATGAAAATTTCAAGCTCAAAGTTTTCTTTGAATAAAGTTACATTGCTCTTATCGGAAGATGAGCTTAAGATTCTAGATTTAAATAACTAAATCGGAGAATAGTCCGTAAACTTATATAGTGTAACGTTAGTGAAATAAACACATAAATCTGGTGTGAGTGGATGAAAGTAGAAAAAAATAATTTGTAAAACCATTATCTAGCATCCTCATCATCATGGGCGTGGAGGAAAATCTTTAGGTTTATATCTATCATTGTTTATAGTACAATCTTTATGTTTAGGTCAACCAGCTCCATGTGGTATAATCATTGGATCTATCCAACCTCTACGGTAAACCAATATGAAAATAATATAATTAGAGCCTCTAGACTAAATAAAGACACCATTTAATCCAAGATCGTCAATAATGAGCATTGGAATCGGACCTTTCCAAAACAGTAACACCAATGACTAAACTCACTCCAACTCATTGAGAATCACACCAGCAAGCTTCGCTCCATATAGATCGATTGGACATCTCATACTGATATTTTTACCATAAAAGATACTCACCATGCACTTGTAATTATGTCACTAAGGTCGTATCGACAGATTTAGTTTGGAATAAGTACAACCTTCCACGTGGTTCATTCATAGTTTTTCTCACTATATAAGGTTAACTTTACTTTCATGATAGATTAATCGGTTGGGGTTTTATAACCCCACCCGACTGTGTCTTCTATGACAATGATGCAGAATCCATTAATTATATTTTCTTAGATTTCATATTTTATTGCGACATTTGGCAGGCCACCAGTTATAAGCTAAGGTTTCTCATAACCTCGGCGAACTAACCATAATGGGTTTTTTATGAGGAGATCCCAGAGACCTTGAAAATATGGCATTGGCTATATTTCGTGTGATTTCTTATGTGTTGTGATCTATCCTATTTGGGCCAAAGAGGAATACTAGAGTACTAAGATCATCGGCTTCTCTAGCATCAGCGATAACTCACACATCCTAATTGATGTCAAATATATTTTTTAAGGCACTAAGATCATTTGGTCAGTCTAAACAATTTATTGTCACTTTATCTTAAATGACTTTATTGCAGATCTATAACGTATTTAGGGCTCATGTTTTACTTAGACTCTATGATGGCATTATGTATTCTTCATTCTCTTCGTTGTATTGTGCTTTACTTATATTTACTATTGTGCGCAAGCATACTAGACCATGTTTTGTTTAAACTCTATTCTATGATGTATAATTGTATTTAGCCATTATGTCAATTCTCTGGGTAATGCCACAAGTAGATATAACAAACTCATTTTTATTTCTAATTTAACACATTTGTATACCCATAACAATATATAAGTTGACCGGAAAAAAAAACTATATCTTATAATATATTTATTTAAGTTTAATATCTTTTTAAGTTATATTTAATGCTAACATATTATTGTGTTAAGTATTTTTGTGATGGTTAAGTAAAATTAGAGGCCAAATACGTCAACGGAGTATATTATCTAGAGGTTGGTTGAAACCTCTATAGTAGTGGAATGGATTGAGAGTGGCTGGAAAATAAACACAAAATAGTATATGGTTATTTGAAAAGGTTGCTTAGAAAATAAAATATTTATGAATTTGAGTCGTAGAGAGAGAATGCCAAAGGTTACAAGAGAATAATATTTTTCAAGAATCAAGTGATTTCCTTTACAGAAATATTTGTGTATTTATAACAATAGACTTGGGCTAAAATATTTTATAGGATTTTCACTTAACTCTCTTATTTAACATTATAAACCTTATGAACTCAGCCTTACAAGTCTAAGTTTCAACCCAAAGATTTAAATTTTAAATAGAAAACAAAAAACCCATAATTGTTTTTTGGCCAAAGTCTATGTTGATAAACATACAAATATTCGTCTTGAAATATTTGATATCTTCATATGTTTTTATTTGGCCGAAGTTTGTTTGTCTTCCTATCTTGATCCCAAAATTTTATGCCCTACGGATTCTCTGTTGAGCCAAACTATGGATGAAATCATGAGTCTTGAAGTTTCTCAATCTTCTACTTTCCTTGTTAAAAACCTTTCAGCGGTATAAACCTCCTTGAGGATAAAATACTTTATTATACTGGAAGAAAAAGGGTAAAAGTATAAGTAGAATTTCTTATGTTTTGATTTACTAGTAGTTGGTTTTCTTATATACAAACTTTATTCCATCTACCATTAACATGAAGTTGAAAGGAAATTATTCTAGAAAACTTAATACAAATTGTCTGTTTATGTAATATTAAAGTAGCACTGATAGTATTCTCAAAGTATAAATAAAGGATTACTTAAAGAAGTTGGATTCTTTAGCATGTAATATGAGATTTCATGCTTTGTCTGAGCAAAGTTTTTTCTGATGGCAAAAATCAAGACTTTTGTTTCTTAATCTCCTTTATGGTTGGAACTTTATCTCTTTTGAATATAAAAACACGAAGTGTTGAATTTTATTTAATTGTAAAAAGATTTGTTTGCATACTGCTTGGAGACTAGAGAATCACGTTACACATGTCACAAACGTGTACAAGTATTAATATTTTATCATATGTGTTGCCTCATAAGCTTTATTTGTTATAGTTGTTGATGCCTTTGAAGCCTTTTTGCTCATCGGTAAAAAAATATCAACCGTTAATATTAAAAAGATCAACGGCTATTATTGACTCACTTTCTCTTTAAATAGTCTTTTTCACTCTTTTACAATTTTTTCCATTTTTACTCTCTTCATTTAATCTTCTCTTTTAACTTCTTAGAGCTTACTACTTTAAAAACAATTATATCAACTTATATTACCATCGTTTTTAGCTAAATAAAATCAACTGATATATGTGTGTGTGTGTGTGTGTGTGTGTGTGTGTGTGTGTGTGTGTGTGTGTGTGTGTGTGCATGCGCACGGGTGTGCGTGTGTGTGGTGTACCTTTTCCATAAATAATCATTTTAAACACCTGTTTGTGCCTAACAAGTATCCTTCACAAATATCTAATCGAATAGAAAAATAGTGACATTCCCACTGAAAAACATATAATGCATACATCCATCGGCCCTATACATGAAATCCATGAATTTCAATCTTCGAAAAGAATCAGGTAACAATTATAATGAATAATCAACCGCTAGAAACATTGATATAGATCATATAAGGACATAAGAACTTGAACATGTTCCAATAAAAAATAGAAAGTTAAGCTCATCTGAATACATAATCTTAAGAACATCAATCATGAAAATAAGAGATAATAAAATTCTTAGAAGTACAAGGTCCAAGTCAACTAAACCTCGTGTGTGTGTGCGCGCGCGTGCGTGCGTGCGCGCGCGCGCGTGTGTGCGTGCGTGCGTGCGTGCGTGCGTGCGTGCGTGCGTGCGTGCGCGTGCGTGCGTGCGTGCGCGTGCGTGCGTGCGCGTGCGTGCGTGCGTGCGTTTGGACCTATTGGCGCATTAAAGATTTATTACAATGTTATGCTTGATAAAAACACGTGGTAGTCTCAAAATGACGTGTCAAGAATCTATATGATAAGTATGCCACTTTAGGCATGTACTTTTGTCTTTTTATGCATGTATACTTTTGTAAAGAGAAGCAACATGGCTCTCCTCATATTCATGTGTCTGTAATATGAAAAATACGGACAAGCTTTGTGATCTTACCCTAGCAAGCTCCTCTATATATAAAAGCATAGCTTACAAATCAAAATATATCAAAAAGTTGCTTTCATTTTATAATATGGTTTCCTTCTAAATATTACATGTGTCTCTCTTAAAGCTCCTAATTTTTATGCATGAATTATCCTCATTCTTCTTAATATGCATATTATGCATTTACCCTCCAAAGATCTTGTTCATTAGAATACAATTCATAAGATCCTAATCATCTTGTTATACAGGAGAATCTAAGGTAGACCCACAAATGGTTGGAGTAGCCTCCCGATTTCCATATGTATAACATAATAATTCTAAATATCGACTAAAGAATCTTTAGAATCATTAGTATTGGTCTCAAGGTACTACTTGGTTTTGTACACTGAACTGAAAATTAAAAAACAGTATTCGGGACGTCAAAATGTGTCAATCTGTATTGATCTCTAGAGATCTCAGTCTTGTACTATTACCTAATATAGTTGTATTAGATCCAATTCGAAAAACAATTTTTGAAATAAGGGAAGATTTACATAAAGATCTAGGTAGCAGAGAGAGTATCCCACGTCAACAATATGACCTCAAAAACACCCACCAACTTAAATAAACCAATTCTACTTTCTTCAACCTTAGCTTTACTACCATCTTGTATAAAAACTCAAGCTTCTAAAATAGAAAACTTAGTTAAGTATACACATGTTCTTAAAAGTGCTCGAGTTAATGAATCATCATTACCACTTGTTAGCTCATTTGACCTTTATAGATAAATGGGACCATTGGCATATGGTATCTGAACCCTAATCAATACCAGAAGACCATCCCTAAAAGAAAATATTCAATCTTTTAGATTGGATTAGTACGTGTTAGGTTTACCAACATCTTGTATTACATGCGATCATGGTCAAACAATATGTCATATTTGAAATACCAAAAGACTTTATAACGCGAAGGAAAGTGCAAGGTTATACACATATCCACCTTGGATTTGTCTGTGTATTCCTAACATACCACGGGAGAAAAATATTACCAGTTACGGCAAGACTCACTCTTTAGACACAAGGTTTCTCAAGAATCAATATGAAGTTATCATAATAATCCCCACCATCCTTCATACATGGAAGTGTAGTCCTGAAGCTCTTCTAATTTCCAACCTACCACTGAGAGATCCAAATTTGTCTACATTTCTGAAGGTTCAAGCACATATCACAAGAGCGGAGAAAAAATGATCATCCATGTTAGCCACTCTATATCACAAGATTGTTCATCGCCTACAAGACCATGCTATAGACCTAACATAAAATCAAGAGTCCTCAAACACTTTTCTAATATTGGTTAATAATGATGAAAAAATCCAAACCATCGTTTAAATTCTATGATAGATCCAAAATAAGATCTTCATAAGCTTATAACTTTGGAATGGATCATAGATTACGAAACCTATCATACATAAACACATCCTCTCAGAGCGGCAGATCCAATATTTTTCAGAAAAACAAATGAAACAGCCAAAACTGTTTATAAACTAGAAGATGAAGTAGCAGAAAATATCTCAATCTTTCACTCTAACATGATAAACCCCGTTTCCAAGATAAGAGAGGATGATATATTAATTGCATGTTTATATCCAGACAGATCACACTCGTATATACTGACAAGATAAATGGACACTCTATATGCAATGTTGACCCTACGTGTGCGATGAAGGATGCACGTTTTGGTTATAAGATGACTCTTGTGACAAAGACGAAGAAGATAAGGAAGACATTTGGGAAGAAAAATAACCTTCGTTATCCCCTTGCAAGGAAGTCGTAGGATTCAAGAAGGATAAACCAGAAAAAAGTACTTTCATGCATGTTGTTTTCTTCTAGGTCATTTTCGTACTTGAAGGCCTTTCCAAAAATAGAATGGCACATGGATGCATATAAAAAGTTCATATCTAAACCATATGTCTAACCTTCCTCCATACTCCGTAACTGAAAAATGAAAGAACTTAGCCAATAAGAATTGATTCTTAACTGGCACGCTAATACTGTCATTGCCCAAAACATAGTCCTCCATAGGATCGAAAACAAAGTTGAAAAGATCTTACACATGATAAAGAAGATATAAAGAAACCTCTGATAATTAAACAGCCAGATTCAACATCTCTACCAAAGTTTACACTCGCAGATAGCTCAATTGTATAAAGACCTAAACACGATAACACAAAGAAAAACATGACGATGATTCGATAAAAAATAACCACAAATTAAAAAATTAATAGCCAAAATTGTTATGATCGAATCTGACATGATGTTGTTACTCGATCCATTTCCCACATATACAAAACTGGTGCATCCTCCAAGGGAAAAAGCCTTTCTTTCTTTCCTCAACTACCCGACTACTCAAAATATTTCAAAATTACTCATGACATACTAAGAATACTCCAAAACTAAAATCTATACCACGACCGTAACCAAAGAAACAAGGAAACATTGAAGATCTATCCTAAAATATGGATTTCTGATTCATGTATTTGAAAGAAACTCCATCTCTAGAAGAATCAACAGCAAATTGAGAAGATCTTAGCAAAATTGGATCATCATAAGACTTTGAGTTTGTCAGAGAATATCTCATTGAAAATAACGAAAAGAAATATGAGATGGTTAATATAACAACCTACTCATGTTCAATCAATAGATTCGGATGCCCGAGCCAAGGACGTGGAATACATAAAAAAATTACAATAAGTTCATCGAGTATTAAAAAACAAACCATTAAAATCAACTAGAGGTCCATAGTTTACTTTTTATGACAGTCATCCTCACCAATTGAAATTGAAATTACACAAATTTAGAGCATTTCTTGATCTCCAAATGACTAGAAACGGTGTTGAATTATTAGATGTTTAAAGGTAATTTTCCTCCTGCATAATGGGTCTCTTAGAGAATGGTCTCATACATTGGAAGAAGACCAACAATTACAACTCCACCAAATTGGTGATGCATCAAATATCTTTGGCATTATACACTAGGATTGTATCAAATACTATTCTCTACTAGACTGGAAAACCTGACAATGATATTTTAAGATAAGTTGATGCTCGCTTGAAACTAAAGACATTGAGTATCACCACCAGAGGATATCCAAAAGGTATTACATGGTTAATTGATATAATAACCCAAATCTAAGATATATATATACATCATATCTCTTCTTTAAAAGATACAACTAGAGTTATAAAGGATTATTGCGACATTCATAAGAGAAGTTGCAAAGATCACCTTACGAGAAATACATCAGCTGACTATTTCAGTGGTTGAAAATTTATGCGAACAAACAGGTTTTTTAAGTCAATGATGAATAAAACAAATTACTCATCAAAACATATTTGAAGCCTTACCTTTGATATAAAATGCAAAGACATAGTGCACATGGTCTACAAAGAATAATCCATACTAAAAATTTTGATAAGCAGTTGCAGAAGACAAAGAGGTATAAAAATAAATAAATAAACCCTTCAAATTCTTATAAAGGAAAATAACTTAGAAAATCATCAACAAAATCAAACATATGTTTTGTATGTAGACAAAAAAAGACTCTTTTAAAAAACTATCCAAACAAACCAAAACAAAACCACTGAAATGCTACAACAAGTACAACAGAACATCCAAATAGAAATAGGGGACGTTAATATCGACTTCTTGTTTTCCATAAAAAGAAGAAACAAACGACGAGACATTTTTTGTGTTAAATACATCATTGTCTAAAAACTCTTAGTCATAAGATGATTCTTACGAAAGTTATCCATATACGAGTGATAAGGAGGTTTCTATCTACACTACTTAAGCATGTTCTTCTCAACCAACAATAATTGTCCTAGTGGTACAGATCCATGTTCTCTTTTTTAAGAATGATAACCCAATATTTTTATTAGGTTTTTGGATACTAGATCATGCATAAACACTATGAATCTGTCCATTATTCCTTCAGAATATTGGATAAATCCTAAGGAGAATTTTAGAGCAGTTGATGGAGAACTATTTAGACAAATTTATTCACAAAATTTTTAATGAGTATGGACAAAGGTTCTTGGGATGGGCCTTCCGAGAAAAAAAATTATTGGCCGGCTTCGACGTATACCAACAAGAAAAAAGACTATAAATTCTGTCATAATAAGTCATATTCAAGATATTTATAAAACCTTACATAATGGTGCACAAGTTCTTTTCTTTATCAGTGACAGCTGCAAACTATTCTGAGATTAATATGAAGCTTCTTGCTCTATGCATGGACTTTCATACATATTTTCAGGATCTGAATCTATTTTGGAAACAAAGACTTCTTCATCCAACTACCATTTAAGCTCAATAAATATCTAAACCTACAAAAGAAACACATATGATTATTTGTCCAAATTTAGTTCTAGCACAAAAAAATGTTAAGAACTTTTGAAACAATGCATTTATTGAACCTACAATATCAGAATGATCTTGCCAAGATTTTTATATAGAAAGACGTTCTAAAAAGGCCATCATTAAAAAAATACTCATTCGTTACAAATCCCTCAATCACTTTCTAAAAGAATGACAAGTTTCCACTTTTAAAAATAAGCACTGTGTTTGTCCAACTCAAGTTTTCTCCAAATTTGATTTAAAGGCTGGGATCTACAAATCGGGGATAGATCCTAGTAAAAGATCTAAAATGACACTCTTTATTTCTAATAGCCATTACCAGTGGATAGTCATGTCATTTGGACTCAAATTTTCCTATTTTATCTTCCAAAGGGCTATGACTAAGATCTTTCAGCATATTATTCATCACAAGCTAATGTAGATTCATGACATACTATATTCTCGAAAAACGAGGAAGAGCATCTGGAATTGATTAGTCAATTGTACATGAGTACGGAATTATGTTATATGAAAAGAAGAGCCAAGTACGAAAATCAAGTATTGACTTCGTAGTCGTGCCATTTTCAAATGAAAAATATCAACCAAAGCCACACGTCGCTCAAGAACTTCAAAACTTCTCTGATGAGAACTTAACGGTATAACAAATACAACAATTCTTGGGTATCGTCAATTACTTTTAGGATTTTCTACCACGTGCTTCTCAAGATAAAAGTCGATTATCATATATTCTAAAAAAGATGGTGTCATTTTGGGGACCATAGCACACAACTACAATAAAAAACTTAAAAAGTCTCAATCAAAATCCTCCTCCTCTTGAAATCCCTAGAGATGGTAAGAAGATTTTACAAACTGATGTGAGTGATAAGTTTTAAAGGACAGTGTTGATAGACAAAATTGAAGGCAATAAAATTATTGCGGGCATGTTAGAGGATAATTCAAAGAATCGGAAAAATATTATCATGCAATCTACAAAGAGACGCTGGCAATCAAATACTAAATCAGGAAAATTGAGTTACATCTATTGGGCCATCACTTTCTTAGTCCAACTTGATAATTTCTTGTTCCCAATTTTTTTAAAATTCTGAAACAATTCCCTCCCTGAAAATAACTCTTCAGCTTAAATATATGGTTTTTAAAATATGGCTTTGAAATACAGCACATCAAACGTGAGCGCAGCTCGATACCAAATCCATTAGTTCGACCTCCACTAACAATATGACTCATTACCTTTGTTGAAAAATTTCCACTAATTTTGATGGATAAATAAGCTCAAAGAAATTAAAGTCATTGATGCACAAAACTTACAAGGAGGTTATGATCCTCTTGGAGTATTGGCAGCCATCCATTATTTTTACCTGACTACATTTTCATCGTCCGAAGACCAACCAAGTCTTGGTAAAAGATGATACATATATGTGGTGTGTCTTTCCACACATAAGCCTCTTAGACACTTGCTCGTGCCTAACAAGAAACCTCCATACGCATCTGATGGAATGAAAAAATTGTGTCATTCCCGCTAAAATACATATCATTCATACATTCTTGGGTAAAAAACACCAGTCGTCCTTCACGTTTGCCACTTGTAACAAGTTGGTTCCTTTCCTTTGAGGCTGTAATAAAGGGGTCCTTCATGTTTCAGAAACCAGAATAAAACCATCATTTTTTACCCCATCCCAACTTTTGTACCCTTAATACCCTTTGATCGGCCACATCAGCGATCCACGTAGGACGCTGATGTGGGAACAAGTTTTACTTTTACGTACTCCTTTTACCCTATTTCCAAACCTTAAACCCGTCCCATTAAGTATTATGACCCGGTTAGCCCATTCGACATCTCTTATCCAGCCCAGCTTCTAACCCTAGATCTAACCCTGACCCAATAACCCAGTCCTAACTTCTAACCTGACATCTCTTCAGTGATCGAACCATATAGATTCCAAGTTAGGAAATTTTTGCGATATTCCAATCCTAAATGACATAATCTAAACGGAAATTAGGAAAAACACCAAAGGAAAGAAAGAAAGAAAAAATTACTAATTTCCAGAAACACCATCAACAAGACCATTGATTCAATCGTCAGTTACACAACCAGCATCTAATATCTCTTCGGCAACATCTAAATCGATAATTTCTAAAGCAGCTAAAGCGTTACTCTGTACTTGAATCGAATCTCTGTATTGTCCTTCTCCTCTAACAGCACTCAAATCCCTTTCGAAAACCACTACATCAAACCCTTTCTTCTTCACCGCCAAAGTAAAAAACCAAACCGTCGATTCCGCCTCCAGCGATAAGAATTCTTAGCTTCTTGTTGTTTTTCTTTTCCTGTTTCTCGGTTCTCTCTGTTACTGCAACGCTTGCTTTGATTTTCAGTGGTTTATTCTTTTGGGATCTGGGGTTTCGTTTAACCTGTAGTTGAATTGAAGATAAGGAGAGAAAGTTGATTAAATTTCAGGTTGGAATATCGCAAAAATTTCCTAACTTGGAATCTACATGGTTCGATCACTGATTTAGATTTCGGGTTAGAAGTTAGAGTTAGGTTATTGGGTCAGGGTTGGATCTAGGGTTAGAAGCTGAGCTGGATAAGAGATGTCGAATGGGCTAACCAGGTTATAATACTTAATGGGTCGGGTTTAAGGTTTAGAAATAAGGTAAAAGGAGTAAGGGTGCAAAAGTTGGGTTGGGGTAAAAAATGATAGTTTTATTCTGGTTTCTGAAACATAAGGGACCCCTTTATTACAGCCTCAAAGGAAATGGACCAACTTGTTGCAAGTGACAAACGTGAAGGATGACTGGTGTTTTTTACCCTGTATTTTTTTATCATATACATGAAATCCTTAAATTTTTTATTTTCGAATGAGAATCAAATAACAACAATAATAAAAAATCAACTGTTAGCAACATGGAGATAGATCCTACAGGGCCATGAAAACTTGAGGCTGATCCAACGATAAAAATAGAAATGCTAAGCTCATCTAGAGACATAAACGTAAACATATAAGTCATGGAAATTAAAGATAACAAACTTTTTGAAATATAAAAGTCGAATTTCAAATATTCAGAAGGACAAAAAAAATGAAACAGTCTAAAGTTCAAACCCACTATACTTCATTAATGTATATGAATTTGGACCTAATAATTTAATTTGGCTCGTTAAGTATTTCTCACCAAGCTATGCTTAATAAAAGACACGTGATAGTTTTCAAATAACGTATCACATATAAAGAGTTTGTCATTTTATGCATGTATTTTTGTCTTTTTATGTATGTACGTTTTTGTAATGAGTAACTATGTGGCTATCCTCTTGTCCATGTGCGTGTAATATAGAAAATAAAAACAACTCTTGTGATCTCATCCTAGCAAGCTCCGTTATATAAAAGAGACAACCTATATATCAGAATATATGAAACATTTTTGTTTTGTTTTAGTAAATGGTTTTCTTCTAAATATTTCATGCTTCTCTCTTAAAGCTCCAAAAATATTATAGATTCTTTTCATTATTTTTTAATAAGTATGATTTACACTTTTCCGCGAATCGTGTGCATTAGGAAAAATGTGTTTCCAAAATCCTGAAATTTTGTACTCTTAGAGTTATCACTTAAGGTCTTCGTGTTATATGACATCTATATGGCCGGAATAGCCTTGAGATGTCCATATTTTTTAGTATAACATAATGAATCACTCGTATCGTTCTCGAGGTACTACTTAATTTTATACACTAAACTGGAAATCCAAAACCATATTCATGACGACAAAATGTGTCGATCTGGATCGACCTTTATCACTACCTAACATAGTCGTATCAAAATCAATATAAAAATATGTTTCAAAAAAATAAATAAATATATATATATATAAATTTAAATAACGGAAAGCTTAGCCCACACTAAAATATCAATATCATTGTTAGTTTACGACATTGGTTCACTGAATTCCTTCTTTTCAGATTGTATTTAGATCTGTTTATTCATAGACAAAATCAAACTATATATATATATATATATATATATATATTATTTTTAAGTTTAACAAATATTTTACTAGAAAAAAAAAGCTTTAGTATAAAAAGTTAGTACAAAAGATACAGGGTGCCACACTAAAAGAAAGAACCCTAAACAAAATTTCAGAAAATTGATTTTTTTTAGAGATACTTGATAAACTGAGGCAGCTCGATATTAGAGACTAATGGACCGAGTTTCTTAGGAGGACTTATCGCCGAGGAGAGATTATATCGGTTATATTATAAACAAAAAGAATAGTTTGATGACATTGAATATATTCACTACAAATCAATCTAGAAGATGGTATATGAAATGCTCGACAAAATGCCATTAACTGGTTTCATGATTTATTTCTGTAGATTGAGCAGAGATGAACCATTATAAAGGAGACCAAACATCGACTCATGTTAGTCTAATTCACCTGCTAATTTTAAGAAGAATTCAAAATCAACTCCATTTATAGGCTTTTGTAAGCTTGTTAGAATAGACTCTCCCTGATTAGCAACCATCTAATTAGTATATTGTATCAAAATGGGAAATTGATCTTGTAGGATGGCTTTCACGAAGAGATGGTCATAGACAACATCTGGACTTCCAGCTGAGCTTTGAGAATATAATGTTTGAGATACTTAAGATGTAACTTTGCAAGCCAGTTAGGGACATTGCTTTAATTTAGAAAACCTTGACCCATTACTTTTCTAAATACGTTAGAATTCTTAGAAATCAATGGAAATAATGCTTGATACTCATCGGGAACATCCAGTGGTGTCTCCTCAATAAGGTATACGTATAGCATTTAAGTGGGGTATGAGCAGCCAAAATTATGATCTTGATCTTGTATGTGAATCTAATTTAAATCTTTGAAGTCATTAAGTGGGCAAGAAATTAATTAAAATATATGTTTAAGTGTAGCTTGACCGCCACTAATAATTCCACTTGTCATTATCTTAGTGGCCAAGTGTAGAACATTCTCTAAAAGAACATGACCTGAAAAAGCATGCAAAGCAGTGCAAAAAGCAAATATCAGTTGAGCTTGATATTGTTCAAGAAGAAAGTACCTTGGAAGCTCAGGATCAGCAAACACTTTAAGAAAAAAATTTATATGAAGGCTCGGTTTCAGCAATCATAGGTGACCTTTCTCCATATAGCCAACCAAATCCTGAAACATTAGGTAAGAAAACCAACTGTTCATCAGTGATTTAGAAGGCTGGACAGGATTTAGATCATGCTGATCTTGTTAGAAGCATAAAACATCAAGATATATCATAACTATCATCAGTCATTTGTACAAGCGCAACTCATACCAAATTTTCTTTATCTTAGCATATTTTAGCTTCTTGTTAGTTAATGTTTTGACGTCCTGGTCAACCTTAGTTTTCGCATCTTGCGGGTGAAGTAGTCAAACTACTTATGATATCTTTGTTATCGTTTGGAAGCTCATAGGCTAAGTTGACATATTTAGATGAGCTATTGCAATTGAAACCTACTTCTAAAGCTTCAATAGCTTCAATGACTTCAGCCTGTGGGGGATGATGTTTGTCCTTGTCCTTCTGAACATTCTGGTCAAAATGAGAGGTAATCTCATTCCTTTTGTCCTTAGAAGGGCTATTATCAGTTCTTCAGTCCTTCTGAGTATGATTTGTGTCATTCGATGTGCTGCTATTGTTGCCTGAATTTCCTTCTTGAAGTATAATTGATTTCATCTTTGAAATCCATTTTTCATCATGTTCTGTATGTTTGCCATAGGAAGAGGTTATTTGTTGAAGATTAGTTTGGGGCTGATTTGAGTTCTTAGGAATTGGCTTAATTACATTTGTGGGAATGTTGAGAATGTGTAGACTTTATATTTCTTTTGGTGATTTCTTATGATCCTCTGATTGATGAGTTGTTTTGCTACTTCTCTTTAAGCTATCTTTGATGGTGTTTTATGTGTCTTCATGAACTTCTTCGTTATCTATTAGAGACTTGATATTTGTTTAAATTGGAATCGGAATGCATGTATGCTCTTTTGGTTCTTTGTGAGATTGATGTGTAGTCCGATTGTGTTCTTCTTGTATTTAGGTAATGTCTGTAGATTTTTTGCAATCTTTTTTTATTGTGCCATATATTGTAACAAGATGAACAATACTCAGGTCTTAATTCATATCGTATCTGCTGCCAGAACCCATCCTTTTTACCAAAGTTGGTCCAAATCTTGTCCAATGGTTTCTTTGATAAATCAATTTATGTTCGTGCCCAACAACAATTGAACATAGCCTAATTCTTTTTAAGAATCCAGACTTCTATACGTTGTCTATTGTTTTTGCTAATGTCTTAATTGAGTCTTCATTATACATTAGCGCATGTATGTTCGAAAATGATATCCAAACATGAGATATTGATGGCTCTCTTTTGCGTGTAAAACTTGGACACCATTTCAACAAACGCATAGTATATTGTCCAATCTTCCATACGTTTCTGCACCATGTCTTTTTAATATCTTCTTGCATATCGATTTCTATCAAGATACGTCTAGGATCTCAAGTTGCAACAATGTATGTACCTTTCAGGCCAAGATAGTTGGAAAATGTCTGAATTCGAGCATTAGTGGCTTACCTTGTGACAATTTTCCTATCAATGTAGACTGTGTTTGCTTCTAGTCTGCTTTTATCTTTAACTTGCAAATCCACTATGATATAGTCTCTCATATCTTCTAAATTAACATTTTCATGTTTGACTTAATTTGAGACATGTATCAAGATTTCAGCATAAGATTTCTTGGGTTGATAGTTCAGGTTCTTAATTAATTGTTGTTGATTTGGATTATCGATGGCGAGGTTGTTGTTCTGTTTCAAGAGTTGGTTGTTTGGCTGAATTGATTCATCATTTCATGGGTGAAAAAAAGAAAATAAGTGTTTGTTGGTATTTGTTGATGTTGGTATTTGTTGTCCTTATAGCTCTAACTAGAGATGTATTTTGTCATACATGGTGGAACTGAAAGATGAGTTTTTGATTTACCTTTAGTTGCTTTAGATGCAGAGAAAACCATAAAACAAATGTCTCCATGATTGAAATTTACCGGATTAATTCAAAACTCCAAAAAATTCTTGGAGCCCTTGCTTCCGAAAACTTTTAAATAATCTCTGTCAAACTTGAAGAAGCTCGTGGGAAAGGACAAACATTGCAGTTTAACTGGTTATTTGAGAACGGAGGCTTTATTTTGGAGGATGACGATACATTTTCCGTAGTTTTTGGGAAGGTTAAAGATGCAGTTGAAAGCCTCCTTATATGTACATATTTCAGCAATGTAGTGCATGTATCGTTAGTTATATTATTTTGTTATCAATCAGTGTTTTTAATTATATATTTGAAAAAGACTAAAAACCAACATTGAGTTATTTATAATCAAACAACTTAAATAAATTGATTTCCAAACTTAAAATATATCTTAGAAAATGTATTTTTCAGGAACTGTTTTTGGCACATAATTTTCGGCAAATCCAATATTACAATCACATAATAAATGAATCATGGTGAACAATCTATAATTTGGGTTGAAATGCTAAATATGGCACAACAAAGTGACAATAACGATCTCACCTTCTCGACGTAACTCCAAACTTTCATTAGAAACCATAGTAAGAGATAAATTAGTGGAAAACGGTAAAAGAATAAATGGATTTGATGGTTATTATAAAATAAATCCAAATTCTATATTTTAAAATGAACATCGTAATCTGTTAATTTAGATAAATTACGAAGCCAGTTGTCATTGCTAGAACAATATGGAAAAACAGATTAATTTTGTTATTGATTTCTGCTTATTTACTTTGAACACGTAGAAAATGTGAACGCT
This sequence comes from Limnanthes douglasii subsp. nivea, assembly GCA_036936605.1. Classification (NCBI taxonomy): domain Eukaryota; kingdom Viridiplantae; phylum Streptophyta; class Magnoliopsida; order Brassicales; family Limnanthaceae; genus Limnanthes; species Limnanthes douglasii. Next base: position 207,118,955 of record JAUPFV010000002.1, read on the forward strand.
TAAAACTATATTATTATGCTGTTCCATTTTTTTATGCTTCTGAAATTTTTAAATAACTAAAATAAATAAATAATATATTACGGAATCAATTAGATATGAATTTCAGTTCCTGTACAGAAGAAGTGACATACTTGTACATTCTTTTAGAGAAAATCACAATACTGACCCTATTATTATAGTTTTCGTTAAATAAACTCAGAGAGTTTCAGCTTTTATAGTTTAAAAATCTCAACGTACGGTTTTTATAGGTTAAGAGCAACATGTAGAGACAAATTGAAAAACCAAATTTGTTTATGCTGCGTTTTATTGTGATTTTTTCTCATGGCAATACTTTAGTAGTATGAAACCCACAGGCCACAATACAACCCAGCTTTATTCATCACAGTAGAACTTCCAAAAAAGTTTTTTAGATCCAAACATACCATAGAGCTTTTTTATAATTGAAATCTAACCATAGACAAAAGTTCTATAAAGTTCTACGAATTTGGTCAATACCTGATGGTACTTAAGAAAGCAAGTATTGAGTCATCCACGACTTGAAGCGAGACCATGCAAGCTCAACGGCATCTTTGTCCTCATCAGACAATCCCATACCCTTCCTCCTCTCGATACCTTCTGGAGACCGATTCATGAAAGCATGTCCGTTGCCTTGGTATATGTAAACCTCATTCGGAATTCCTGTTGCTTTAAGTTTCTCCTCTAATGCCTTTGCTGCCTGAAACATCAAAATCACAATGTTGAAAGTAGGGGTGGAATCAAGCCCAGCCAAATACCAGAGACTCGAGATTGTCCCGAACAGAAAAAATGGAGGCTTGAAGTTCGACTAGATTAAACAAAATCACATAAGGTTTTGCTATTATGACACCCGAATAAATTAGCTAATGGAAGCTGAGGAGCGGATTGAGCAATATACTTAATATTATTAATTTTCATTGATACAAAAATCTCGACTTTGGATAGAACTCAAAATTTCAAGCTTGAGCCAAGGTCGAGCAGCTCACCTGATAGCCAGCCCTAGTTCAAAATAGTTCGGTTACGATTAGGTCAGAACATAAAGCTAAACCAAAATTCAAAGGTGTTGAAAGGGAATTTCTATAGGTCTGCGAATGGAGCACTAAAAAGGATCTAAACTGTGCTACTGAAGTTTAACAATTACAAGTTTAGGTGCATATTGAAAGAATTTTCAAATCAAAACGGGGTTGGTTGCCACTTCGATTAAAGAGAACAAAGTCTTCTCAGTGTTCTTGAGCTACTACCCTATTGGCAAGTACACAGACCCGATATTAAAATCTAGTTTACACGGCCAAATAACTTTTCTGTTTGAATCCATTGATAATTACAATGTTTGGAAGCCACCAAAATTTATGGTTAAAAAAACTAAATACAAAATGAATAACTTACAGTCACATCTGAAAAACCAACAAAATTATCAAGCTCCCCGAAATGTGCCTGAATAGGAGCCTTAGCCTGGGCAGGATCTGCAAGCTCTGATGAAGGAGTTCCATAAAATGAAACAACAGCATCAACTTCTGGGACTAAAACAGAGCTAGCAATAGCTAGAGCACCTCCCATGCAATATCCAGTTACCCCAACCTATAAAAATTAACATCACATCTGTTTTATTTCATGATTAACGTTTTCATAGTCTCACTATCTTATAAAATCTAAGTATGATAGTTCGAAAAGTGTTAATACAGGGTGGAGAGTACAAACTCATTGCATACTGTTGGGCGCTGAGTAAGAATCAATTTGCATAGTGGAATACAATATGCAAAACACAAAGACATTAGTTAAATGCACACAGTTATATGTAAGGAGCAGGTTCACTATGCCTCTCAAACTTATATATACCAAGAAAAGATAACGCTTCTACTGGTCATCTTTACCATTTAAAATAACGCATACTCCAACTGTGAATGAGTATCTTATGTATACTACTTGCCAAAAGTATTTTGGAGATCAATTAAAAAACTTCACTTATAAAACTTATAAAAACATTTTGCTGTTTTCTATACAACCTGAAGCTAAAGAAAGCATTTATCAAACTTCGCTGAGAAATACCCAGCTATCCATGCAAGCAGAGAAGATTAAAAATATACATTGGATACCTTTTTCGAACCATTTTCCTTCAGCCAATGAACTGAAGCACGGATATCCTTCACAGCACCTTGCCAGTCAAGCCCGTCAAACAGGTGTTGTGCTTCAGCAACATCCAACCCGACCTTTCCTCGATACAAGCTAAAACAATCAAAGCCAAAAGAAGCCAGTCAGCTAAGAAACACCAATGAATTATACTCCGGTTTTAGATACTTACTCAGGGATAAGTGCTTTGAACCCAGGTTCTAGTTGAGAAATTTTAATAGCATGATTCTTGATCTCGAAATCAACTCCCCACCACTCTTGAAGGACAACAATTCCAGGAGCATCGTCTTTACCAACTACGTAAGCATCAAATGTCTGACCAATAAATCAAACCAAAACTTAAGACAGTAAGAACAACATTTCTTAAAATTATTATGCCGTATTGGCCATTCCTCTCATTCACATACATTTCTTAAATCCAACCGATTTCTACGACAATTTAACCTCATAATTTTCAATTGCAATCATTTATTCACTGAGTTTAAAGAACACCCCACTATATTATCCAAAACACAATATGCATCACTTCCGTAAAACATTTCCACTTCAATTCCCAAATCAGCTAAAAATAGACTGACACGGATCAAAGTTTCGATGCAATTACTCAATAGAGAAGCTGGAAAAACCGCAATACAGATACGTAAGAGAGAGGGAATAAGGATTTGAGCTCACAGTGTCGTCTCTCTGAATTTGGATTTTCTTGAAAGCCGAGTCTGCCATTGATCGGACGGAGAAGCGGTAACGGTAGGAGTAAAGAGAGGGTTTAGGGAGTGTTCGACTGAATAGGATTCTGGAAGATTGTGAAACGGCAGCTAACATTCTTTCCTTCGAGTCTAGGGGGGGCACAATTAATTTTATTTTTGAATAGGGGGCACAATTGTTCATTTATTTTTGTCCTTAATGTTCTTATTTTCTTTTAATTCACTTCGATATAACTTTGATTTTCTCACGGCTTCGTAAATAAAGTCTTCATATTTGTGAGTTATGATATTGTCGCAAGATTTTGAGCTAAGTTGGGATAAAGGAAGGAATCAAGTTATATATATCCAATTCCGATGTAAATATATTTAATTTTGAGTATATCTGAAGGTGTTAGCCTTTTTTTTTACTAACAAACATTCAACATTTTTTTCTTATAATTTTCTCTCACTTCTCTATAAACTTTCAAAACTCTCTTTACTCAAAAACCTCCCACCTCTCTCTAATATTTTCGGGCGAGCCACAACTTCCTCGTCCCCTTCTCCTCCTCTATCATGGTGAAGAACAAAAACCCACCACCACCAACTACATAAGTTCAATAATTTAATTTTGTAAATTAATTTAGTTAGATTTTTGTTAGAATTAGATTAAGGTTAGATTTTAGGTATGAATTTAGGATTAAGTTTAGATTTTAGGTATGAATTTTGATTTTAGGGTAGATTTAAGATAGTTTTAGGGTAGTTATAGGTGGCAATTTTACAGCCCGGTTGCCAGCTAGAAAATGGTCGGCAACGCACCGGTGGTGTGCCCAAGGCAGCACCATCGGTGCGTAGGGGTACAGGGGGTCTGTGTCGCTCGGTACGGACGGCTGTGCACCTATGGATGTTAAAAAAATGTAAATTTTTAAACAAAACGATATGTATGTTATATGTATATCAAGTGGATGTTCGATTTGTAGTTTTATTTAAGTTTACGGATTATATCGTATGTTATTAACTTTGTTTATATTTTGTAATTATTTCAGGTCTGAAGCTGTCGAGTCGCGACCCCTTCCTCGGTCTAGGGCGGTTCCTCCTGGATCGCGGGTGACACACCCGGACAAGAATTTGAAGACGGTACGGGTCGTCGAGGATGAGAAGGTCCGCGATGCTAAGCGCGGACGAGATTCATTGGAGGACCCTGAGACTAGACATCTTAGGGAGGAGGAGGAGGGAGGATTAGATAAGATCGGTCTTTGCGCCGAATCAACCACGGTAAGAGGAAAGAGAAGGCTGTTGAGAAAACAGTGGATGACAGTAGAGGTGGAGGCTCCTCACGACGAGAGACGTCACATGTACATCGATCACCACCTCCCGCTACCAGTGCTCCACCCCCTGCGTATGCTATTCCATATCCACCACCTGTTAGTGAGAGGGTGGATGCTACCGGGGACCCTAAGCAGGATACGATAGATGAGGAGCATATTGATGCGATACACACCGAGGAGCAGCGGAAGACGTTTGCATTTCTGAAATGCAACAAGATACATTTATTTCCTGACTACAAGGAACATGAGGCATATCACGTCTTCATCGGGCAGGTAAGTATCAAATTATTAAATGGTATCCAATGTTTTACTTTGAATTATGTTTGACTTAGTTTTTTATTTACATGCCCGTACTTCCTTAGGCATACAGGCACATTATAATGTGTTTCGTATGTGGGACCTTAGTGCTCAGCCAGAGGTGCAGCGGTACTTGGCACGGACTCCTTTCGGTCCTCTCATAGCTCACTTACCTTAGTACTTCACGCATTCAGTACTTTATGAGTTTTTTGTTGAGCGTTGGCATCAGGAGACCAACACGTTCCATTTCTCGTTCAGGGAAATGACGATTACTCTAGATGATGTCAGCTGCATTACAGGTTTTCCTGTAGTTGGCCGGACTTTCGATGTAGTCACAGCTCCGCGTGATGAGGCATACAACTACTATGCTAGTGTGTTGGATTGGCAGTGGATGAGGTTCGTGCTGAGATACAGTCCACTAGAGGCGTTGGCTTCAAGATAAAGTGGTTGTAGGAGACTTTCACCAGGGGTCGCTACATCGAGCAGACTGATGTATACACTATCTGCCAGGTATCACGAGCATACCTGATGTTCTTATTTGGTTGCACTATGTTTGCAGATACTAGTCAGAAAAGCGTTAAGGTTGACTATTTGTAAGGGTTGGAGAATGTGGACTCCGGTTTGTGGGACATAGCGTGGGGTACGAGTGCATTGGCCTTCATGTTCCGTGGTTTGGGTGATGCCTTGAAAGTATCGAAGCATAACCTGTACAGATTTGTATCCATGCTAGATTGCTGGATTTATGACCATTTCCCGGCATTTAGAGCCTCCGGGAACGCGGACCACGTAGCGAGGCAGTCGTGGATTTTCAAGTGGCTACCGAAGCGGATTGTTGGGCAAAACATCCGCCCCAAATTGGTTGTGCGTACTCTCCTTTCTGATCAGAAGGAGAAAGATGTAATTGTTTATATTAAGTAATAAGTAACATATTTATACTAAGTTATATTTTTTTTAACATTCTGAGAGTTTTACTATATTTAAAAACAGGTCATTTTCGAGCCATACGAGGAGTTGCTTTTTTCACCAAACTCTTCAACTGGGGTTTGCGACTTCCACTTGATCTTGACATTGTTAGATACTTCGAGATTCTCGAGATATGTCCGACCGAGTTGACCCCTAACGCTTGGTATACTTTAATGTCGACAATCATAGCATCACGTCTGACAGGAATCCCCATCTCCATGGAGCAATATATAGGGATATCCGGGCTCCCCAAATCCCCAAAGCTGCCATTTTTCTACTCAACCCTCCTCAACCACAAGAAGATCGTGAATAACTTGTTGGAGGCTGATAGATCATGGAAGTACAGATTTGTCTTTGTCAGTGGTGTGTGGGAAAATGGTCGACCCTACAGCCAGGATAATCTGAGGTGGCTCACATATAAATGGACCCTTAAAGGTATAAATATATAAAAGTTTCTTATTTTTTTAAAGGGTTGTCTTTTAAGGGTTGTCTTTTCGTCTGCAAGGTTACTATCCAACAGCTGCGGAAAAAGAACCTTGAAAAAGCTTCGACGATCTTCGCTCAACTTTGGGCCTTTGCAAGGAGAAGCTGGGGTCAGAACTTTTGTCAGTGCTTCAAGAACACTAACCTTATCAACAGCAACCTTTGGCGTTGTTCTAATCGTATCTTAAGTTCTGAAGAACCGCGGACCCCTCCTGACGTCGTTGATTTTGTCAAAAGACTCAAAGCTCCAGATTGTGAGGTATTTTTGCCCAAACGGGATCGAGCCCCAAGCAAACGTGCGAAGTCTGAGCAATTGTCTGACGCTGAGGGCGAACAAGGTAATATTGTGGACCAACCTATTGTAGTTCCGCTTTCCGAGCCGGAGGCTACTATCGTCCTTAGTGACCCGACTGTAAGTGGTGACAAATCTCCTACGGATGTTAAAGGAGCACAAAAATGTCGCGGTAAAAAACGGAAGAAGGATCTCGAGGCTGAAGAGGGAGGCAATTCCTCTTTGAACAAAAAACCCAAGGGAAAAACTGTTGCGCAAGAAGTACGTGTAGATCCTGTCACTGATCAAGCCATCATACCCTCTTTGTTTGAACATTTTGAGGGTGCAAAAACACCGGCTCCTGTGGACAGCCGCGAGAAAAAGGCGAAATCGGAAGGTATCTCTCTGGACCAAGGGACTTTTGTGCACCCTGATGTCACGCTCTTGCATGGCCGTGCCCAGAGTTTAAACTCCTTCTTCATTCAGGACTCCGATGTCTTAGTTAACTCTCTGCAAACTTTGTTTGCCCCTATATCCCAAAAAGAAATAGAGGTATTGAAACTTCAGAGGGAGCTTGCCGAACTCAAAAGGAGCATCTCCTCCAAAGCTAAGGAGTCGCAGGAATCGATCGGCCTTGTTAAACAACGAGCCGCTTCTGCCGAAGCTAAGGTCAACACTTTTGGAGTGGAGAAGAAACAGTGGGAGAAAACCCTTTCTGAAGTCGAGGAAAATCGTGCCAGAGCCGTCGAGATAGGTGGCTGCTCAGAAAATTCAGAACGAGTTTCTTCGTTGGCGATCCACAAAAATGGCCAAAGAAGTGCAGGGGCTCCAAACAGCTCTCAACCAGAGCAGAGAAGAAAATCATGCTTTTGGAGTTAACTGCAAAAAGGTCATGGATCAACAAGTTTCCGACGCAAGGGTCGGCTATGTCCTGAACTTCTATGCCTTATGGCCTCAGATGCCACTTGGGTCGATTTGGCTAGAATTTCTTGAAGAAGACCGTCCTGAAGGCGTCGACTGCTCCGACCATGTTATTGAAGAATCCGACCCGTCCAATGATTTTTCTAGATGTATGATATCTATAGCTCAGACTTTATGTTGTTTTGCTTTTAACTTGTTTTGTTACTAGATTTCTACTATGTAAGCCGCGCTTGTTTATGGCGGATTTTTGTTCGAACTTACTTACATCTGTTTTTAAGACTCATTTTTTTAATCGGAAGTGATCAATTTCCGATGCTAAATGTTTAATGTATTTAATTACATCTTAAATTCGTAGATCAACTCAAAAGTTGAAAAACCCCATTGATAGGTTCGACATTTTTGTTGATCAACTTGTAAGTGGGGTTCGACATTTTGTTGATTAACTTGAAAGTTGAAAAAACCCCTTTGAGTGGGTTTAACATTTTGTTGATCAACTCGAAAGTTGAAAAACCCTTTTGAATGGGTTCGACATTTTGTTGACGAACTCGAAAGTTGAAAAACCCCTTTGAGTGGGTTCGACATTTTGTTGATCAACTCGAAAGTTGAAAAACCCCTTTCAGTGGGTTCGACATTAAGTTGATCAACTTGAAATTTGAAAAACCCCTTTGAATGGGTTCGACATGTTTGCACGCTTGATGTTTAGGCTCTAAAACTTTACTAGGCACCTCATTAAAACCTGCCCGTGCCCCCGACGAAATATTCCTTTACAAAAGAAAAGTAATAAAAAAAAAATTACAACTCATTCTAAATACAAATTAAGATGCTCGATGTTCCACGGAAGGTACAAGGGTCGACCAAATTTGTCTTTTAAACGATAAGTCCCTGACTTTACTTTTTCTACTACTTGGTACGGTCCTTCCCAGTTTGGTGCTAACTTCCCAAAGTGCTTATCTTTTGTGTGGAGGAAAACGTTTCGCAAAACTTTTTCCCCAACCTTGAAATCTCTTCCTCGAACTTTCGATGCATACCTGCTCCTCATTAGGGTCTGATAATGTAAAGAATTGAGATGAGCTTTCGCCCGCTTCTTTTCTATCAAATCCAAAGCCAAAGCTCGATTTTCATCGTTGATGCTCTCCTCGTAATGACCGACCCTGAAAGACGGGAATATTGTTTCTGTTGGGATTATTACATCCATTCCGTACACCAATGCGTAGGGTGATTCTTGCGTCGCTGTTCTAGGCGTGGTTCGGTATGCCCATAATACCTCTTGTAAGAAATCCGGCCTTTTTTGCAGCCTTTTCTTCCAATATCCTTTTCAAACCACTTATGATCGTTCTGCTAGTAACTTTGACCTGTCCATTTGCTCGAGGATGAAATGGAGCTGAATAACACTGTTGTATATTGTGATTAGCACAGAATTCCCTCATTTCGTTGCTGTCAAACTGATGACCATTATCTATGGTAATCTTCTGAGGAACCTCATGCTGATAGCAAATGTTCGACCATATGAATTTCACTACATCCTTAGCTCTGGTGCCAGACAACGGTTCTGCTTCGACCCATTTCGAAAAATAATCCACTGCCACTACAATAGTCTTCCTTCCTCCAGTTGCTAGTGGGAGTGGTCTTACCACGTCTATTCCCCACCTATCGAACGATAAAACCTCTGAAATGAACTCTAGGGGGACTGCTGGAGTGTGGATTGAATTGGCAAACCTTTGACATGTATCACACCTTTTGACCAGCTCTTTAGCGTCGGCAGATAATGTTGGCCAATAAAAGCCCGACAAGAGGACTCTTCTAATCAATGTCTTGAAATCTCAGTGCGACGATCCTTCCCCGTCATACAGCTCGGACAAAACCATCTGTAACTCTTTACGCCCCATGCACCTTAACAAAGGTCTACTTGCAGACTTTTTTTAAAGAACATTTCCCAAAAGGATAAAGCCTCGCGCCTTGTTCCGAACACTTTTCGCCAGGTTCTTGTCATTGGGCAACACTCCCTCAGTTAAGAACTTCGTAATGTTGCTCCTCCAATCAGTATTTGAAACTGTTGAAATTCGGCAAGCTACATTTGGTCGACTCTTCAGGTCTTTTCTTTTCAAAATGAACAGATATTGTTGCGTTAAAATCCATGGATATTCTCCTGAATATGTTGTTGTTGCTAGCGAATCACCAATCGTGTTATCTTCCCTTCTGGCGTGTTCATAGGTCACCTTTTTAAACGACGAAGCCATGATTCTTAAGGCCGATAAATATTGCACTAGCTGCTCTTTCCTTGCCTCGGATTGTCCAGTTGCGTGATTTATCAATAGTTGTGAATCACTGATCAGCCAAACATTTCTTGCCCCGCAAATCTGCGCTAGTTTTAGTCCTGCTAATGCTGCTTCATACTCAGTTTCGTTGTTCGAAGCCTTGAAACCGAAACGGATCGCTTAGTGCATAGAAATTCCTGTTGGTGTAGAAATTTGAACGCCACCCCCGCATCCGATAATACTCGAGCCACCATCCGTTCTGACTATCCACTCATCGGCGTTAACCTCCGGCTCGACTGATACTTCCTCGGGTCCGTTGGAATGAAATTCTACTAGGAAATCTGCCAATGCTTGTCCTTTGATAGCCGTTCTTGGTTCAAAATCGATATCAAAATCCCCCAGTTCTACTAACCATTTCGTCATACGACCAGAAACATCATGTCACTGTAAAACAATTTTAAGAGGAAAAGTGGTTCGAACCGTAATGGAATGGCCTTGAAAATACGGTCGCATTTTTCTAGCGACTGTTACCAGAGTCATTGCTGATTTCTCAAGCTTTAAGTACCGATTTTCTGCGTCCAGCATGCTTTTACTCACGTAATAGACAGGTTTAGGGATCTTATCATCTTCTTGAACTAGTGATGCGCTCACCGCATGCTCCGAAACCGCTATATAAAGAAACAATCTTTCATGGGGTAGCGGTTTTGTCAGCAATGTTGAGGATGACAAATAACTCTTGATGCTGAGGAACGCTTCGGTACATTCAGGAGTCCAGCTAAAATTCTTAGCATTCGACAGAACTTGAAAAAATGGTGCACACTTGTCCGAAGATCGCGAGATAAATCTATTCAGCGCTGCTAATCGCCCAGTCAAAATCTGTTCCTCTTTAACATTCTTCGGAGGTGCCATATTTATCAAAGCATTTAGTTGGGTTGGATCCGCTTCTATCCCTTTTTCGCTGATCATGAACCCTAAGAATTTTCTAGATCAAACTCCAAAAGAGCATTTTTTTGGATTCAATTTAAGGTTCATTTTTCCAAGGTTCTTGAATGTTTCTTCTAGATCTGCAAAATGACTTTCAGCGGTAACGCTTTTGACCAGCGTGTCATCAATGTAGACCTCTACATTTCGCCCAATTTTCTCTTTAAAAACCTTATTTACGTGCCTTTGATAGGTAGCCCCCGTATTCTTTAGATCAAACGGCATAACCTTGTAACAATATAAACCCCTTCCTGTAATAAATGTAGTGTTTTCCTGATCTTTAGGATCTAGCTTTATTTGATTATACCCTGCGTAGGCATCCATGAAAGATAATAACTTGTTACCTGATGTCAATTTTACCAACTGATCAATCCTTGGCATGAGGAAAGGGTCCTTAGGACATGCTCGGTTGAGATCTGTGAAGTCTACGCACATTCTCCATTTTCTGTTTTTCTTTTTAACCAGTACTGGATTAGTCGTATATTACGGGTACTGCCGTATATGTCCTACCCTTATCAGTCTTTTGACCTCTGAAAGGATCGCCTCTGCTTTTTCTTGAGAAAAAGCTCGGCGCTTTTGTGTTATAGGTCGGATACTCGGGTTTATAGACAATTGGTGATAGATGACACTCTCAGGAACCCCCGTTACATCTTTTGAACACCAATCGAATAAATGTAGCTTTTGTTTA